>CM045731.1:47402500-47635000 GCA_024760905.1 Plotosus lineatus
ATGTTTAAGCAGCACATTGCATAATATCATTGTACTGACTGGAAGGCCATGCTAACTGATATCGGCACAATTTACATCCCTGGTGATCAAAACTACATCTCAGAACACACAATGCCAGATCTCGAGGTGAATGAGATACGGCTGTAAAACCGACTTCAGGTTCAACTCCAGCCAGCCACAAGTGACAGACATGTGACACAAACATCTCCTAACTTCACCATATCTTACACCTCTACACCTGGTCTTTAGAATTTTATAATGATATGTAAACAGTGTTTCTCATCACAGTATCAGATTTTTCTCGTATACAATAGCAATGTCCGGAATTGATGTGTAAAATGTCTAAAAAAAAAAAAAAAAAAAAAAAAATATATATATATATATATATATATATATATATATATATATATATATATATATATATATATATATATATATATATATATATGGTTACTTATGTTTTATAGGAGGAGCCTGGGGACAAAAGTCATGGAAAAAGATCTGCCAGATTTCGGAATATATGGAGTGAATATCCTGGGTGAATGTGTATTGAGTCTTACCCCTGGCAGAAAGGTGAAGAAATTATATTTTTGATTATTGATGACGTTCTTCGGGTACCGCTGCTCCCTCTTCTCAGGGTGGCCTAGCCATACTGTCCGGGGACGAAATTCCCCTGCTCCACAACACCTTGACCATGGGCAGCACCTGAAAGCATTCATATTTAATTATACAGCTTATAGACATATCTTATTTTGTACCAAGTGGACCATTTCCAGCTATTGAAGGAACCAAAAGTAACACGCATCTATCACATGCTGGAGTTGACAGCAAACCACTGGTCTTTATTAGTGTTCTGAGGATGAACTGCTACCATCAAGCTCTAAACATTCACTGGTCTTCACACACAACAAACATTCGAGTGCGGGAAGTCGTGCAACACGTCATCGGTCCACATGACAACTTCATCATCTTAGCAAAACGCAGAAAATTGGCTTGGTTTGGCCATGTCGTGAGAGCCAACGTACAGTGGCCAACACAATCATCCAAGGAACAGTGTCTGGTCAGAGAAAGAGGGGAAGACGTAAGTAATGGTAGCTTGACGATATCAAGGTCTGGTCTCAGCCTCACCCAACTGTTACATGTAACAGATGTGGTCTACGTGCATCCAAACTATGTTGCACCAAGGGCCGCAGTGCTAAGGCAATGATGATGATGATGATGATGATGATGATGATGATGATGATGATGAGAATGTTCAGGACATTCTTCCAGTTTCAACTGTAAATACTCCTCTACAAACAAGGTCAGTTGGGGCAGCAGTCTAAGCAGTGGGGTCCAGACGTCCCTGCCTCCTTGAATCACCACCTTAATACTACTAATAATCAGAGGAGCTATGTTTTCAGGGGCAATATGCTGCTGGTCGGGTAACTCAAGGCAAACAGGTGAATGTCCAGTCTAAGTGCGGCTCAAAAGACCCCTATGAACAGAATAATACCAAGGACTCAGTTTTTCTTGCCTTGAATTATGGAGGCAACCTGGGAGAGGCTAGAGGGCAAGTGCAGGTGGTCTACCCATGCTAGCCGAGCCAGGTCGAGCTTGAAGAGGAGACATGGCTCCTCACTCCCATTGACCCACCACCTGTGAGAGGGTCTATGCGGGTCAGCTGCATGTGAGGTGAGTAGGAGCCGAAGGTTTGGGTTTTTATATATATGAGTTTTCCTTTCGGCTTTTTCCCTTTTATCAGGGGTCGCGATAGCGAATGATTCGCATGTTTGATTTGGCATAGGTTTTTTTACATTGAATGCCCTTCCCGACACAACCCTTTTAGCAAGGGACAGAAACATGCTGACGGCTTTGCACTCTTTTACGAAAGTCAGCAATGGTTCTTTTACATGCCTCTCACCATAGACAGTGAGACACATGGCCCGCCTTTGATAACCCAGTTAGCTGCACTGGATAACCAGTTAGCTGCACTATATATATATATATATATATATATATATATATATATATATATATATATATATATATATATATATATATATATATATATATAGTGCAGCTAACTGGTATATATATATATATATATATATATATATATATATATATATATATATATATACCAGTTAGCTGCACTATTTATATATATATAACTGCACACAAGTCCACATACATCACAGTAACAAGTTCCCGGGTTCACGCCCCGAGCTAAGTGAGGGTATTTCTGTATGTAGTTTGCATGTTTTCCTCATGCATGAATCGGTCTCCCCCGGGTAATTTGGTTTCTTCCCACAATCCAAAGACATGCACATTAGGCTATTCGGCTTTCCAAATTGCCCCGAGGAGTAAGTGTGAATATGAATGGTTGTGTATGGTGGTGCTGCGATGGAATAGCAAGCTGTTCAGATTATGGCCTGCCTTTTCCAAGAGTTGGCTAAGATGGGCTCCATCCTTCCCATGACCTAGTAGGTTCAGAACATGAATGAATTGAATCAATGCTTTTTATTATCTTTACTGTGTCTGTAGCTGACTGTCCAATTATGATTACAGGGAGGCTGGAGCCTATCCTGGCGAAGCCAATGTGGACACTAAACAGCTTGCCAGTCTATCACAGGGCAACACACACACACACACAATTCACCTTCACACCAAGGGGCCATCTGGAACAGTCATTTAGCCTAATGTGCATGTGTTTGGACTGTGGGAGGAAACCCACCCAAGCATGATGAGAAAATGCAAACCACATACAGAAGTGTCCTTGGTGAAGCTGGGACTCAAACCCAGGACCTTGTTGCTGTGAGGCAGACATACTAAACACTACATCTCTGTGTCGACCAAATCTTTTTGTCACAGTTGAATAGGAACTGTGAGTTTCTCCAGCCAGCTGAGCCTCACCCAATGATAATACGATACTATATCATGTTAGCATTATAGCACTTTTTTTGCAATATTTTTGACATCTATATTTAGCAGCGCTATAATAGAAGGGGACTGAAGTAGGTTCTCACTGTGCACGGGTTGTCTTCTATAGTCCAAAGACATGTACTGTATTAACTGGCTGTTCCAAACTGTCCCTAGATGTGAGAGGAAATACACCTGGAACTGCTCGTCTGTCCATTTCAGGGCCAACATACACACAACCATTCCTACTCACACCCAGGTGCAAGTGGGAACAGCCAATTAACCTAATATGCATTTCTTTGGACTCTGGGAGGAAACTGGAGAACAGGGAGGAAACCCATGCAAGCAAATTCCACAAAGAATCTTTGTGAATCCAGGGAGTTGAACTCATGACCTTCTTTTTTGAGACACCAACCTTTTCTCCCAGAATCAGAGTTGTGGTCAATGTAAAGAGTAACTTTTACATTATTTTGTATTGATTGTTAAACAGGGATCCCAGTGAGGTTCAGAAAAAATGGAGGAAACGAGTTTAGAAATAGAGGAAATTAAATATTTCAAATTAGCATATCATGAAAAGGTAGTCTAAACGAGCTATTAACCTAATCATCTGAATCAACCAATTAACTCTAAACACCTGCAAAAGATTCCTGAGGCTTTTAAAAACTCCCAGCCTGGTTCATTACTCAAAACCGCAATCATGGGTAAGACTGCCGACCTGACTGCTGTCCAGAAGGCCATCATTGATACCCTCAAGCAAGAGGGTAAGACACAGAAAGAAATCTCTGAGCGAATAGGCTGTTCCCAGAGTGCTCTATCAAGGCACCTCAGTGGGACGTCTGTGGGAAGGAAAAAGTGTGGCAGAAAACGCTGCACAACCAGAAGAGGTGACCGGACCCTGAGGGAGATTGTGGAGAAGGGCCGATTCCAGACCTTGGGGACCTGTGGAAGCAGTGGACTGAGTCTGGATTAGAAATATCCAGAGCCACCGTGCACAGCCACTTTTGAACCAGAAACAGCGGCAGAAGCGCCTGACCTGGGCTACAGAGAAGCAGCACTGGACTGTTGCTCAGTGGTCCAAAGTACTTTTTTCAGATGAAAGCAAATTTTGCATGTCATTCGGAAATCAAGGTACCAGAGTCTGGAGGAAGACTGGGGAGAAGGAAATGCCAAAATGCCTGAAGTCCAGTGTCAAGTACCCACAGTCAATGATGGTCTGGGGTGCCATGTCAGCTGCTGGTGTTGGTCCACTGTGTTTTATCAAGGGCAGGGTCAATGCAGCGAGCTATCAGGAGATTTTGGAGCACTTCATGCTTCCATCTGCTGAAAAGCTTTATGGAGATGAAGATTTCATTTTTCAGCACAACCTGGCACCTGCTCACAGTGCTCCTGACCTGAACCCCATAGAGAATCTGTGGGATATTGTGAAGAGAAAGTTGAGAGACACCAGACACAACACTGTGGATGAGCTTAAGGCCGCTATCGAAGCATCCTCGGCCTCCATAACACCTCAGCAGTGCCACAGGCTGATTGCCTCCATGCCACGCCACATTGAAGCAGTCATTTCTGCAAAAGGATTCCTGTCTAAGTATTGAGTGCATAACTGAACAGAATTATTTGAAGGTTGACCTTTTTTGTATGAAAAAAACTTTTTTTAATTGGTCAGATGAAATATGCTAATTTTTTGAGATCAGGATTTTTGGTTTTTCTTTACTTTTTTGTCAAAATGATCAATATTAAAACAATAAAAGGCTTCAACTACTTCAGTTGTGTGTAATGAATCTAAAATATATGAAAGTCTAATGTTTATCAGTACATTACAGAAAATAATGAACTTTATCACAATATGCTAATTTTTTTAGAAGGACCAGTACTGAGCCACTGTGGTGACGTGTGGGTCATTTATTTTGTAAGGCTAGGCCAGAAATAAATATAGATGCCGAAAGATAATACATTCATGAAGTCTCCGAGTGTGTCATGGCGATAAATTGATAGATTAAATTAACTGCAAGTTAAATTACACCATTGTGGTCATGGGAATTGAAACAGGGAGAAGATTTAGACCCAGTAATACATTTTTGGACGTTAGCAACATTGCAACATGGACTGCTTTAACCAGCAACACCTTACATAAAATATCTTTACAAATAATTAACTGGGGCCAGCATTATTATGCATGATGTTCCCACAGTGTTGGTATTTGCTAACTCATAGGTTCAAGTTCCACAATATTCAGTTACACAACCTCTGTTTGTCAGCGGCATCACGATATAGTGATTAGCATGTCCGCTTTACAGCAAGAAGGCCCTGAATTAAAGTCCCAGGCAACCGAGGGCTTTTCTGTGTGGAGTCTGCATGTCATAGGATTTGTCTGGGTACTCCGGTTTCCTTTGACAGTTCAGAGACATGCATGTTAGGCCAATCGTATGCTCAAAATTGCCCCAGCTGTGACTGTGAATGGTTATTCTATGGCACTGCGATGCTCTAGCAAACCGTTCAGGATATACCCGCAGCCTCCCTGAGACCCCAATAGGAGTAAGCAATTTGGCAAATGAGTGGGTTCTCAAATGAGTGTTCTTCCTGTGTTTAAATGGGCTTCCTTCGGGAAGTCTGGTTTCCTCCAACACTTGTAAGACATGCACAATGGGTTAAAGCTCTGAATTTCCCCAAGTTGTGTACACGCATGTGTGTGTGTGCGTTGGAATTGCGATGGCCTAGCAAACTGCTCAGGGTGTAAGATAGGTTGAAGCCTCTCCATGACCCCAGTAGGAGTAATTGATTTGGCAAATGAATGAGTTTGCATGCTTTCCGTGTGCTTGCATGGGTTTTCTCCAGATTTCCCAGTTTCCTTCGACAGTCCAAATACATTCTCATTAGGCTAATCAGGTGCTCTAAACTGCCCATAGATGTAAGGTAAGGTAAGGTAAGTCTGTTGGGTTTTTACACCCGAGCCTCATGGCTCATCAGGCTGGTGCTTATCCCCGGTTTCCATAGCGTGAAGCGACCAGGAGTTCAACTCCCCCTAGATGGGACCCTAGTCCATCGCAGGTTACCTTCCCAGTATATTTTTACTGGTACCATTTATACTGTTGGTTGAACAGAGCCACACTTGTGGTTGAGACCTTGCCCAGGGGTCATAGCACAGTGAGGGTCTCAGTGGGATTCAAACTCACAACCTCCCGATCATGAGCGCAGCACCCTAACCACTACGCCACCAGCCCGCCATAGATGTGAGCATGAATAATTGTGTGTATGTGTCGGACATGAACGAGCAGTTCAGGGTGTACCTGTTCATTACACATGCACATCAGGCTAACTGGCTAAACTGCCACTTGGTATAAGTGTGTTGGCTGTGCGATGGACTGGTGAGCCTTTCAGGGTGTACCCCACCAGAAATGGGCTTGTGCCTTCCCACAGCCCTATGAGGAGTAGGTGGTATGGCAAATGAGTGAGTCAAATGAAAACTAACTCAAAACAAATGCAAGCAAGAGCAGAGAGATACAAGCCTTTTATTAATAATGCAATCACACTTTTATTCCCACAGCCACGACAAAACCTTGTATTTCCAAGGCAAAAGATTACATCTAAAAGACACTCAGAAAGAACAAGGATAAAGGATTTATCATAAAATATTGTCACATATCTTATAATTTCAGGTTAATTCATGGCCATTCCTTCCCTTCTCAGCCAGACACTGAATTCAACACCAAGTCCTTCAGCTATGTCTAATATAGCATTTATCTCCTAACCACCTCCCTTCTCAAACAAACGTCACCTATATGACAGCAATATTTGGCATGCAGTTCCCTGTTGACACCTTTCTGCGGAAAAAAAAAATTACCTTCCAAAAACACCAAATTCGCCTCAAATGTGTCGGAACATAATATCAAGCAACGGAAATTTATTATGCACATGTACATGTTTTAGCTACTTACTAAAATACCTATTCATGGAAATTAAGATATGCACAATGAGTGGAGAAAAACAGGAAAAAACCCTAATGCTTTTCGTCTTTGCATTATGAAGAGCCTCAAATTCTTTCAAATTATTTCCATTGCAAATAAAAAATGTTGGGGCATGACTGGGTAATATATGGGATAGGATATCTACTATTCCTTTTCATTTTATTTGTTCATATATAAAGGGGACATAGCTTTAAAATTCTTTTTAAAAAAGAAAAAGGTATAAACAATGTAAACAGACTTCATTTTTGGCATCGGGCCCATTTCCATTCAACGTAAACGATAACCTGTAGAAACTTGTGCTGTTTCTATCGTATTTAGTTTAGTCTTATTGCTTATCCTCAGTAAGTATTTTATGCAGCATGGGGTCATGCCGAGTCCAAAGCCAATCCCGGGGAGGCTAGACGTGCGATGGGAATTCACCTCAGATGTGATGCCAGGCCTATTCAAGCAACCGTGCACACACATGCGTTTGTACAATGACATAGTAAAATCAGGGTTTGGCACTGAGCTACGTCTGAGGCCTTTTTAAAGAGTGTACAAGTACTTGAAGGTTATTTAAGTAAATGCAGCTGGGAAACGTTTAGTAACAGACAGAATCCCAAATCTACCGAAATGCCAGGCCTGTGCACGACAACGATTTTTTTTTTTTACATCAGTGCAGTATCAAATGGAAGCATATTAGCAACCCTGTTCTTCCCGATTAAGCATCTGTTGTACGTGTATTAGCCACATATGTCATATGTTTGCTAGGTGCGCATCATGTCAAGCACGCATTTCTTTTCATTCTTACTTTCTCTTTTATTATTTTTTTTTACTTATATATGAGCACTGTCCTGTTGATTTGACCATGTGACCATCACTTAGCTCATTTGGCTTAGTTAAATAATGGTCATGTGACGATAAGAACAGAATGTGAGAGTGTTTATACACAGTGTCCCTTATGTAAAAGAAAGGTGCCAGATGAAAATGTATTCTAATTATATTTGTATAAGATGACATGGTGGCACAGCAGGTAAAAAGCAATCTCACAGTTCCTGCTTGGGTCTTGAACTCGGGTCTGAAAGTGATTCTGTATACAGTCTTCCATGTCTGTCCAGGTTTCGTCAAGGTTCTCCAGTTACCTCCAGCCTTCAGGCCCCTGTCACATATTAACAATTTCACAAATTTCTATAAAATGCTAGCATAAACTGAACTACCCGGCTATTCCAGTTTTGAACTTATAGATCATTTTTTTAGTAACTTAATGGCAAACCACTGCACTATTCCTGCCAAGAAAACCTCCATGAAGATGATAACCAGGGTGTTATCCTTCATGGCTGGTCACCAATGGTCGTCCTTCGACTCAGGCACTAGATAGATAGATAGATAGATAGATAGATAGATAGATAGATCCAGAACCTATTGAAAATTTGCAGCTAACTTAAATTTAATTTATTTCCAACATATACTGACGTAGAGAGAGACGTATCTGACATGTTACAGCTAGTATATTATGAGCATATTGGCAGAGTTAGGGGGGGGTTGTGGGATATAAAATGGAGTTCAAATGAGAAACCAGTCAGTACTCCTCAAGACTCCATCACTGAGTACCATTGGTCATAAGCTGCGAACGCCACCAAAATGCTAAGCATTCGCCAGTATATGTTATACATACATTAACAGTACACTAACCATTAAATTAAACTTACAGGTAACTTACACATAATTTACCTACAACGTATGGCAACTTATCAACGACTTATGGTCAGAGTGCTCGGGACAAATTACGAAGGCATAGTGTTTACAGAAACATATCAATGACGTATACCACTAATGTGCTGTTAATTTACAAAAAAAAAAAAAAATCCATAAATGTATTCAACATACACCAGAGTATTTCCAAATTTCTCATAGGTCAGCATATGCTAGCTAAATCGTCAGTGTGTGACAGGGACTTCACTGATTGAGTGATGAATGAGTAATTCAACCATTTTCCAAACTGCTTAATCCTACTTTGGTTGTCGGATGCTGGAACTTATCTCAGCCTGATGTTGGCCGAAGATGCAGTACACTCTGAACTGCTTGCCAGACCATCACACATAGACAAACCCATTCACACTCACACCCATAAGGCCATTTGGAACATCCAGTTATCCTAATGTGTATATCTTTGGATGGTGGGAGGAAGCCAGAGTACCCACAGGAAACCCACACAAGCATGGGGAGAACATGCAAACCACACAGAGAAACACCCACACCAGAGCCTGGGACTTAAATTAGGACCTCCTTCCTGTAAAGGCAGATGTGCTAACACTGCTCCACCATACCACCTTAGCAGAGTTGAGTTAGTAATGCTAAATTGTGTATGATCTGCCAGGCTCTTCAACGTGTACCCGGCCTTCATCCAGTGTCACCCTAAATAGTAGGATTAAGCAGTTCAGCAAAAGGAGTGAGCATGTAACAGTGAATTGTGAACATGATGCTTTGTGAATGACTTATGTTTCATTTGGGGTGTGTTCCCAGTGATAACCCTGACCAGGAGGAAGTTCTTACTTGTAATAATAGAATGACAATGTATTATGTATTAATCTATTAAACACACACAATTGAGTGCATGATTATCATTCTACTCCAAGAAAATAAAATATTAATTTATTCACAGTAGCGCATTGATTTATCATGGAGGTCTTCGTGTCGAAACTGCGAATACTGAAACAAAAGACAACAAAAACAACCTAAAAATCAACTGATTGTTTATTATGAGCCATTCACGGGGGGGACAGTGTCACTACAGAGTAAAATATAAGTGTTGACTCGATTTGCAAACATTGCCTTACAATTTGTATCCTGTAACGTTTATCATATTTTGCCTTAAATTTAACAGCATACATACATACATACAAATGCACCTGCGCGTGGGATACTGATATCACCCGGAACAAGGATGCAGGTTCATTTAGACTGCTTATCCTAAAATAGGAATAAGAAAATAAAACGAAGGAAAACAAAAACAAGCAGCGCATTCCGCGAATAAAATTTAAATAATAATAATAAAAACACACAAGATATCCAGACGTCTGTTGATGTTAGCAATAAAGCTAAGTAGGCTACCCCAGTAACCATAAACAAATAGCGCTTGTAAAGCGTATACGACTGGTGAATGCTTCTTACCCGATTTTGTGTTTGTTGTCATGGCGTTTTTTGTTCCGAACAGGCTGTAAAGGGATATTATCCGCCATTCCTGCCATTTATAAGGCGATACCGGTTGTAAAATCAGCCCAGGCGTGTCCTCCAGCAGGGCGGAAGCGAACAGGAGCTAACGCTGGCCGGCTAGCTGTCAGAGCCCGAGTCGGTGCAGTAGAGATTTAGCACACGAGTGAGATGGTAAGATGATTGCCTGCAGAATTCAGGAGTACAGGGACTCCTTCCCTTTCCTGGCATCCATACGATTAATCACATAGGAATAAATTAATCTATTACCTGCTGCCCATCACTGTAATTTTATTTCTTGCCATGGAGTGGTATAAATCGGTCACCTGTTCTCTTCTCCAGATAGACACATTAAAAAAAATAAATAAATAAATACTCAAGTCACAAGTTTGGTTTCAAGAATCCTGGCTTTTATTCCCATCCCCCTCCCCCCAAAAATAATAATAAAGCACGGGAGGCAAACATTTTGTACAAAAAAAAAAAAAAAAAAAAAAAAAGCGCTACACTGTAAACAAACCTAAAACAGACTCAGCATTGGAAGAATCCAAGACCCCTCAAGATCCCACAACATCCTTCCTTTAATCACACACACACACAAAAAAAAAAAAAAAAAAAAAAAAAAAGCACAACATGGCAAGGCATACAAAAGAAATTGTCCAGGAGTCTTTTCTTCGGGCACCTTGTTCTATTCTGAGTGAGAGCTGTGCAAAGTGTCAGTGATACATTCATTACTAGAGAGAACAGGAACAAAAATAATAAATCAGCAGGTTTTGGAAAGTCTATCATTAACATCACCTACTCAAAAGCATTGAATAGGGAAAAAAAATATATATACACACACACACGTTCAAAAGTCAGTAGACCACAAATAAAAAAGGCATCTATTTGAGGTAGATGTTTGATCCAAGTTAATGTTTTCAATTCACAAGATAGCATACGTACAATTTGAGGAGGAAAGGGGGCAGTAGGACCCAAAAAAAAAAGCCACTATTCAATTGTTTGTGAGTTCAAGTGATACATTACAAAAGAGGCATGTTTTAAACAGACAGCCATATCAACACAGCTTTCATGTATAAAATGAAGGTAACAGAAAACACTGTGCAGAGGAAGAGTAACAGCAAGCAAACAGCTCCCTGTTCGGTGATGTTCCAATTAATATACAAAAATTTTGGCTGCAATGTCGCGAAATAAAGTGCAGGGATTTCAGCGTTGTACTGGCCCTTCCATTGAAAAACCTGATCGAGTTTTCAAATAAAGTACGTTCAGTCCCACTTATGGGAATAAAGGCCCAATTGCAACATTAGATGCTTAATGGATTGATTTCTCAAACAATACTCTAAACCTACATGTAAAAATATAGTATACTTTGGTCATAAACAAAAGGAACCTTCATAATATTGTGGACCCCCCCCCCCCCAAAAGCTATTAAGCCAGGCACCACATCGAGGCACTTAAATTATATTTTTGGTAGAGCAGATACATAGAAGCGACACTGCAATTCAATAAGTTAATATGAAATCTAGTTTCCAGTCACTTCAGTAGGCAAGTGTGGATATGAACAGAAACTTCAGCAAACTGTTATACAACCATTCTATACTACCCAGAATTAGCGGCAAAATAAAGGTGTCCTGGGTGTTTCTTCACGGAGCACAAGTTCAGCAAAACAGGAACGTGGGACTACAAGAGTAAGACTTAAAACACGATGGCAAGATTGTAGCCTACACCAATTTACTGTGAGATTCTGGTAAAACTGTACTTTACATCGTACGTTCTCACGAGTAGAACAGTTCTGGAAGATAGATATGTTCAAGTAAAACTTACATTCAACTTCTAGAAACATTACTGACAAATACCCGCATACATTAGTGGAAGGAGAAAAACAAAAAAATAAACAAACAAAAAAACTACAGTAGTTACATCAATTTTCAGATGACTTCCACAAAGCAAGACATTGCTCGTATTTGAAGATTTTATACGACTTTGTAATAAAAAAAAGTCATAAAAGCAATACAAAACAAACAAACAAAAAAAACGGATTTGATTGTGCCTACTGAAAAGTTGATAGAAAAGTTATTCAAAAAAAAAAAAAAAAAGAAGAAACCTCAGTGTTCACCTAGTTCACTTTTCCCTCTTCCATAAAATGTGAAAACTGTGATTTTACGACGCTCTCAGAGCCATTCTTTTCCATCTCACCAACTGTACCCGGAATAGCAGAATGCGAGTCAATCTTCATCAAGCTACCAGTGGTGCCAACCAAAGGGCCTCCGGCAAGACTTCCAGAAAGTGGGATTCCTCCATTCTGAATGACTGAAATTTCATTGGTTTTCATAGCCAGCCCATTCGAGAAAGCAGCAGCATACTGATTCCACACTGATTGGTCAAAGTTCATTGGTGAAGCGATCAAATCTTTTGAGGGCGGCAACACGTCTGGGATCATTTTAGGTTCAGCACCAATGGCCATCAATGACATAGGGTTATCAAAAGGCAAACGCTGCCCACGCCTTGTTGAATTATTCCACATGTGCGTTCCAACATGGACCTACAAATAAACAAACAGAATTCTGTCAGAAAGACAAATCCATAGCAAAATGCTCATGGAGACTTTTAAAAATAGTAAATAAAAATGACCAAATTGAAACCTAGAAAATCACCTTGAGGTTTCCTTTTGTTGTAAAAGCCCTACCACAGATGGTACACACGAACGGTTTCTCTCCAGTGTGTGTACGTTCATGGATCTGCAATGCACTGGCCGAGGAAAAATTCTTCCCACACGCATTGCACAAGTGTTGCTTGGTAGAGCGACGAGAAGCACCCGAGTTGGGCGGCGGAGTTCCTGTTGCCGATGTCGATTGTGAACTATGCTGATTATTGGCACCGACTGGATTCTCAGAAGAAATTGGCATTTCCAACTTAACCAGGCTTGGAGGCACCCTCATGAATGACATATGACCAGCAGCTGTGAAGAAGGAGGACTTCGTTACCGAACAGATTTCACATAATTGAACCATGTATTGCAAACAGTAAATAAAAGCAGTTGAAATCAATTTACCATACTCTCCATTGGAAAATGACAGACCAGGTTCTTCTTTAATGAACTTTGCATTGAGGCTGGAAGTCAAATCCAGGGCTCCATTTGTTTCACTAAAATCTTCAGGGCCATCAGACTCTGCTCTGATAATTCCACCAACCGAATCATCAGGGTTTATGGAGTCTGGAGATTTTCCATGTCCGTTTTCCAACTGTTCATCCACTGGAGATGCGGACTGAAACGAAGCCGATTCTGATACAACAGGACTGCATCCATTCTTGAACTCCAGTCCTCCAGCAACAGACAGAGACTCTTTGGGCCCACTATCACTCTCAGATGCAGTACTGCTCTGTCGTTGAAAGTTCAGAGCAGATGTGAGGCTTTTCATATGGTTTTCTAGGGCAGTAATGCCAGTAAACATGGCAGCTGAGCCACTGAACGACTGATCCGTTTTGTCAGCGTGTGGAGTAGGCTCCAAGGGGTTTGGATTCTCTCGATTATGAAAATCAACAGCCTGCTCCCCCATGCTCTCCTCAAGTCCTCTTGCATCAATGTTCTTCTCCGACATATTAGACTCCATTTCAGGGCCCTCATACTGATTCTCAAGCAATGGAGTGTTAGGGATTTGGCCACCCATATGCATTCGAATATGCTGCTGTAGCACCACAGCATTGGTAAACTTTTTTTGACAGATCGGGCAGGAGTGTTGCATTTTAAGGGGAGTATTTGTCCTGTGGACACCATAATGGGCCTTAAGATTACCCTTCGTGGAAAAGGCCCTGCCACATATCTTGCACTTGTAGGGTCGCTCACCTGTATGGGTACGGTAATGCATTTTAAGGGAACTTTGACAGCTCAGGATTCTGTGGCAGATCAGGCACTCATTGGGGTCACTGGTCTGGCTTTCTAGGCCATCAACCATTTGCTGAAGCTTGGCTGTACCAGACCCATTTTCACCAGGGACATTGGTACCATTTATTGGCTGCAAGCTGGGCAGTGTGTCTGAGACTTCTTTGCTCTGGTCCAGTCCTACCTCATTATTGAGCATGCCTGAAGAAATGGATGCACCATCACTGCCAGACGAGGAGGGTCTCTGTGCATAGAGGTCTCCAGTCCCCGTCATGTCAAAAGACTTGAATCCCTGGAGCACTGATGAGTGGATACCTGTGGATGACAGCCCAAGCACAGGCTTGTTTTCTAAAATATTGGATTCTTCAAAGGGTAGGGACATGCCATAGGGAATGCCATTGCTTGTAGGAATGTTGTCCAGGTGCTCTGGTACAGGATGTGGATTCATCTTAATGTTTGGGTACTTGTCTTTGTGTCGTTGGAAATGCACTTTAAGGTTTCCTTTCGTTGTGAAACGGTTTCCACAAATGTTACATTTAAATGGTCTTTCCCCAGTGTGCGAGCGTAAATGGATCTGCAGGGCACTGTCATTCCCAAAGGTCTTTCCACAAAACTTGCACTTATGCTTGTAAATTTGCTCACTACCTCCATTCTTCAACTCAACTATTCCAGGCATCTTGGTTTTGCTTTTCTTGGAGGGATCCAGATTTGCTGCCATGTTGGTAAATGGACTCTGAAATGACATAACTGCTGGTGATTGCGGAAGTAAAGCTGGAAGTCTGTTTGCTAGATCTGGGAGCCCTTTGACGGGATCAGGTTTCAAGGGTATAGAACCAACAGTTCCACTAAGTGATGTGGAAATGCTTGTGCACTGGGGTGGTTTACCTTGCTTGAGAACTTCCAAAGGCAAACTCTGTGTGTCTGTACGCTTTCCGATTAAAGCAGCAGCAGCAGAAATTTGCTGGGAAAGATGTGTACCAAATGCCTTGAGTGGATCCACTGTGACCCCCAGTGCAGACTGATTGGGGGTCATCATGGCCACTTGGAGCCGAATCTGTTCAGTCATTTGGAGCTGATGCAACTGCTGTTTCTGAAGGTTGACCAATTGCTCAAGGATCATGGGTATCGCATGGAGATTATCCTGAGATGTTGGTGAAGGTGACTTCTGAGTAGATGAACTAGATGAATGCTGTGTTACAGCAACTCTCGTGCAAGGCATTGCTTCCAGAGTAACATTAGAGTCTTGCAATTTGGAAGCTGCCATGTAGCCAAGGTTGTTTGGCATATCCTCTGATTGTTTCGAGTCGCCATCAACATTTAAATCTAATGTATCCTCAGCAGTATCAGCAGGCTCGATGCTGTGCTTCGAGTGAGAATTACTGCTGGACATCCCATCAGTGTGATCACTTTGGAATTCAGGAGATTGTTGCGAGAACTCAAGTGGGATTTCACCCCCCTCCCCTTCCTTCATAATGACCACCTGTTGACTCTTAGTACAGCTTCTCTCATGTTCAAGAAACTCCATTTCGTCAAAGAATTCAGCACAGCATTTTTCACAGACTTTCGTTTCCTCCATTCGACACCTTTTGATTTCCTTCCCATCCTCTGTGTGGACATCATGTTGAACCCCTGTACCAAAAGAACAGACACAGCAAGAGGGGGTAAGAGAGAAGGAGAAAAAAAAACCCCACACAAATTAGATCTAGATCAAGATGCATGTACATCATCATCATCATCATCCATTAAAATCAGAATCTCTTGCACACCATTATGCACACAGGACTGACCACTGAGCAGTGTTTAATCAGACACTTTATGGCAAACATTAAAGATTTTCTGGTAAATAGAATACCAGTATTTTAATGCTGCAAGTCTGTTGGAGGCATTTTACATCGACGCTTTGTGCATCATCACAGCTGGAGCTTATCCCAGTTTCCATATTGTGAGGTGATTAGGAGTTCAACTCCTGGGTGGGAGCGTCCATTCCAGGTCACCCTCCCAGTACTCATTTATACTGTTGGGTGGACAGAGTCACAGCTGTGGGTAGGACCTTATTGTGGTGTCTATACATTAAAGTACTGAAAACAAGGCAGTACTAATTTAAACCTGTCCGTCCAAACCCCCCCCACACACGTTATTTAACAAAGCCACAAAATGTATTTGTTTTATAAAAAGGTGGCCCTATGGTTGTTTAAAAGAAAAATGCCTAAATAACATCAATGGAATTAATCAAAAAAGGAGAAAAAAAAAATCATTTATAATCCATGGTATTTTTTTTTTTTAAACAAGGATACAAAAGACATGAATTTGGTTTGTACAACAGGTTTGCAAGAGAATTGTCCAGCACAAGTCTGAGATGTTGGATTTGAAAACTTCAAACTCCTTAATTTAAAAAGTTATGGTGATTTAACCAACAGAGACTAGTGTTTGAACATCTATTGCATATCTACACAAGTTTTGCATGACTTTAATTTATTTTTTAAAAACCAACTAATGTTTTTTTTTTTTAAACTAGCTCACTAATGTACAGTATGCATCATGCCAATTTTCTGTAATAAATAAAGATTTAGAATAAACCTTCTGTCTAGCCAGTTAACCCTTTGTTTTCAACCCACTTGTCCAAATGTTTCCCCATTTTATATGGAGGGGGGAAAAAAAAAAAAAAGTCCATTAACATTACAGCAAAGAAACAAACAAACAAAAAAAAGCTGATCAATTGCTCACAGGGTTTTTGGGTTTTATTGTTCATAAAAACTAGAAACCAAACAAGTAGCTGCTAGTGTTACAGGAAAGGAAACAAAATGGCGTCACAATGCTCTCCTTAAATAAACAAACTTAGTAACTTGTGAAAGAAGCATATACTCTGAAATTGATTAGGCTTCGGTCAATTCATACTAAATATCAAAAACGTATATTTTAAAAAAAAAAATGCATGTTGGGAGGTGGGCGAGTAGTTTATAATCACTATTTAGCCTATTTAATATTGAAATTAAGATAAACAAGACCCAAATAAATTAGGCTTGGGTGCCTTCGTGATTATATATTCAAAATCCATGATAATTTCGAGCCGATTAATAAAATATGTATAAATTAAGCAAAACGATGGCAATTAGCAAAGCTTGAGGACTCATTTAACATGCAACAATGAACTAGGCAGCAAAATAACCAACTCGTCACCACCAGGGGGCGCCTTTTTAAAGCATTATAGTCAATGGTCACATTGACCCAAATTGCATGATTATGGTCTATGGTCCATAATTTTTTTTTAATCATTTAAAAAATGTCTTTATAATATAATACCGTACATGCAATTTAACGCTTTAGATCCAGGAGCTTTTCTGTTGATGTTACAGTTATTAGGAAGGTAGTGTAAATTGGGTCAACCTGAGCAGAGATCATGCAGTGGTTCTACAGATTACATATGTGAACAGCTATTGACCCCCCCACACACACCTCCTCCACTGATACCCCCCATCCCCCAACGCCGAAAAGCTTAAATAAACTCATGCATTGGAAAAGAAGTGGGGGGTTTATTGCTTTTGTGGCAGGTTTGTTTTTTTGAATCAAGTTTCATGAGTAAACCTGTTGATCTCCTTTTTGTTTTGTTTCGATCACTTACTCATAAAATGTACAGAAATGAAGCGTGTCGGATATGGAATTTTACTGGTAAACACCAAAAGGAGAAAACTTTTTTTTTTTCCCACCTCTATTTGATTTTTGACCACATGAGCATCAGTGCAGTGTCCGAGATAAAAGTTGGAGAGAAAACCTGAGTACGAGTTCCTTTAGAAATGATTGGGGGGTATCTGTGTGATATTAAAATGTTAAAATAACCCCAGAACCTTTTCATGGATTCCCTCCCTTCCTTCTTGGAAAGTGCAAAATGATCCCAAAAAAAAAAAAAAAATTTTTTTTCGACCAATAATGAACTGAAATATTTTAATATCAATATTAGACAAAACTCATTTATAATATTAATTATGAAAAAGTTATCCAGCAATAGTAATTTTACATATTAATATAGATATTTATTTTATAAATAAAAAAAAAAATACTACAAGCATCATGTATGATTAATAATAATAATAATAATAATAATAATAATAAGAGCTTCAAAACTTTAAAAACGGGACCAGAAAAAAAAAATTAACAAGTTTAATATTCGGCTACAACAACAACAATAAACATGTTTTAAAAAAAAATCAAATATAATACATCCCAATTTTTGTGCAATGTCCCAGCTCTTACCATTGTGTGTTGAAGCGGGTTCCTCCGAGTTGATGTGCTGCGGTTTGGACTGCTTGCGTCGCGACATTGCAGCCTACACCTCCACCACCATCAGGGGCAAATAGTACCACGCGTTACTCTTTCGCCTGAGTAAATTCTCCAGGTCGGCAGAAATTAGCCCTTCAAGTAGAAATGCGCATGTCAAAGTAATTATTATTATCAATAATGCATTGCGATTTATCATGGTGCCCTGACAGCTGATTGGCTCCAGTCCAAGTGCTTGCACATTATTCAAATAGGTTTCATTGATGAGGAACGCACGGCGCGATGAGGGGGCGGGAGTACAGACTGGGAAAAGCCAATCAAAGTTCGGGGGCGTGCTGGGAAGCTGAAGAGAAAAAAGCAGTGCAGGCGTGGATTAAAAATCAGAAAGAGATGTGTGTGTATGTGTGTGTTTTTATAATTATTATAAATCAGTGGGATATATGAAGTTAGTCACCACACTGAGATTCAGAATGAACATCGCAGTGATCCAATGGGGCACATTAAATATCCAAACAAAATCCTTTTAATCATAATTAATAAATACAATATGCTTAAAATGTATTAATTATGTATATTTTGGGGGATATAAAAAGCACCATTTAGCAGCTTATTTATACAAAATACAGTTTGATTTTACAAAATCTCTTTATTTTACAGAAGATTACATGTTTTCGCAGACTGCTGAAATGTGTGATTTAACATGCACACACCATTATTTATACTCTCTCTCTCTCTCGCTCTCTCTCTCTCTCTCTCTCTCTCTCTCTCTCACACACACACACACACACACGCGCACGCATACACACACACACACACACACACACACTTTGATCTTTCTCTCGCTCTCTCTCTCTCTCTCTCTCTCTCACACACACACACACACACACACACACACACCACATGCTTTGATATCTCTCTTTCTTACACATACACTTTAATATCTCTCTCTTTACACACACACACACACACACACACACACACACACACACACACACACACACACAGAGAAAACTATCTTCAGATCTGATCAGATTGAGACTACAAAAGTAAAAAAAAATAGTATTGAAAGTAATAAAAACAATTTATATTGTTGTTGTTGTTCTCTAAAGTACAGAAATCTTAACTGCACCAGCCAAGCAAACAATTTTTGCCCCCTAAAATAACATATAAAAGAAAGAAAAGATGTGCAGTTCATTTTAAATTGTGAATATTAAAAAAAGACACCAGTTCGTTTTTACAGTCTGGGGTTAAAGTCAAATCCTTTCGTGCGTCACCATCCTTTGATTTAAATATGAAAATCAATGTTAAAGCTGTTGTCATCATTGTAAGGTGATTCTGGACCAAGGTCTTTATGTGTGAAATATTGAATTCAAAAAGAACCCATCAGCTAAAAATCTAACAAACATATACAAATAGTCAATCAATGTGTAGAGTAAAAATGTTCAAACATCTATGAGTGGTTCATTGATCATCACAGTATCCTTATCACATGTCTCAACTAGATCAAATATGGAGGTTGATTTTTAGTTCATGTTACTCTATCAAACACAAAGACCACAATGGACTTTGGTCAAGGATATATATATATATATATATATATATATATATATATATATATATATATATATATATATATATATATATATATATATATATAGGTGGATTTTGAGGTTTTTATAAAATCAGAGTAAATTTGCATTTCACTGTTAGCCTTATTTCTTTATGGTCCATAAAAAGCTTGGACTGTGAATAAAATCCCACAATGTCTGGTTGAAACTGGACAGGGATTTTAATCCTTGAACCCCCGCTCACGTTTGCCTAATGTGAGAGTGGTAAATGCTCAGGGAGTGAGAAGGAATTTACTGCCTTCCTCAATAGATGGCCCAGCCATTACCAATACACCTCTCTGTCAATTGTTTATGTCTTACACTATCACAAAGTAGAGTAATGGTCCTAAAGTCTATTGAGATAGGAAATAAAACTTAGCTATTTCACACACAATGTTCACGCCTGCATCTGGTAAAGGTAAAGAACTAAAGTAATTTTACATTTGATAGGATGATTTGATTTGAAGATCTGTGCATGTATTAATATGAGTGAAATTTTACATATTAGATGGTTGAGAAAATGTATTCAGGATGAAAATAAATTTTGATCAATTTTATACTTTTCTGGCAGTCACCTATCATCATCATCATCATCATTAAAAATGATAATTATTATTATTATTATTAATATAATGACAGTTACAATTATATATATATATATATATATATATATATATATATATATATATATATATATATATATATATATATATATATATAATTTTTCTATTATTGCTATTATTATTTATTTTTTAAATCCCACTACTGTAGAGCCCTAAAAGTGATGTAAGATGTATTATTCTATTGTATTCTGTTCTGTTCTTTGATTTTTTTTTTTGCAACATAAATGTAAAGTACGTATTACACAATTACAGTGTATGTATGTGTGTGTGTGTGTGTGTGTATATATATATATATATATATATATATATATATATATATATATATATATATATATATATATATGTGTGTGTGTGTGTGTGTGTGTGTGTGTGTGTGTGTGTGTGTGTGTGTGTTTAAGAGTGACCTTTGCCTGCTAATATTAAAGATACCAATAATTTGATTTTGGAGTCCCGATCTATTTATTGTATTTTTAACTGAATGATGGATAAACTGGACTGTTAACATAAGTTTTAGTTACTGCATTTATTCTGATCTCCACTGGATCTACAGTGTACATATAACTATCAAACCTCATAACCTTTTGACCTTCTTCATATCCTTATTAATCCTAGAATCCTTTTTTATACTTTATTAGCATAATTATAATAAAAAAGATCATGTACAGTCATGTACCACCCAGCAGCTGAGTCCACTCTGTGCCTCTTCAGATATTACAAAAAGGAAAAGGAGGGACGTGAAAATACAACAGCACAGAAGGACATATAAATGTATAAAAACACATGTCCATCATGCCCAGACTAACTAAAAGTAAAGGAAAGAGAGTAGTCTAGACAGTTTATGGTTGACAATTACAACCTGTGCCCTGATTGCGCTCAAGCTAAACAATTCTCACAGTTTGAGTAATAAAACCCCAAAGTGCTGGATGAAAAGAGGCTTCATCTCCTCACTCTTCCTCTTTCAGAATAGACAGATGCTTTCTTTCACATTTTCTTTCAGAGAGGAGTGGTTGTAAACCAAGAGGATCTCATTAGCTCTGTCTTTTCTCACAAACAAAGCAATGAAAAAAAGAAGGAAAGAATGAAAAGAAAAAGAGAAAAGAATTGTTCTAGATGTTCTAGGTGAGATGATTCATTTACATTCATTTATATTCATACACATACATACATACATACATACATACATACATTCACACATATTTATAGATAGCGATGAAACCGCTTAATTCTAATTAGCGTTGCTCAGAGGCTGGTGCCCTTCGCAGTCAACTTTGGGTGAGGGTGGGGTATACTCGAGACAGCTCACAGGCAACTGAAGGGTCAACATACAGAACCATTCACATTCACACTCACACCTAGAGGCAATTTGGAGCAGCCAATTGGGGTGAGAGAGGAAACCAGAGGACCAGGAGGAAACCCAGGAAAGGGTGGACATGCTAACCACTGCACCAGTGAGACCCCCCCCACACACACACACACACACACACACACAAACACAAAAGCTTCTGCCAAATGCTGTAAATGTAAAGACAGTACTGTGCAAAAGTCTTAGGCACCCTATTTTTTTCTATAAACTTTGATACAGTTAGTACAAAAAACACATTAGATGACTTAACATTAGTTTTCAAGCACAAAATGAAATGTGACATAAAAACAAATGTTAGTACAGTATGGTAATAAAGAAAGCATCATATTACATATAAGAGATGACTTTTCAGAAAAAAAATATAATGCAGGCTGCTGTAATTTACATACAAATGAAGAATCAAGTGTGAAAGACAACATTTCCAAAAGACTGGGACTGGTTTTGTAAGAAACCCGGTATATACTGTACTTGTAAAACTGCACAAACTGGGCCTGACGCTATTCTATTTTTTAACAAAAGTCATTATCATACCTAACAATGCAATGCCATGAGAGTGGTACCCAGCAAATGAAAAATCCAGGTTACGAAAAACATTTTCCAAATTTTTTTGTCTCTGCATACGAAACAAGTTCTCCTTACGAAACACGCCAAACGCGCAATTCAAACATTCAACTGCGCCATTTCAAACATTCAAACAATGCACGACCTGCTCTCCCATTGGCTATCTCCCAACATCCCGCCCCGCTGGCCTCCTATTGGCTAGGAGGGATGATGCAGCTCCCTTGAGCAGCAGCTTGTTTCATGAGTTTTTCGAGTGTGCTCATTGCAACTTTTTTTTTTTTGGCTCAGGCTTTTAACCTTCATAAACATTTGTAAGATTATAACTCTGCGAAGAAGACATGGTCAACACGAAGGAAGTACCTTAAAAGGTATGCTTTTATAATTTTTAAAGGGTAGTATTGGGGGCCTTGGAAAGAATCACACGTTTTACATGTAAAATGCGGTTCTATTTACGAAAAATCGAGGTTACGAAAAAGGCTCTGGAAGGGATTATTTTCGTAAAGTGAGGTACCACTGTATTTATATGTAAATATGAGGCATCTTTGTTCTACACCATTCCTTTGTTTGTACCAAAACCTTTGCACAATACTGTATATAAATAATTATATTTGATACGATTGAT
The DNA here is from genome assembly GCA_024760905.1 of Plotosus lineatus. NCBI lineage: Eukaryota > Metazoa > Chordata > Actinopteri > Siluriformes > Plotosidae > Plotosus > Plotosus lineatus. The sequence goes on from CM045731.1 coordinate 47,425,478, forward strand.
ATCATACTGGGCTTGCATAATGTCATTGATTTGTAAAGCATGTTTCAAGCCCTTACTTCAGAAACAAATCCCGGGGTTAAGACATGCCTAATTTAGTCTATTTTTTCTTTTAAATTGCCTTTTTTTTTAACAGGGTCCTAAAAGGTTATGACTAATAGCAACTGGACAATAATGGTGCGACACATGGAGTGCACTTGTAAATTGAACATGTGTTCCTGGAGTCGGTGTAAAACATGAAAGGCCAAGAGTAATCCAAAGGCTGCTGGGATTTTTCACATCAACATGTCAGCCTGGATTCTTTTAGCATTCTGGCATGGGTTCCACTTTCTCACATTGTATTCGACTACAGGCGATGTCACTTTACACTTCTGTTTTGCTACCACACACTAGGAAAGCATAAAAAATACTGTATTATAGCAAACATAAAAGATTTATATTTGACCATGAACCTAAAAAAATCCTGGAACTAATCAGCTTGAAGAATTAAATCATTATCAGATAATATAAACCAGAGTTATATTATCACTCAAAAGGAAAATCTCTAAAAAAAAAATAAAAAAAAATTTGTGTAAAAGATTAGGAGAGCAGATTCTACTTTAATGTTTTTATTGGTAGTTATTTCAAAACTATGTCTTAGAATGATGTTGTCTTCAGGGCCCAAGTTAGCATGTACAAGTATAGCAGTTTAATCCGTTCATGCCATTCATTAACAGAATTGTGCCGAAATGAAATGGTTTGTCTTCAAATAATGTTCTGTGCAGTGTAAAACTATATATCAGGGTTTATATACTGTGACCCACTCCACCCACAGCATAATATGGATTATTTGGCAAGGTTTGGCAAGGCTACTCAATTCAATCTTCATTCTATAATCATGTATTACACCTCATATAAAAGCATATTAAATTCTCTTTCCAAATATATGTCAAATTTTCTACTTAATTCGTATTTTACGGGAATGCGTCACATATTTAAATACAAACACCTGAAATACTAAAAGAAATGCTGTTGAAAGCCAAACTTCTCCATGTTAACTTGGGACTTGATGATGTCGTCATTCTGATATTCAATCTTCAAATAAACACACATAAAATCACTGGAATAGCAGCTATCACTCTGATTTTACATACATACAGACAGACACTGTGTTCTTGAACATGCACGCCTAGCTAAAATTAGCCTTGAAACAGCTAATTAGCGTAAAGTGCATTTCTTGGGATTGTGGGAGGAAACTGGAGTACACACAGGTAACTCATACAAGCATGATGAGAACATGCAAACTCCACACAGAAACATCCACGCCAAGGCTGGGCCTTGTTGCTGCAAGGCCGACGTGCTTTCCCTAATTTAATTATTTATACTGAATCTTTTCAGCGTGTTTCTGTCCCTTGCTAAAGGGTTGTGTCAAGAAGGGCATCCGACGTAAAAACCTATGCCAAATCAAACGTGCGAATCATTTGCTGTGGCAACCCCTGATAAAGGGAAAACGCCGAAAGGAAATCTCATACTGTATCTTTTCATATATGGTCGCTCAATATATAAATAGTGTCCCCACAAACATGCTTTTGGGACAACTCAAGAACCAAGGTTTTCAGAGACTTCTGCATGGGCATGGTCCAGTGGCATTTCAGTCTGTCGTCAAGTCACGAAGAGGAAGCTAACACAGCAGAAGTCACTCGTTCATACAAGTCACCTGATTATAATGGATCAGAAGGGTTCAAATCAAATTACTTATTTTCTTTTGTCAGTCCTTTAAAGCATGGCTTGGAAAATAATCAAGTTAAATGTAGAAAATATGGGCAAAATGGATTGATCAGAACGAACAGTCTGATATTTCACCAATAACACATGTTTATGTCTAAACAGATCCATCATGGTGGAATCCTGTTTGTTGATTTTTGGCTCCTCGGGGAAAAACAATGTCTTTTCCTTTTTTTTTTTTTTTTTTTTTTTTTTTTTAAGAAATATGGACTGTGTTTGAGCATTTCAGCAGAACCGTTCTGATACATAATGTTTAAAGAGATGAACGCATGATGTCGATCATGTTTGTACATTAGAGCATCCAACAGCTTTGGCAAGTGTACAAGATGAAGTTGATATTGCTAAATTAATGGAACTGCTTTTGTTTAACTTCAATTAATGGCTAATCATCACGTTGCCTGCTCGACAAAAACGTTAATTATAGAGGACAAAGTGCATTCCCTGTATAATAACAGCACTACTATGTTTACTCATAATTATTATAATAAAAATTCAACTATCAAAAGATAAGTATTTTCTTCTGACTGTCTGTGACGGATATACAGATATTCACCAAGAGTTGACCAAGATGGGTACCAGCTTATTATGCAGCCCTAATGGAATCAAACAGCTCGGCATATAAATGAATGAATGAATGGATGGATGGATGGATGGATGGATGGATAATCATACAAAAGGGAAGAGGTAAATTTGCATAGAACCGCATGCATAACAAGTTCAAGTCGGCCTGTTATGATTGACCAAAATTATCTTCTTCTTTTCGTTTTGGCTTTTTCCCTTTTTCAGCGGTTGCCACAGCGAATCATCTGATTCGCATGTTTGATTTGGCATAGGTTTTTACGTTGGATGCCCTTCCTGACACAACCCTTTGGCAAGGGGCAGAAACATGCTGACAGCTATGCAGCTACTTTTTATGAAAGTCAGCAATGGTTCTTTTACTTGAACCTCTCACCATAGACAGTGAGAGACACGGCCGGCCTTTGATAACCCAGTTAGCTGCATTGGGGGGACAGTGACAACCTTGTAAGAAGTGGGACTCAAATCCCCAACCTTAGGATCAGCGGTCCAGTGCACTTTACTACCAGGCCACCACTGCCTACTGTGATTGACCAAAATTTTGTGTGTGTATATATATATATATATATATATATATATATATATATATATATATATATATATATATATATATATAAAATTCTTATTATTATTAACTCACTCATTATCTTCTTTTCCTTTCGGCTTTTCCCTTCAGGGGTCGCCACAGCGAATCATCTGCCTCCATCTCACCCTATCCTTTGCATCTTCTTCTCTTACACCAACGACCTTCATGTCCTCCTTCACCACATCCATGAATCGTCTCTTTGGTCTTCCTCTAGGCCTTCTGCCTGGTAGTTCCAACCTCAGCATCCTACTACCAATATACTCACTATCCCTCCTCTGTACATGTCCAAACCATCTCAATCTAGCCTCTCTGACTTTGTCTCCAAAATGTCTTACATGTGCTGTCCCTCTGATGGTACTCATTCCTAATCCTATCCATCCTCGTTACTCCCAAAGAGAACCTCAACATTTTCATTTCTGCTACCTCCAGCTCCGCCTCCTGTCTTTTCCTCAGTGCCACTGTTTCTATACCATACAACATCATTGGCCTCAACACCATCTTGTACACTTTTGCTTTCATTCTTGCCGATACCCTCCTATCACACATCACACCGGACACTTTTCTCCAACCATTCCAATCTGCCTGCACATGCCTCTTCACCACTTTTCCACACTCTCCATTGCTCTGGATTGTTGAGCCTAAGTACTTAAAATCTTCCACCTTCCTTATCTCTGCTCCCTGTAACCTCACCGTTCCTCTTGGGTCCTTGTCATTCATGCACATGTATTCTGTCTTACTGAGGCTAACCTTCATTCCCCTCCTTTCCAGGGCATACCTCCACCTCTCTAGATTTTCCTGCACTTGTTCTCTGCTCTCACTACAGATCACAATGTCATCTGCAAACATCATAGTCCATGGGGAATCTTGTCTAACCTCGTTTGTCAGCCTGTCCATCACCATAGCAAACAAGAAGGGGCTCAGAGCTGACTCTTGATGCAGTCCCACCTCCACCTTGAACTCTTCTGTCACACCGACAGCACACCTCACCATTGTCTTACATTTCTTATGAATGTCCTGCACCACTCTAACATACTTCTCTGCCACTCCAGACTTCCTCATGCAATACCACAGTTCTTCTCTCGGCACCCTGTCATATGCTTTCTCCAGATCCACAAAGGCACAATGCAGCTCCTACTGACCTTCTCTGTACTTCTCCATTAACATCCTCAAGGCAAACACTGTATCTGTGGTGCTCTTTCTTGGCATGAAACCAAACTGTTGTTCAAAAATGCTGACCTCTGCCCTTAGTCTAGCTTCCACTATTCTTTCACATAACTTTATCGTATGTCTCATCAACTTTATCCCTCTGTAGTTGCCACAACTCTACACGTCTCCCTTGTTCTTAAAAATGGGCACCATCACACTTCTCCTCTATTCCTCTGGCATCCTCTCACTCTCTAAGATCTTGTTGAATGTTCTACTGCGACCTCTCCTAGACACTTCCATACCTCCACCGGTATATCAACAGGACCAACTGCCTTTCCACTCTTCGTCTTTTTCAATGCCCTCCTCACCTCACCCTTACTAATCTTTGCTACTTCCTGGTCCTCAACAGTCACCTCTTCTACTATTTTTCCTGCTCTCATTTTCCTCATTCATCAGCTCTTCAAAGTACTCTTTCCATCTTCCCAGCACACTTCTGTCATCAATCAATACATTTCCCTCTCTGTCCTTAATCACTCTAACTTGCTGCACGTCCTTCCCATCTCTATTTCTCTGCTGTGCCAACCTGTATAAATCATTTTCTCCCTCTTTACTTTCTAACCGAGCATACAAGTCATCATACGCCCTCTGTTTGGCCTGTTTGGCCTTTGACACCACTGCCTTCGCCTTACGCTGTGTCTCCCTGTACTCCTGTTTACTCTCTTCAGTTCTCTCAATGTCTCAGTTCTTCTTAGCTAACCTCTTCCTTTGTACACACTCCTGCATTCCTCATTCCACCACCAAGTCTCCTTATCTACTTTCCTTCCAGATGACACACCAAGTACTCTCCTACCTGTCTCCCTGATCACATTTGCTGTAGTTCTCCAGTCATCTGGAAGCACTTCCTGACCACCCAAATCCTGTTTCAACTCCTCCTTGAAGACAACATGACACTCTTCCTTTTTCAGCTTCCACCACTTTGTCTTTTGCTCTGCCTTTGCCTTCTTCACCTCCCTCACCATCAGCATCATCCTGCACACCACCATCCTATGCTGTTTGGCAGCACTCTCACCCACTACTACTTTGCAGTCACTGACTTCCTTCAAATTACATCGCCTGCACAAGATGTAGTCTACCTGTGTGCTCCTACCTCCGCTTTTATAAGTCACCCTATGCCCCTGTCTCTTCTGGAAGAAAGTATTTACCACAGCCATTTCCATCCTTTGTGCAAAATCTACCAACATCTGTCCTTCTGCGTTCCTGTCCTTGATACCAAACCTGCCCATCACTTCCTCGTCCCCTCTGTTTCCTGCACCAACATGTCCATTGAAGTCTTCCCCAATGACTACTCTTTCATCTTTGGGGTACTCTGCATCATTTCATCTAACTCACTCCAGAATCTCTCCTCTTCTAGCTCACATCCTGCATGTGGGGCATAAGCACTAACAACATTGAACATCACGCCTTCAATTTCTAACTTGAGACTCATCACTCTGTCTGACACTCTTTTCACTTCTAGAACATTCCTGACAAATTCCTCCTTCAAGATGACCTCTACTCCATTTCTCTTCCCATCCACACCATGAAAAAAACAGCTTAAACCCTGTTCCTAAGCTTCTAGCTTTGCTACCTTTCCACATGGTCTCCTCAACACACAGTATGTCCACCTTCCTCCTCTGCATCATGTCAGCCAGCTCTCTACCTTTTCCTGTCATAGTTCCAACATTCAAAGTCCCGACTTCGAATCCTAGACTCATGCCTTTCCTCTTCTCTCTCTGCCTATGGACACGCCTCCCGCCTCTCCTTCTTCGAGGTCTTCGACCAACAGTAGTCCAATTTCCACCAGCACCCTGTTGGTTAACAGCACTGATGGCGGTCGTTGTTAACCCGGGCTTCGACCAATCCATTCTTTCTTGTGATTCGCATATTTTATTTGGCATTTATTTTATGCCGGATTCCCTTCCTGACTCAACCCTCTACATTTATCCGGGCTTGGGAACGGCGTGAGGGAGAGACACTGGCTTGTCCCCCCCCCCCCCCCCCCCCCGCCCCCCGGCCATATTAATTCAGTCATTAAATAAACCACTAAATCCTAATTAGGGTCACAGGGAGGCTGGTTCCTAACTCAGCCGACTCTGGCTGAAGTCTGGGTACACACTGGACAGCTTGCCAGGCCATCCCAGGGTGAACACGTACAACAATTAAACTTAATTCAGAACCGCCAATTAGCCCCCTGTACGTATTTTTGACTGGAGGAAGAATCTGAAAAACTCGGAGGAAACCCATGCAAGCACTGGAAGAACATGCAAACTTCAGACAGAAATGCCTGAGACCGGGAATCAAACTCCGAACCTTCTTGTTGTGAGACAGACATTCTAACCAATGTGCCACAGTGATCCCGATTATTATTATTATTATTATTATTATTATTATCATTATTATTATTATTATTATTGTTGTTGTTGTTGTTATTATTGTTTTGGTTTTTTTATAATGTATTAACTAAATATTATATATGCTACTTCTTCTTCTTCTTCCTTTCCTTTCGGCTATTCCCTTCAGGGGTCACCACAGCAAATCATCTGCCTCCATCTCACCCTGTCCTCTGCATTTTCTTCTCTGACTCGAACGACCTTCATGTCTTCCTTCACCACATCCATAAATCTCTTCTTTGGTCTTCCTCTAGGCCTTCTGCCTAGTAGTTTCAACCTCAGCATCCTACTGCCAATATACTCACTAGCCCTCCTCTGTACATGTCCAAACCATCTCAATCTAGCCTCTCTGACTTTGTCTCCAAAACATCTTACATGGGCTTTCCCTCTGATGTACTCATTTCTGATATATGCTACTATGCACTGCATATGTGTACTGAATATTTTATTTAAGTGATGGCCAATAATAAAAGGATTTAATTTACAAGGAAAAATCTAAAATATAAATGTAAGGAATAGAAAATTCAATTGCTCCATTGAAATGTGCATTTTTTGAATTACAATTTGTAATAAGTATCCACTGCATAACAAAGTACATAAGTACTTTCTTCTGCACACATAAAGACAGACAAGGCTGTAATTAAATGAGTGAATTGCTCATTGGTTCCTGTGCAGTGAGAAACCCTGTGACAATAGGGCTTCTTTTGTCATTGCAGGGGTATAACAACTGCCTCCATCAGCAAACAATAAATGTGTGAGCGGAGACCCCCACCCTTTAACCCCCACCGAGAGGTATTCTCTTCATAAGCCATCTCAAACACAAAGAATACAAAAAAGTCTGCTGAGTAAATAAAGTACAGAATGCTAATCAGAACGTGTTGACTCATTCCCTGATAACCCTAAAATTATAAAGAACTATGACCAGCTAAAAGAAGTCAATACAGCACATCATTGCTTGTTATCGGCATCTAAACAAAGGTAGATTACACCAATACACTGACACTGCTATAATGTTAGCATTCCCAAACCTCATTATTCGTAAAATAAACAAATTCCACAGCACAAAATAGATTTAATAAATGTTTAAACATGACACTCATTATTTAAACGTACTTATACACTGGCCTATAATAATGTTATGGATATTTATAGGCTTTTTTTGGCTTTTTTTCCCAGAGAGAAACATTTCCCATTTGTATTTTCTGTATTTGGATAAGGTCTAATAGTATAACGAGAATAAGTTGAGAAACTGAGTCACAGCACACATGCAGTCAGGCAGTCACCATCATGCTGTGAGACAATAGGGGGGCAATCATTTAAATCCGAGCTGTGATCTCAGGGAGATTGACTGTAAATGTTTACCAGATGGAACATACTTGATAGAGACATCCTGTAAACTGAACCCTTATTTTGAAATTTGAACAAAGTTATATATCACACTTGTTTGATTCATAATTTTAATTTACTCATAATACATGAGTTTATTCATAATTCACTTAAATTTTATTTTATTTGAGTGCTACAGCGTTCCTTGCAACAAGACATTGACACGAAGCAGCTCTATACTTTCTCACTCATTTGCCAAATTGCTGACTCCCATGAGGGTTGCGTGGGGTGTGTGTGTGTGTGGGGGGGTGGATGCTGGGTACACCTTAAATAGTTCAGCTTGTTTACAGGAATATCTAATTATAATTAAAAGATTTTGGTGCTACAGTGGCATAGTAGTGCAGAACTTTGTATGCTCACGCCATCGCAGAAAGGTCCAGGGTTTAAGCACTGGGCTCGGCAGGGGCATTTCTGAATGGGATTTGCATGCAATCTGTGCTTCTGTGGGTTTCCTCTAGGTCCTCCAGTTTCCTCAGACAGTCCAAAGCATGCGAATTAGGCTAAATAGCTATTTCAAATTGACCCTGTGTGTGTGTGTGTGTGTGTGTGTGTGTGTGTGTGTGTGTGTGGGTGTGTGTGAATGAGTATAGTGGGTATTGCCTAAGAGTGGAGCTCCTGGTGGGTGATGTGTTTGAGCCTGGATTTGATTTTTACTGTCTTTCTGATGTCCACTTGTCATTTGTATCACCTGAACTGTTAGTTTAATTATCCTGATAGTTTAATTATCCGTTTAACAAGTGTATGTTTTTTTTTTTAAGTTGAAACAGGCTTTGGGAGTTGAAACAGGCTTTGGGTGGTCAGGAAGTGCTTCCAGATGACTGGAGAACTACAGCAAATGTGATCAGGGAGACAGGTAGGAGAGTACTTGGTGTGTCCTCTGGAACGAAAGTAGACAAGGAGACTTGGTGGTATTAAGGAGGAAGTGCAGGAGTGTGTACAAAGGAAGAGGTTAGCTAAGAAGAAGTGGGACATAGAGAGGATCGAAGAGAGGAAAGAGGAATACAGGGAGACACAGTGTAAGGAAAAGGTAGCCAAACAGAGGGTGTATGATGACTTGTATGATAGGTTGGACAGTAAGGAGGGAGAAAATGATTTATACAGGTTGGCACAGCAGAGAAATAGAGATAGGAAGGACGTGCAGCAAGTTAGAGTGATTAAGGACAGAGTGGGAAATGTATTGACTGATGACAGAAGTGTGCTGGGAAGATGGAAAGAGTCCTTTGAAGAGCTGATGAATGAGGAAAATGAGAGAGACCAGGAAGTAGCAAAGATTAGTAAGGGTGAGGTGAGGAGGGCATTGAAAACATTCAACAAGGTCTTAGAGAGTGAGAAGCTGCTAGAGGAATGGAGGAGAAGTATGCTGGTGCCAATTTTTAAGAACAAGGGAGACATGCAGCGTTGTGGCAACTACAGAGGGATAAAGTTGATGAATCATACGCTAAAGTTATGGGAAAGAATAGTGGAAGCTAGACTAAGGGCAGAGGTCAGCATTTGTGAACAACAGTTTGGTTTCATGCCAAGAAGGAGCACCACAGATGCATTGTTTGCTTTGATGATGTTAATAGAGAAGTACAGAGAAGGTCAGAGGGAGCTGCATTGTGCCTTGGTGGATCTGGAGAAAGCATACGACAGGGTGCCGACAGAGGAAGTGTGGTATTGCATGAGAAAGTCTGGAGTGGCAGAGAAGTATGTTAGAGTGGTGCAGAACATGTATGAGAGCTGTAAGACAGTGGTGAGGTGTGCTGTCGGTGTGACAGAAGAGTTCAAGGTGGAGGTGGGACTGCATCAAAGGTCAGCTCTGAGCCCCTTCTTGTTTGCTATGGTGATGTACAGGCTGACAGACAAGGTGAGACAAGATTCCCCATGAAGTATGCTGTTTGCAGATGACATTGTGATCTATAGTGAGAGCAGAGAACAAATGCAGGAAAATCTAGAAAGGTGGAGGTATGCCCTGGAAAGGAGAGGAATGAAGATTAGCCTCAGTAGGGGTAGTGAGTATACTGGTAGTAGGATGCTGAGGTTGGAACTACCAGGCAGAAGGCCTAGAGGAAGACCAAAGAGAAGATTTATGGATGTGGTGAAGGAGGATATGAAGGTAGTTGGAGTAAGAGTAGAAGATGCAGAGGATAGGGTGCGATGGAGGCAGATGATGTGTCACTGTGGCGACCCCTGAAGGGAACAGCCGAAAGGAAAGCAAAAAGAACATGTTCTTTTAAGCTTCTGATTTCCATGTTTGTTCCACAAACCTTCATTGGCCTGCAAGTCTGTCTGCTTATCCGAGTTGAGTTGTGCTTTTTATTCTGTGCGAGTCTGAGCGGTGATGCATGAGTCTGTTGTTTTTAGATTTTAGTTTTGTTAATAGTAATAATAACTCAGTTACAATGAATAATTATGCACAAAATATAACAGCCAATTAGAGTCAACACAACAGCACAGTGGTCTTACTGGATTTCCAGTGTTGGACCTGTGTGGGCCCCGGTCAAGCTACAGGACAACGATTCAAGCCATATTACATGTCTATGGTGCTCAACTATAAAAATGTAGCATTCCTGGCTGTCAATTTATCTGCAGAGAGCAAGCCAAAAGTGATGGTGGCAGGGAAAGACGCTCAAGGTGACATGAGGAAAGGACCTTAAGTGGAACAACACAGGAACAAGAAAACATATTGTCATCAGCATGACCTCCAATAATTTGTCCCTAACTATAGATTAGTGGTAACATAGCTGACACCAGAAAGAAGATTTCACAATACAGTTTATGTCGTAACATAAAGTCTTGCATACTTATTTACCTCTCCAGAACATTTTCCACACTGTGTGGTGTTCGAACCTAGAACTGAAATGGAATTCATTCAGACTATACCTCAGAAAAAGCACAAATGCAGCACCAAGGCTTTCAAAAATTGTTAGCCAAATAATTAATGTGTATAGAATCAAAAATGCACAAGAAAGTGTAGACAACTTCATTAACAAGTGTCTACCAGGAGTCCAGCTGTAGTCACTGATAGACAAAAGGGGTCCGTATTTACAATAACACTTATTTGTTATGATGTGTGGTCTCCATCTATGCTCTGTACACAGAGTGAACAAGAGGATAAATGGAGGCTTGTGGAACACTAGGGGGCATGTGGTTGATTGCTGCACAGCTATATTAAAGTAAATGAGTTCTAAGTTGCACGGTTGTGTAGTGATAGGCATGGTCATCTCACAGCAAGTAGGTCCTGAGTTTGAGTCCTGGATGTATCAAGAGCATTTCTGAGTGGAGTTTGCATGGTCTCCCCATGCTTGTGTGGGTTTCCTCCGTGTACTCCAGGTTTCTCCTACCATGCAGTGATATGCCTAATGGCCTAATTGGCTGTTTCAAATTGCCCCTAGGGGTGTGTATGGGTATGAATGGGTGTGTATGCTGGCAATATGATAGTCTGTCAAGCTTTTCCAGGGGTATTCGATCTTTACCCAGTGTTTGCGGAGACTGGCTCCAGCCCGGTGACTTGATAGGATTAAGAAGTAAGAAAAATGAGTGAGCATAAGAGAGAGTGAGAGGGTAAATGAGAGAGAGAGAGAGAGAGAGAGAGAGAGAGAGAGAGAGAGAGAGAGAGAGAGAGAGAGAATTTGAAAGACAAATTGAGAGATTGAAAGAAGGAGTGAGTGAAAGAGTGATTGAGTGAGAGAGGGACAAATAGTGAGAGTGAGTATGAGAGAGTGTGAGAGAGTGTCAGGTAAGAGAAAGAGAAAGAGCAAGAGAGGCAGCAAGAGAGAGAGAGAGAGAGAGAGAGAGAGAGAGAGAGTCAGTGAAAGGGTGTTAGTGTGAGAGAGAAACAGAGAGAGACAGAGTGAGGGAAAGAGTGAGAGAGAAAAAGTAAGAGAGAAAGAGAGAGAGAGAGAGAGAGAGAGAGAGAGAGAGAGAGAGAGAGAGAGAGAGAGTTAGGGTGGGGGGGAGTGAGGGAGAGAGAGAGAGAGAGAGCAATCCAAGTTGGTTCTTTGTCGAAAAAGGAGTACAATTGCAGCATTTCAGAGAATTGACACGCCATCTTGTAAAATGCAAATTGCCATCTCAGTTTCAACTTCTGAAAGACATGGCATAGTGATGTGTGAAAAAATTCGAGGATTTGGGTGGTGTTTCCATGTCCACAAAGATAAAGAGTGTCTGTGTACTAATGGCTCTGCTTAGACAACGGTTCAGCTGCCACACCTGTCTGTTGCTTGGATTATCTTATACTAGTCTTTCTGCATTAATGAGCAGATGAAACAAACTCTTTTGTCAATTTTAAACCCACAAACAATGCATATCTATTCAAAAATAACATGAAACTCAACATTTCAATAACCCCCAAACCCTTCCTCCAAAGTGCTGCCTTTAAGATTTGCCATGTCCTGAATCTACTGCAAATAGCTCATGCTACTTAAGTCTTGTGATAGTTGATAGTGTGCAAAATATTCATAAAAATGAAACCATAAAACGATTCAATGCATAATTACCCCCCCCACACACACACACACACCACAACACTACCACCACTACACTACCACCACCACCACCACACTACCACCACACAATATACAAAGTGGTTATACTGATAGCGTGCAAAGTGGGGGATGATACTTATGCAAGGCTTTATCTATACAATATTTGAGTATTTTGTGTTTATAAAATGGAAAAACAAAAGGCAGTATTTTGATTACTGGAAAGCAATTTATTTTAATGAAAGTAGAAGAAAAATACACAGATGTGTTTCTTACGTCTCTATGTTTCTGCTTGTTTATTGAGGAATTCACTTGTTTGCTGTTTCAGTGACTAGTTCAACCTCTAAAGAGATAAAATACACAAATTTTCAAATTTATTATATATAAAAAAAAAAACCTGTAAAGTGTAGTGAAGTACACATATCACCTCACCCCCCCCCCATGTTTTCCCCATAATTTCATTAAATCCGACCATTAAAAGTCCCCTGATTAAATTAGAAAGAATCTTTCTGTGGTGCTCATTGTTTAATACTATCTTTTGATTGCTTCAATCTATACTGATCATAATCTCTAGCTATTTTACACTCAGACAGTTTTACTGATACTGAAAAGAAATGCAGACATCATGTGGTTCCAAATAAATTGAAAGTAAAATAAATAAATAAATAAAAGTTCAATAATTAGTGACTTTCTCATGCCACATCACTTCAATTCACTTATCCCTGAACATCCGGGGATGTCGTTGGGGCACCTTCATGGCGAGACTTGGGCTGATTTGGCCTGGCGGCGCCCATTCCTCTCCAGGTCGTGGAAACACGCTGACGGCTTTGCAGCCTACTCTTTACGAAAGTCAGCAATGGTTCTTTTACATGAACCTCTCACCATAGCCAGTGAGAGACATGGCTCGCCTTTGATAACCCAGTTAGCTGCACCTCATGACAATCCAACTACAAACTAGTATAACCAATTTACCGAAAGAAGTTCCTGGGTTTGAGGACCAAAACTTGGCAGTTTTCATGTTCTCCCTGTAGTTACATCGGTTTACTCCAGCTAATCTGATTTCCTCCAGCAGTCCAAATGCCTGCACATTAGGATAATGAGCTGACCTGAATTGTCCCTAGTTGCGACTATATATATTTGTACTGCCTCCATGATGGATGGAGGAACTATTCAGGGTGATTGATAGGCTTAAACACTAGGATTAAACATTTCAGCTAATTAATCAATAAACGAATTTAGACATTGAAATGTGATAGGCATTGATTATTATCAGGATTAGCATTTAGCAGACAAGAACAGATTCATCAAGTTTAGCATATATTATATAGTATGCATGGCGATAAGCCATCTTTTAGAGATTCAATATTGTGGGAAAATTAACAGTCATGCATTGAGCCTGAGGAGGAAAAATTGTTTTAGTATGTACTACATCGAAACGTAAGCAAAAAAAGCACTGAAATTAAATTTGTTTAGTATTTTTTTCCCCACATTTTATAAATCATGAAGTACACAGGTGAGCCCCAAACACAAGAGCAATGTGTCTCGTAAACTCCCATGAAGAGTTTAAGTATATACTACACAGCAACACGCAAACAAAATTCCTTCATTAAATCAAACTTCATATTAAGTAATTATATAATATCAAAATAAAGATAATTCATTCATTTATTTTCTAAGCCGTTTATCCTAATTAGGGTCGTGTGGAGACAGGTGATCATTTCAGTCGACTCAGTGGAATGGCGGCGTACACCCCGGATAGCTCGCCAATTCTCACACAACTATTCACACTCACACCTAGGGGCAATTTGGAACGACCAGTTAGCCTACTGTGTATGTTTTTGGACTGTGGGAGAAAACCTGAATACCCAAAGGGAAATCCACACAAGCACAGGGAGAAATGCAAAGTCCACACAGAAACCGCCGAGCATCGAACCCAGGACCTTCGTGCTGTGAGGCGGACATGCTCACAACTACACCACCATGCCGTCTAGAAATGATTTTGTATCACAATTATGAAAATTAGCAACATCTGCCTGAAATACGTGAATAATCCTAAAATACTCATCCCATGCAATCCGCCGCATGCATACGGTATTTACTGCAGCCTCATGAATTGCACTCCAGTCTCAGGCTTTTGTCGAACCACTGTAAGTTCAGAAAGAAAATACATGAGATTTAATACATTTTATGCAAAACATACTGACCAGTATATTAAAGCTGGTGTGCATTAATCATTAGGCAAATATGTATCGTAGCTTTGAATATCACAGGTGGCCTGGGTGAGGGTGTTGTGATGCATCAACTACACCAGTCTACCTGAAGCAATGAAAATGAATTGAACCATTGTCTTTTAAACACCTGCCTATGGTCTCTTTAGGACCTGCAGCAATATGTCTAAGTGTATAGTACACAACAACGAATATACAAAGTTATCGCAGTCAAATCGAAATAAAGCTGTTACCAAGTCACGAGTAAAGAAATTCTGCATCACAAGGATGCTTTTCATAATACAAAATGATACTTTTCAAAATATAATTTCAATTAAATAAATAAAATCAAACAATCGGTTTTAGTTTGGGTTTGTACATGGTGCATGTGCTGATTTTTTATTTGTAATTACCATAAAGCAAAATCTTCTCTTAATAAATTTCTAATATTACTAATGATGAACTAATCTAACGCATATACTCTTCTGTGTCAACTGATAAAAGTAGGTGCGCTTCTACTTCGAATAGATCTTTCTGTCAATCATTAGCGACAAACAGACTCGTTTTAATTAATGTTCACAATGGTGCACTAAATTGCTTTGTTCACACGGCCGATTCGAGAAACTCACCAAAGCTCAGGTCTTTTAAGAGCACTTGAATATTGATGGAGAGGCTTCTTCAGGCCTCTTCAATCAGTCTATTGTGTCGCCCTAATGTGTTCTCCGAGGTTGTTCTCAGTGTAGTTACTCGTGTTACTTCGGGTGGCACGGTGGTGTAGTGGTTAGCACATCTGCCTCACACCAAGGAAGTCTTGAGTTTGAATCCTGGGCTTGGTGAGGTGTTTCTGTGATGTTTGCATGTTCTCACCCTGGTGTATGGGTTTCCTCCAGGTACTTCTGGTTTTCTTCCACACGCCAAAGAGATCCACATTAGGTTAATTATCTGCTGCAGATTGTCCATTGGTGTGAGTGTGAATGGTTTTGTGTTTGTGTTGGCCCTGTGATGGTCTTGTGAGATGTTCAGTGTCAGCTGAGATAGGGTTCAGCCTCTGGGCAACTTATAAAGCATTAATGTTCAAAAAAATGAGTGAGTCAGATGTTCCCAGTTCATTATAAAGATTACATGGGGCTGTATGGTGTTGTAGTTTTTAACACGTTAGCCTCACAGCAAGAAAGGTTTGTGCTCAAGTCCTGGGATCACCGAGGGTGGTTCCGTGTGCATGCATCACTACGCTTGCACTCCAGTTTCCTCTGACACTCCAAACACATGCACTTTAGGTTATTCCTTTTCAAATCCTTTCTAGGTGTGAATATGTTTATGAATTGCCTTGCAATAGACTTGCAAACCGTTCATGGGTTATCATGCTTTCCGCCCGGAGTCAGCTGAGGTAGGCTCCGACCATCTAGCAAGTTTAATAGGATTAATCAGTTCGGAGAAATCAATGAAGTTTCAGTGTATAATTTGTAGCATTACTTTTTGTACTGGTGTTTTCTGTGCGGCTTGTTTGCTGATGGAATTGTGCCCATTCTTGTATGTAAATGTAAGAATTATAATGTGGTCACAGTGAGAATGTCTCTTATTGTGGGCTGTTTGGATGCTGTTTGCACAGATGGCAGTAAATCAAGTTATTTGAAAGGTGGTGGGTTGCAGTAAAGACACTGGCATTCATCATGGCATCACTGCCTGAAAGCAAACAAAGTTATTTATAAGCACCCACATAGATACCTATCGTGAACCAAGAGATTGAAGGAGCAAAAGAAAGAGAGAGAGTGTGAGAGAGAGAGAGAGAGAGAGAGAGAGAGAGAGAGAGAGAGAGAGAGAGAGGACGGGTTACTAGAATCTCTGGAAGATACTGAGATCCGGAAATTGAGGTTCAGCATTATTAGCATTATTCACTTAAACATTTCCATGAAAGGTTCCTATTGTTTCCACAACTGCACTCTCTTATTTAATGAGCTCGATGGAATGAGGTTGGTGGACAAGCATCCTGAAGCATTAAGCAGCCTCGAAAATCCGTGTGGCATTAAAAACATGAAATGATAATCAAGCATGTTCAGCGTTGATAAATAATAAAAGCTCTCTATTTTGCACCTCGGCCATGAAAGCTTACTGAATATTACTGGCTTTCATCCACACAGTTCTGTTTGTTGTTCAGCTTCTCTCATCTTTGTCAATACGAGCTATGATCTCCCATTAGCATGCGTCCAGCATGAGAGAAATGGATAAAGGTTGCGTACTGTTGTCATGGCAACCAAATAAATGGCACCCGGGGGCCAAACAATGGCCCGAGAACCCTTTTTCTCCCTTGGCCACATCTGCCACTCTGTATTCAAACTTACGGGATGTTGTGGTGATTTTTTTTTTTTTTTGTGTGTGTGCTTCCAAGGCCCTTCAAAAACGCACAGGCAGCGGAAAATGGGTGCACATTGGATGGAAGCCAATTTCTGTTTCACTCCATTGAATGATTGATTCAAGGATTGGTACTAAAGGTAATGACTGTTTTGGCTTGGAACTCTTGCAGGTATTAAGGAACAAAGCAGCCAGTGCCAAATAATGCACTTTTTTTCTTTTAAAGTGATGATTGAAATGGTGCGATGAAATGGTCTACGGTTTCATTTATCTTTTCCGACACGTCAGACTGTTTACTTGTTTTTTGTCAGCTTGCGTACTGAGCGAACTACAGGCATGCTACTTTGTCCTCATTGTACATTCATGCAATAAAGCCTGGTTTGACTCGATGTTTCTGTTTTTTTATTTTTTTTTTTTTTTTTTGCAGGATGACTTGTTTTCACACACACACACACACACACACACACACACACACACACACACACACACACACACACACACACACACACACAGGCCCAGGGATTATCTGTAACAACCCCGCCATAATTCAATATAGATGTTATAAATGACTGTGGTACCAAGCAACCACATGCTGAGAGGACAGAGGAGGGAAAAATGCTGGCATGCAAACACTGTGGCTTGTGGCAACCTACTCACCTCAGATTAACTGGAAGCACCATGGACGCGTTGCATCCATGTAAAATTTGTGTGTGTGTGTGTGTGTGTGTGTGTGTGTGTGTGTGTGTGTGTGTGTGTGTGTGTGTGTGTGTGTGTGTGCGCGCGCGCGCGGGTATTAAAAAAAATCTTTATGGTTTCGTTACAGTTTTTCATCTTGAAATCAGGATTTCATCCTTCAAATAGGACGGGAATGATATTGCGAAATCAGAAATCTGTGGAAGAGGCAGGACTGGTGCCTTCAGCTCCTCAAACAGATGTCCCTATTCATAAAAAGTTATACACGGTAGAGGAGACAAATGGATCAGGAGTCTGTGCGTTATCTGCACCTTTTCATGTGTAAATGAAGGTTCATGAATGTGACTTTTCCAGCAACAGGTTTTTGATGTCAGTATATATGAGATGAGTGTACTGCCCCCGCTGAACCACACAAACAATAGCCTATGGCCATGGTCAATTCAGAGCCAATGGCTCAAGCCTTTGTCCTTGTACTACTCCTCTGGCCAGCAGCTTATGGATAGAGTGGAAACACAGAGAGAGGCTGTTTGAAAGAGGAGACAAAAAGATATTGAATAATCGAATACATCGCATGCATAAGTCCACCATGCTTGATTCCAACTGATTATAGCGATTGAGCGAAGAAGAACGATGGATACAGACTGCCTTCTTATTTACGTCCCCAAAGTTAGACACCCAAGACTAAAAACATTATGCAAGTGCATTTTCCCCTGAGTAATATACGTACAGAGGTTAAGTACATTTAGCTTCATAAAATAACCAAAATGGTTACAAAGTGGCTGTGATCTGCTCTGAATTACTATTCACTACACTATGTGATCTCTTACAAGGTTCATGAACTCCATAAGCAAACATGATTCACCTTAAATCCCATCCTTCAAACCCCCAGCACCAAAGCTCAGACACTGATATAACCTAACAATCCCTCTCCGACTACAAACATGTAGTACAGGTTCGAAGACCCAGTTTTGTCACCACACGTTTATGCAACAGCCCAGCGCTTTTGACTTTAGGCGTGCCTAGTCATGCAGAGCTGAGGCCAGCTTTGCACCGAGGGTGTCCACCCTCTGCTGTCTATATTGATCCAACAAATTTGCCACAAATCATTATACAAATGCCCAGTGGGGGGCTATAGAAGCCAGTGGAAGTGCCCCATTCAGACTGCTTGTGCCCGTGCCGAGAGGCAGACCCAGTGCCTGGTTCATTTCATTGGATTGAGAGACTCTGATCATTCGGCCATCTGTGGGGTGGGCTGGTCCACGCTCATAAGCTCTTTATGCTCCTTCAGATGTAACAAAAAAATTAGAAAGCAAACCAGAAATCAAAGCGGAGAAGCTGGCAGGTGCTTCGAATCCAACAACAGGGCCTTCTAAGTTAAGGGATCCTTTTATATAGGCTGGTATTATAAACCTAGAACCCTTTTCAACTGATTTAATATACAGTTCACTGTACAGTGTTTCTACGTTTCATAAAACCGTATATGTATATATGTACGGTATATATATATATATATATATATATATATATATATATATATATATATATATATATGAGATGAAAATGTTTAGGTCCTCTATGGGAGTAATGAGGATGGATAGGATCAGGAATGAGTACATCAGAGGGACAGCACATTTAAGAGGTTTTGGAGACAAAGTCAGAGAGGCTAGATTGAGATGGTTTGGACATGTAGAGAGGAGGGATCGTGAGTATATTGGTAGTAGGAATCTGAGGTTGGAACTACCAGGCAGAAGGCCTACAGGAAGACCAAAGAGGTTCTTTATGGATGTGGTGAAGGAGGACATGGAAGTAGTTGGAGTATAAGAGTAGAAGATGCAGAGGATAGTGTAAGATGGAGGCAGATGATTAGCTGTGGCGACCCCTGAGGGGAACAGTCGAAAGGAAAAGAAGAAGAAGATAAAACTGTCCCAAAATTATTTGGTTAATGTTTTGAACTACTCTACTGTATAAATAAATAAGGTACAAATAATATAATTGCCCCTAAGTGAGAGTGTGTAAGTTTGTGTGAGTGTTCGTCATCCGATGGCTCGAATGTCCATGGTGTACCACCCAGTCGGCTGAGATAGGCGCCAGCCTCCCTGCGACACTAATGTATGTGTGTGTCAGCCCTGCAATGGTTTGGCAAGCTGTTCAGGTTGTAACCTGCTATTGCCCATTGTCGACCACGATATGCTTCAGCCTCTCTGTGTCCCTAATAGGATAATGCGATTTGGAGTGACATTAAACAGTTATGTACAGAAGGCATGTTGGATGTTGTTGAATATTCCACCAAGACTGAGACGCGTCATAGTTTAAGTAGATATAACTTGGGCATGTAAGTCGAAAAAGCCCCTTAAAACTAGATTTTTATTGTTTATTTTTTTAATTATTATGGTGGATGCAGACAAGCTCCCAGTGCAGGCAGGTGCAGAGATAAAGAGTTGCGCAATGGTGTCCCGTTACACCCTTTTCAGGGTTTTGGTATTGCTATACGGAAGCATAATAGAAACCAAAAAAACTAAAATACGATTTTTTCCAATTTGTATTTACATATTTTAACCCTGACAAACTGTTCAGTTAACTGTGCAATTTGAGTCCTGGTAATGAGCAGCATCGAGAGTATACTACACATCAGGAAAACTGACCCCAAAGAGGTGGGTTTACAGTAACACAGTAATTCAAAGAAGTAATATATTGATTTGATTGATGATTGATTAACTGTTTGGGTTTTTATACCCGAGCCTAGCGGCTCATCAGGCCGGTGCTTATCCCCGGTTTCCGTAGCATGAAGCAATCAGGAGTTGAACTCCACATGGATGGGATGCTAGTCCATCGCAGGTTACCTTCCCAGTATATTTTTACTGGTACCCATTTGCTGGGTGAACAGAGGCACACTTGTGGTTGAGACCTTGCCCAGGGGTCTTAGCACAGTGAGGGTCTCAGTGGGATTTGAACTCACAACCTCCCGATCATGAGCCCAACACTCTAACCACTACATCACCAGCTCCACTTTCAATATATAGTTCAAGGAAACACAAGAAAACCAAACTAAGATGAAATTTTCTGACAATTTTTCCCCATATTAATGCATGAATGATGTCCTGTGACTGTTTGTCATTTTGATTCAAACAGTATCTACTCAGAATAATGAGTTGTAATATCCATAGCGAACCAATCAGATTCCTGTGTAGTATATCCATTCATTCATTTTCTGTAACCGCTTAAATCTAATTAGGGTCACAGGGAGGCTTGTGCCCATCCCAGCCAACTCCGGGTGAGGGCAGAGTACACCCTGAATAGCTCACCAGGCCATCGCAGGGTGGAAACATGCGGACGGCTATGTAGCCTCCTCTTGACGAAAGTCAGCAATGGTTGTTTTACATGAACCTCTCACCATAGACAGTGAGAAACATGGCCAGCCTTTGATAACTCAGTTAACTGCACACACGGGATAGGGCAGTGACAACCCGTGGAGATTGGGGCTTGAACCCCCAACCTTAGGATCAGTGATCCAGCACCTTTACCACCAGGCCACCACTGCCCACTGTGTAGTATATATATAATACTAAATTTATTGATAAATATCAGTTATTCAAGGACGTCCTTACATTTTCCACATTTATTACAATATGTTCTCTATTTATTACAGAAAAACCCAGTGATCTGATTAGTTCAAATCATAAGGATTTGGTTCCTTGGTTTAACAGGTGGAGCCTCAACTAGTCGAACAAACTGCAGCTGGAGATATTTGAGGCCTGTCAGTTTTGTAATAAGTGGAGTGCAGGATGACAGATATACAGCTAGAAGTGAGTGACAATGGCTTTAGCTCATATGCGCAACCACCTCTGGTTACTTTGTTAATCATTAATCTCCCATTACAGTAAAGAAAATAAATTACCAGCACCACCACCAACAAAAAGACAGTTAATAATTATCATAAAAAGTACCAGAAATATTTTTGGATTATAATAATAATTATTATAATTTAAAATAGGCAGTGGTGGTCTAGTGGTATAAGGCGCCGGATCGCTGATCCAAAGGTTGGGGGTTCGAGTCCCACTCTCCACAAGGTTGTCACTGTCCCCCCCAGTGTAGCTAACTGGGTTATCAAAGGCCGGCCATGTCTCTCACTGTCTATGGTGTGAGGTATGTAAAAGAACCATTGCTGACTTTCATAAAGAGTAGGCTGCAAAGCCGTCAGCGTGTTTCCGCCCTGCGATGGTCTGGCGAGCTGTCCAGGGTGTACTCTGCCCTCACCCTGAGTTGGCTAGAATGGGCACCAGCCTTCCCGCGACCCTAATTAGGATGAAGTGGTTACAGAAAATTAACTGAACTGGTAATTTAAAATAATACTGTGGTACCTTGGTTCTCAAACTTAATCCGTTCCAGAAGGCTGTTCGAATTCCGATTTGTTCGAATTTCAAATCCGCTTTTCCCATTACAATTAATGTAAACGTTTTAAATCCGTTCCAAGATGCTAGAAACTACCTATTTTAAACATAATGTTATTGCATAATGTCGTTTATATATCAAATTGTTTATTAAATGTGAAACAACAGGACAAACACACAAAATTCTAAATAGATTAATTAATTTTTTGTTTGTTTGTTTATTTTTGAACCAGTCTCGACTTGCTTTAAAGTGGAACCCTTCAGGATTCCCAGGGCAGTGGTGGTCTAGTGGTATAAGGCGCCGGATCGCTGATCCAAAGGTTGGGGGTTCGAGTCCCACTCTCCACAAGGTTGTCACTGTCCCCCCAATGCAGCTAACTGGGTTATCAAAGGCCGGCCATGTGTCTCACTGTCTATGGTGTGAGGCATGTAAAAGAACCATTGCTGACTTTCGACAAGAGTAGCTGAAAAGCCGTCAGCGTGTTTCCGAACTGCGATGGCCTGGCGAGCTGTCCTGGATGTACTCTGCCCTCGCCCTGAGTTGGCTGGGATGGGCACCAGCCTCCCCGCAACCCTAATTAGGATGAAGGGGTTACAGAAAATGAATGAACCTTCAGGATTCGAGCTCGGGTCTTTTTTCACCAAATCATCGTAGATTTCATGAGCTTTGCAGCAGATCACATCCTCACTAACGCTATCTTCTGCTAACTGCTACTCGTTTATGTACAGGAGCAGTAATTTTTCCACCTCCTCCAGCACTTGTGGTCTTTGTTTGCTGATAACCGTCAAGCCTTTCGCCACATCGCTGGCTTTAACACTCTGTTTGTTCTTCAGGATCGCGCATATCGTTGATTTAGCCGTGCCATATTCCTTAGCAAGATCAGTAACACGCACGCCTGATTCATGCTTAGCTATCAGCTCTTTCTTAAACGCAACAGTTTTCCGCACACCAGGCCTTTTCTCAGTAGCTTTCTTTGGAGACATGTTTATTAGCTAATCTAACCAAGTAAACAAAAAAACACGGTATACTGTACTTTGTAGAACAGGAGCAAGCACATCCACACGCACACAGTGGTCGAGTAGAGTCAAGAGAGACTGATTTCCAGAAGTCGCGCACCTTTCCTCACTCTCGGTCTCGTTTTTTCTGGCGCATTTTCGGGTTCGATTTCCGAATTTTGTTCGACTTTCAAGACAAAAAAAAATCCCAGATTTTTTGTTCGAATTTCGATTTGTTTGTCCTCCAAAGCGTTCAAGAACCGAGGTACCACTGTATTTGTGTATCTAAAACCAAGGATAAATTTGTCGTCTGCTCCTGAGAACAAGAAAAACAAGAAAAGAAGCCGTGTAATTTTGGAAAATAACATGGTTATTGGACACCAGCTTTCTGTAACAGTGGAAACAGAGGCTTGGTGTACTGTTGCAATGATCCTCACCACTTTTGGTTATAAATTTATTCCACCCTGAACTCACGCCATTCACTTTTTAGTGCTTAATGTATTCAGGTGTTTGGGCGTTTGGGTGTATGCATGCAAAGGTGAGAGCCCTTCTGTGAAGAAAATCAAAACAGGATGTGACCCGAAGCCATTCACTCCAGTCCCACTCCACTACCACATCATCTTTCCTTTTGGCTTTTTTCCCTTTCTCGGGAGTCGCCACAGCGAATCATCTGATTCGCACATTTGATTTGGCATAGATTTTTACGTCAGATGTCCTTCCTGTCACAACTCTTTTAGCAGGGGACAGAAACACGCTGACGACTTTGCAGCTATTCTTTACAAAAGTCAGCAATGGTTCTTTTACATGCCTCACACCATAAACAGTGAGAGACATGGCTGGCCTTTGATAACCCAGCTAGCTGCACTGGGGGGGACTTGAACCCACAACTTTAGGATCAGCAATCTTGTGCCCTATCCACTCCACTACCACATAAGCATTGAATAAACATAAGAAATGAAAAAAGATAATACAGGTCGGTTAGTAAACAAGCAAGCAAGCAGGTAAGTAGATAAATAAATAAATGAATAACAGCTAATGGGTAGTGGTGGCCTGGTGGCAAGATACTGAATTACTGAGCCCAAGGTTGGGGTTCAAGCCCCACTATCAATGGTGGTTTGTCACTGCTGCCCCCTGCCCCCAGTGCAGCTAACAGGATTATCAAAGGCCGGCCATGTCTCTCACAGTCTATGGTGTGAGGTTTGTGTAAACCAGTGCTTCTCAAATAGTGGGGCGCGCCCCCCTGGGGGGGCGCGATGGGATGCTGAGGGGGGCGCGTGTGACCCAGGAGAACATGCTTTTTTTCCGCCGTACTACAAGAAAGTGTAATTGCACATCCACTCCAGTAGTTGGCAGTGGCGCCAACATGACGTCTGACTCCACATTGAGACTGAGCTTCACATCACAGACACTCAGTGAATTCTGGCTGAGTGTAGAAAGGCAGTATCCATTGTTAGGGAAGAGGGCAATGGGCATTCTGCTTCCTTTTGCAACATCCTACGTTTGTGAGACTGGTTTCTCTGCTGTTGCTGCACTGAAGACCAAGTACAGGTCCCAGCTAAACATTGAGCAGGAGCTGAGAGTTGCAGTGTCATGCTTCAAACCTCGCTTTGAGAAGCTGTGCGCTGCAAAACGTGCTCATTGTAGCCATTAATCTTGGCTTCCTCATTTTTGAGAAAAAAATTCAGCACAATTTGTTCTATTGCTTCTTGTTTTGTAGGTTAAAGTGTTTATATATTGTGCTCCTGAGTTAATGTTTCTGAAGTCAATTTGAATTAATTATTTATTGATTTTATTTTCAGCAGCAAATGGTGTGGTAAGTTTGTCAAAAATGTAACAAGGATATTATTATTTTTAAATTTAAGGCAAATTGATGCACTTTCTTTTACAGACTAATAAAAATGTTAAAAGTTATTCTTGTAAGTTGAACTATATCTCTTTCTTTTTGTTTTATTTATGTTAACAAGGATACGATATAATGAAGAGATATACCTGTAACTATATTATAGAAAAAGTTATAATTTATAGTTGCGGCGGAAAGTGGGTGGTGGGGGGGGGGCGCGAATTGTTTTCTTCTTGCTAGGGGGGGCGTAACAGAAAATAATTGAGAAGCACTGGTGTAAACCATTGCTAACTTTCATCAGAAGTAGCTGCATAGCCATCAGCGTGTTTCTGCCCTGCAATGGCCTGGAGAGCTGTCCAGGGTGTACTCTGCCCTGCTGAAAGTTGGCTGAGATGGGTGGTAGCCTCCCTGTAACTCAATTAGGATTAAGCAGTTCCCAAACTGAATGGATGAATGGAATAACAGGCAACTAAATAAAGAAATACAATAGGTCAGCAAGATATAAATGAATAAACAAATAAATTAAAACAGGTAAATAAATAAAAAAATCCAGATGAATAAAAAATTATAGGCCAGTATGTAAATAAGTCATTAGGTCGTTAAATAAATAAGTAAAGATGGGGGGAAGATTGTAAGTTATACACATTCATTTAAAATATTATATAGGTAAGTACCTAATAAATAAATAAATACCTTGTAAATAAAAAATTAAAAGGTAAATAAGTAAGTACATTTATAAATAAATAAAAACAGGTAGGCAAGAAAAAATATAAAGTTAAGTAAGAAATAAATAAATAAGCGGATTAATGAATAAATAGAAGTATAATAAAAATATAGAAAATTAAAGAAAATTAATAATTTATTAAAAATAATTATAAACATGTAAGTAAGAAATCAATCAAAGTAAGTAAATAAATAAACAAACAATGTAGCCACAGACATGTTGGACATTGTGGAGCATTTTTGTGGCTCTCATGGTGGTAACGCTTCTCATAACCTCCATTATGTGGTTGCTATTATTTTAACCACCAGCTTGACCTCAGCATGCAGTCAACAGAAACCGATACCTTAAAAGAGAGCGAAATACAGATCAGGTCTCCGTCTGCGTGGATCAACCTTACATACTCTTAATATCTGTGTCAATCCAGGAATACACACAAACACACATTCTTTTTTTTTTTTTTTTTTTTTACAATTAATGTCTTGTTTGATAACCAAAATCTGGGGAAAGATAAAAACACCTTCTATCTGTATTATGAAGTTAAATTAACCCTTTCTTTGCATGAAACCTTTGAGTAAGAAAAAATATACTTCAACAGTTTTGATGGATCATACTTGATTACAGTATTTTGGAAATATTTCTGGCATAACAACAAACAAACAAAAGTGATTTGTTCATTTTTTTCTTTAATCTGAACCACACACGTCTGCCTCACTGAAAGAAGGTCCTGGGTGCCAGTCCAAGGTGTTTCGGTATGGAGTTTGTATGTTCTCATGCTTGCACAGTTTCGTCTGGGGACTCTGGTGTCCTGCTACAGTCAATGATATGCATATTTCGGTAATCGAATATTCTCAATTACCCCAAGATGTGAGTGTGAATTGACGTGTGTGTGTGTGTGTGTGTGTGTGTGTGTGTGTGTGTGTGTGTTAGGCCATAACAGTATCTAATTTATTGATTAAATACTGTGTTCAAGTACATTCATTGCTTTGCTGAACCGCTTAATCCTACTAAAGCTGCGAGGAGCCTGGAGCCTATCTCAGCTTTCTGGGTGAAGGCAAGATACAGCGTTCCAACACACACACACACACACACACACACACACACACACACACACACACACACACACACACACACATAAACCGGACGAAACCCATGCAAGCTTTGGAAGAAAAACAAAACTCCACACAGAAATGGCCTGGGGCCAAGCCTGGGACTTGAACCCAGGACCTTTTTGCTGTGAGGCATCCATACTAACTGTGTCACCATAACATATTTTAACAAAAAGTAAAAATCAGTGAAAATGATAATATGTGCTTTACAAGCATTAACAATTGTTGAGTATCTTGTTGTATGTATGGCGTTGGGCTCTGCTTCACTACCTCTAGAACAGAGGTCCCCAACCACCGGGCCACAGACTGGTAGTGGTCTGTGGGTCATTTGGTACTGGACCCTCATGAAGGCTGAAAATTTTTTTTTATTGATTATTGTAGTCTGAAAGATTCTTTATTTTGAAAAACTGCTTGTCTTGGTCACCTGATGTGGTAGATCTAAAAATAAACCCATAAGCTAGTAAAAATAAGTAAAATACAAACGTCTTTGAAAAGCATCCTATTTCTTCAGCGGGATGATGAGTTGTATTTTTATGCACTTTGTTTTTAGTTGTTCTGTACCAGTCCGTGAAAGTTGCCTTACATGAAATCAGTCCGTGGCGCTTAAAAGGTTGGGGACCACTGCTCTAGATGATCCTCCACTAAGTGACTGGTTTTCTTTAGTTGGAGGTTGGAGAAGGCTGTAGGGTGGGAAAGGTACCCAACAAAGCAACTGCCACACAACCCCCCCCCCCCCCCCCAATTTTTCTGATCATAGGTTCAGCTACCAAACTGACTTAATTGGGTTGCGTCTACAGAAGAGACATTTAGAAAGCAACTGATTTTGTCTTGGATAAAATGTATTATTTTAAAAAGATTGTCCATGTTGCTGTTATATTCCAATATCAGCACTGTCTTAAATAATAATATGCCATTAATATTATTTGAAAAAAACATTGTGTTATAAACAGGTGTATACTTCATGTGACGATGGAGTTCATGTTGATAAACTTGGGAAACCAATGTCCAGGTAGAAGTATTCAACACTGCAAAAATTAATGATGAAAATGTAAAAAAAAAAACAAAAACAAAAATACTTTAATAATTGATTTGAGAAGATGAAGCCTTTTATTATTTAGTTATGAGACTTTCTTGCTTCTAATTGGTGCAAAGCAATACAATAATTATTAGTATTTCATCATTGCCATACAGTATTATAACTGAATCACTGCACTGTTCCCATTTGATAACTTTATTTTTTATTATTGCACAGTTGTCAAGCACAACATAGTAATGTGACTGTGTGTGTGTCTTCCTTTTGGCTTTTCCCCTTTTACTCGGGAGTCGCCACAGCGAACCATCTGATTCGCACATTTGATTTGGCAGAGGTTTTTACGTCGGATGCCCTTCCTGTCACAACCCTTTTAGTAAGGGACAGAAACACGCTGACGGCTTTGCAGCTACTCTTTACGAAAGTCAGCAATGGTTCTTTTACATGAACCTCACACCATAGACAGTGAGACACATGGCCCGCCTTTGATAACCCAGTTCGCTGCACTGGGAACTGTCCCTCTGAAAATATTTTGAATGAATAATAAAACAATTAGAATTCAGCTTTCACATGACAGAGAATTATTCTGTCTCAGAGTGTGTTATCTACACTTTAGCCCTTGGCCTTGGCAAATAACAACCCCTTGATTGTAGAATTCTCTATATCCAACCTCATTCAATAATTGATTATTATCAAGTGAAATGACCTGCCTGCGCAATACGAAAATTACAGTTGGGTAGAATTTCTTTAAAAAAGAAAAAAAACAATCTTAGGTTCTTTCTCAGTTTAATTAAAAGATTCTTAAAACCAGACCAACTAAATAAACCTAAACCACATAAAGCCGGCGGTGTAGTGGTTAGGGTGCTGCGCTTATGATCAGGTGGTTGTGAGTTCGAATCCCAGTGCGACCCTCACTGTGCTAAGACCCTGGGCAAGGTCTCAACCACAGGTGTGCTTCTGTTCACCCAGCAGTATAAATGGGTACCAGTAAAATATACTGGGAAGGTAACCTGTGATGGACTAGCGTCCCATCCAGGAGGAGTTGAACTCCTGGTCACTTCACGCTACAGAAACTGGGGATGAGCACCGGCCTGATGAGCCACTAGGCTCGGGTGTAAAAACCCAACAGACTTTACCTTACATAAAAAATAGCCAACTTTACGATAAACCAGTTAAGTAAGAAATCAAAGGGGAATATTCTCAAAAAAAATATTGCCAATCTTACACATTTTGCTCTTGCATGATATATTATCTCCCGAACAAGATCAAAATTAGACTACAGGGTCCAGACGCTGCTGCCAACAGAACTATTTGAAGTGACCTTGTGGCCTTGAAACAAAGTCAAGGTGACCAATATACAATCTCATGCTACTCGCCATGAGGGGAACCTACATGCTGAATTTGGTAGTTCTATGTCATTTTACATCAAAAATTCATACATACGGATGGACAGAACCTATTTCCATATCTATTGCTCCTGTGATGGCGGGAACAAAAATTTTTTTGGTGGATATAACATTTAAAATTTTGAAATACAGTAAAATGTTTGGCATTGAATTTGTAACAAAATTCTGGAGTTATGGTTCAACGAATAGTTAAACCTTCTTACAGTTAATTCCCTTTTAACATTCGCTTTGAAGTGAAGAGTGTGGGAGGAGACCCACAGTCATCCTGAATGAATGGCATAAAAAGTTTTCCGATCAGTGTAAAACCAACCATACAAATTATGAAACAACATCCGTGTTGAGTGGCATAAACAGACTGCTGATTAGTACAAGCCTGAGAACCGTCCATTCACCATGCGGAGGCCAAAGCCAATTGGATCTCAGAAGCCAAGCAGAAATGGGAGACCACCTAGGAATAGTGTGCTCTGGAGGGTTAAGGAAAAGAGCTGGCAACTTACCCTGTAATAAAATTAGGGACAGAGAGAGAGAGAGAGAGAGAGAGAGAGAGAGAGAGAGAGAGAGAGAATAGAGTTGTTAAGAGTTGAATATAACTGAATGTACTGACATATACTACCCTGAGAGAACAACATATTTAACAAAGAATACTGTCTGGTTATCAACTTTTATTGGCAATGGATGAAGTTTGATTTCTCACTAAACAGATATTTTCATCTGTCACGTAAATAACTTGAGGGGAAAAAACATATTCCCAAATCAGTATCATCATTCACCTTCAAATTCGTCTCCTTAACTGTGCCCATTCACTAATGACTGTCAGTGTTTTATTTTCCATTTTGGAAGAATATAAAGCTTTTCTGGTGAAACCACCCCGGCTCATGGGCTTAGTATCGCTCATTCACTTGTGCTACATCTTGTTTTGGTTCTGTATCCATCATCATAATTTTCTGTAACCGCTTCATCCTAATTAGGGTCACGGGGAGGCTGGCGCCCATTCCAGCCAACTCAGGGCGAGGGCAGAGTACACCCTGGACAGCTCGCCAGGCCATCGGAGGGCGGAAACACACTGACGGCTTTGCAGCCTACTCTTGTCGAAAGTCAGCAATGGTTCTTTTACATGCCTCACACCATAGACAGTGAGAGACATGGCCGGCCTTTGATAACCCAGTTAGCTGCACTGGGGGGAACAATGACAACCTTGTGGAGAGTGGGACTCGAACCCCCAACCTTTGGATCAGCGATCCGGCGCCTTATACCACTAGACCACCACTGCCCCTATGTTCTGTATCCATTTATAGTAAATACTACTGACAAAAGGAGTGATCTTATGTATACATGACGGACAACACTGATTCATAAATAGTGAAAAAAGTCCAAAATCAGGTGTTAATAAACAGAAGAAGGGATACGATCTCAAGATGTCACTCTTTAATAATATCATGGTGTCCAGTGCAGGAATCATTACCACTCACGTATAGGAGTAAGCAAATGGTTTCAGAAAGGTCATCGTGGCAAATTCCATTTTATTTCCAACAGATCGCACTGTGTTTCATCTTCATTTAATATGCCTGGGACAAAATTGTTCTCCTTTAAATCTGTAGATTTCCAGAGTATTGGATGAGGCATCCCAAACTGTAACATGATCACCACTGGACTCTGATGGACACACTGAGTCATTTTTTACTTCTGCCTGAGAAACATCAGCAACTTTTTATAATCTTGATTATGTCCCCAAGAAACAAAGATCATCCCCCACGAAACATCTTAGTCCCAGCAATAATCAGAAAATTCCACATACACAGTGACTTAATCATCAAACTTTAGGCTCCAGTTTTTGCTTTGGGAGAAACTGCCAATCAGTTGCCAGAGTGAGTTTTTTTTAAACACTGTAGCACCCACGATCCACAACCAAACTGCATGTCAACTGACAAATTCTGCACTCAGTCACATGACTAATGTACTCACTCGCAGTCAACCTAGATGTTTCCGTGCACCTGTTTTTGATAAGTACACTTAAGACACTCAAGTTCAACTTTCTCAATTCTCAGTTTTTGACTTGAGTTTCATTTGGTTCTGCCTCACTTATGGCTATTGGCTAAACACCTAAACCTTTTGCATGCCAACTGGTTCAACACCACTGTCATGTATTCCTGATGGCCGCATCCCTCTTTCTATGAGTCATGTCACTTACTACAGGGTTACTCAATAAAACCTCCCACGTTTCAAAAATAAATAAAAATAAAATCATTAAAGAAAATAATGTATTATTTACACGCATAGAATTTAATTGAATAAAGTTTTTGTATACCAAGTTTTAAAGATGATAATCTTACAACTGGTGGCCATCATTGTCTATATGCTCTTGGAGGTGGTTGCCGAAGATGGCCTTGGGTTGATGGGTCATGTCAGGTGGTACAGCAGGAGTTGAGGAATATACACTCCTGATTTAAAGTAGTAATCCCAAGGGGTGTGGTCAAGGAAAAGGCCACAACCTGATGTCACTGCATAGTGAGATCACCCAATTTGGACACATTTCCCTCAGCACTTCTAGTGATCTTCGAGCTCTGTGTACCATAGCTTCAGCTTCCTGAAATCACACATTGAGTTCCAAGTCAAGGCGATCAAATGGGGGGGAGGATGCGCCTTAGCACAACTTCTCCTGCATTACTAATTTTAATGTATACAAATAATAACTTGATTACTTTTATCCTTTTTTTTAATAGTCTTTGATATGTGGAAGTTTTTTTTTTTTTTAGTCACCCTGTATTTATGACAAATCTGAATACCCCTCCCTGATACAAACAGCTGCATTACAATAGTAACATCTGTAATTTTTTGACATGTATGTTCCACTGTAGTTTTGATATGGGGGCATCATGCTAAACGTTTCATGTGATACTCTTTAGAAAACACACAATGGTGTAATGGTTAGCATGTCCATCTTACAGCAACATGGTCCAGCTCTTCTGTCCTGGCTTGTTGTCTGTATGT
Source organism: Plotosus lineatus (assembly GCA_024760905.1). Lineage (NCBI taxonomy): Eukaryota > Metazoa > Chordata > Actinopteri > Siluriformes > Plotosidae > Plotosus > Plotosus lineatus. The sequence continues at coordinate 47,457,552 of CM045731.1, forward strand.
TCTTCCTGTACTTGTGTGAGTTTCATCCGGGTACACCAGTTTTCTCCCATAGTCCAAAAACATGGACATTAGGTTACTACTTCTTTTTTTCCTTTTGGCTTTCCCCTTCAGGGGTCGCCACAGCGAATCATCTGCCTCCATCTCACCCTATCCCCTGCATCTTCTACTCTTACTCCAACTACCTTCATGTCCTCCTTCACTACATCAAAAATCTCCTCTTTGGTCTTCTTCTCGGCCTTCTGCCTGGTAGTTTCAACTTCAGCATCCGACTACCAATATACTCACTATCCCTCCTCTGTACATGTCCAAACCATCTTAATCTAGCCTCTCTGACTTTGTCTCCAAAACCTCTTACATGTGCTGTCCCTCTGATGTAGTCATTACACTGGCTATTCAAAATAACCCTAGAAGGGGGCGTGACTTTGAATGATTGTGTGTGTAGCCCTGCAACAGACTGGGACAGTAAAATATTCAAGTGATTTCAGCAAATGAATGAATGTCCTAAAATATGATCCATTTCAATATGATATTTTTAAGTTACAGGACATGCAACTGTTCTTACAAGTTCCAGTTTGCTAGATTGATCCACACAAAGAAAGAAATACAGCACTCCTCTTTTGGTCACAGATTTTTCCCATAAAAAGACTTTGATAGCTTAGCCATCTGGTCAGCTCTAAGAAAAACCACTCATAAAAGGGGCCCTCTCAGGGTCAGGGGACTCTTGAAGATAGTTATTGTAGGCTTAACTAAAGTTGTCAGCGAAGACGTTATCATGATTGAATTTTTGTCTTTTATTCTTCGTTTTTTTTTTTTTTTTCTTCCTTTCTGATCCAAGCTCATGGAACTATTTAATTTACCTACAGATTATCACTGTAATTTGATTGATATAATTACTGAGGGAATTAGCATTCATCAAACAAGAAAACAATTCAGCCATTCTCCAAAAATATTATTACAAATTTGGTTAGAACAACAGCTACATCTAAAGCATTTAGAGGAATAATTTAGCCATGAATTTATTATTATTTTTTTATTTCAGTGTTCAATGTTGTAATAAGAAGGGGGCAGTGGTGGCCTAGTGGTATAGGGCACTGGATCGCTGATCCTAAGGTTGGGGGTTCGAGTCCCACTCTCCACAAGGTTGTCACTGTCCCTCCAATGCAGCTAACTGGGTTATCAAAGGCAGGCCATGTCTCTCACTGTCAATGGTGAGAGGTTCATATAAAAGAACCATTGCTGACTTTCATAAAGAGTAGCTGCAAAGCCGTCAGCGTGTTTCTGCCCCTTGCTAAAGGGTTGTGTCAGGAAGGGCATCCGACATAAAAACCTATGCCAAATCATTCGCTGGCGACCCCTGATAAAGGGAAAAAGCCGAAAGGAAATCTCTCATCAAATGTAATAAGAAGATTGCCGGTAAAACAACAGTACAGTATGTGCATCAGTCAATGGGACATAAAATGAGCCCCAAATCCATCCAGTACTACATTACTAATGCCCTGTCCATGCTACAGTGTTAGAACTGTCCATATCAGGCTGAAATAGAGATCAGAACCAGTTCTACCAAGACTTGGCAGATTCAGGCAAGATTGAATATGCGGAACTAAAAACATGCATTTCTAGTGCAGACAGGAGGATCAAACCCAACACTGTAACCTACAGCTCAACCAACATTTATATATGGAACTGTGGCCTGAAAAATGGGACCAGTATAGGATTGTCGACAGGTTTCATAGTGGTCTTATGTCAACTGCCCACTTGAATTAATTTCCCATTAGTAACCCAACTATAACCCAAACAGGGGGCCCATCTTCTTTTTCTTTCGGCTGTTCCCTTCAGGGGTCGCCACAGCAAATGATCTGCCTCCATCTCTCCCGATCCTCTGCATCTTCTACTCTTACTCCAACGACCTTCATGTCCGTCTTCACCACATCCATAAATCTTCTCTTTGGTCTTCCCCTGGGCCTTCTGCCTGGTAGTTCCAACCTCAGCATCCTATTACCAATATACTCACTATCCCTCCTCTGTACATGTCCAAACCATCTCAATCTAGCCTCTCTGACTTTGTCTCCAAAACATCTAACATGTGCTGTCCCTCTGATGTACTCGTTTCTGATCCTATCCATCCTCGTTACTCCCAAAGAGAACCTCAACATTTTCATCTCTGCTACCTCCAACTCTGCCTCCTGTCTTTTCCCCAGGGCCACTGTTTCTAAACCATACAACATCGTTGGCCTCAGCACCGTCTTGTACACTTTTCCCTTCATTCTTGCTGATACTCCTATCACACATCACACCAGACACTTTTCTCCATCCATTCTAACCTGCCTGCACGCACTTCTTCACCTCTTTTCCACACTCTCCATTGCTCTGGATTGTTCATCCTAAGTACTTAAAATCCTCCACCTTCTTTATCTCTGCCCCCTGTAACCTCACCGTTCCTCTTGGGTCCTTGTCATTCACACACATGTATTCTGTCTTACTGAGGCTAACCTTCATTCCCCTCCTTTCCAGGGCATACCTCCACCTCTCTAGATTTTCCTCCACTTGTTCTCCGCTCTCACTACAGATCACAATGTCATCTGCAAACATCATAGTCCATGGAGATTCTTGTTTAACCTCGTCTGTCAGCCTGTCCATCACCATAGCAAACAAGAAGGGGCTGAGAGCTGACCCTTGACGCAGTCCCACCTCCACCTTGAACTCTTCTGTCACACCGACAGCACACCTCACCACTGTCTTACATCTCTCATACATGTCCTGCACCACTCTAACATACTTCTCTGCCACTCCAGACTTCCTCATACAATACCACAGTTCTTCTCTCGGCACCCTGTCATATGCTTTCTCCAGATCCACAAAGGCACAATGCAGCTCCTTCTGACCTTCTCTGTACTTCTCTATTAACATCCTCAAAGCAAACACTGCATCTGTGGTGCTCTTTCTTGGCATGAAACCAAACTGTTGTTCACAAATGCTGACCTCTGCCCTTAGTCTAGCTTCCACTATTCTTTCCCATAACTTCATTGTATGGCTCATCAACTTTAAAATCTGGGACTGCCAATATGTGATGCACTTACATGACCCAAGCTGCCCATTTTGTGACCGTACCCACTTGTTGCTCATGTAGTCCAGACCTGGCCCAGGTGGGGCCTAACTGCACATGTGGGCAGTTGATATGGGGCCTTTATCAAGCCCATGGACCATTCCATATGGGTCCCATTTTTTAAAACTACCCACACTGGTGAGTATGCATATGGGCAATGTGTGCATACAAGTGGCAAGGTTCATAAAGCTTTATTATTCAGGTGAAAGGCCTCGCAAAACTACATCATTAAAAGATCATTGGTGCCAGAGATCTTTGCGAAAAATTCACCATGCAATGGTGAAGGATAATAACAGCACTTTAGGTATGTCCTGACATGTAATTGACCAGATCAGCACGTATGCTGCTGAAGTATGCCACCTTATAACGGTAAGTATCTCCTATGAATTGGGATGACAATATTCGGCTGTCTGTTAGTGCCAATGGGCGATCAGATTCAGATCACTTCTACCGTTTCAAATATGGACAGTAATAAGTCCTGGAACTAAGAATTTCTCCAGAACTGACCTGAACCTAACTAGATGTGGACATTTAACCAAATGTTAAAAACGTGGTTGAACATCATTCCTCTTGTTAATCACAAAAGACACCATTAAGGTAATTCTTTCATTCATTTGACCAACTGCTGAATCCTTCAAGGGTGATGGGGAGGTTGGAGGATATCTGAACTTGGAAAAAGGCAGGGTTCTTCCTGAACAGTTCACCAGACCATTGTAGGGCAAAACACACAACCATTCACACTCATATCCACACCAAGGGACAATTTGGAACAGCCAGTCAGCATGATGCACATTACTTTGGACTGTTGGGGGAAACCAGAGTAAAAAGATGAAACCCTCGCAAGCACGAGGAGATATGCAAACCCCATACACAAACATCCGAGCTGAGCCCAGAACTCAAACTCAGGACCTTCTTACTGTGATGTGGACATGCTAACCCCTCCAGCACATTGCCGCCCCATTTGTTAATGTTAGCAATCATAAATAACCCAATAATCAGAGCATGCGTCTTAACTAAATGGTTCTTCTTTCTTTCTGGCCATCCATTGTAAACGTTCCCGAAGGCGTCTTCATCAGCCCATTTCCTCTTCCTGTTTACACCTGAATGAGTTTTTGTTTTTATTTGGGCTTATGAGTTCTCTTGCCACCAACTTAAAAAATATAAAACACATGTTCTAAGATCTAATCCTTTCTTAAGAATTATGAGATAAAAGACAAATATGAGCATTATCCATATGTTTATTGTGCTTGTTTCGTATAACGCTGCAGCTTATACTGTTACTGTACTGTTGAAGGTTGCCCTCCATGGCTCAGTAGACTGCTTCAGAGGAGACAGTGAATGATAATTACCCAAGGGTGTGATGTTTGAGGGAAAAATATGTTGAAGCAATCAGGGTGGGATGTGGTCCATTTCACAGCACAGATGTACATGACGGAATAGAATCTCACACATACTTACACACCACCTAGAGCCAAACACTAACTGGGCGCACCATTTAAGTGACTGAGAAGGATAGAAGGATCCACTTACACTGTGTAGAGATTGCTGAAGACATTTTGAATAATATTCCAGTTGAATCACAAGCAGAAAAATATTTAGACCATAATGGCCTGCATATGGCATCTTATCACTGTACCACGCTGGAATTCCGTGAGCTCTTAGAGTGACCCATTCTTTCACAAATATTTGTAGAACCTGTCATGTTATATAAATATGTTTGTAATAGGCAGACCCAAATTCAATTATTTGGATGGGTGAATGAATACTTATATATATATATATATATATATATATATATATATATATATATATATATACACACACACACACACACACACACACACACACACTAACACACAAACACTCATGTACCAACCCCTTAGTTCTACAAGGGTTGTGGAGTCTCAGCTGACACTGTGAATGCGGGGTATACCCCAAACACCTCACCAGACCATCACAGGATCAACATACTCAAAACCATGCACACTCACATCTAGGGGCAATTTGGAACAGCCAGTTAGCTTAATGTGCATGCTGTTGGACTACATGAAAACTCCACACAGAAACACCCATGCCAGGACCTCGAACCCAGGATGTTGTTGCTGTTAGGTGGACACAGCTAACCCCTATATGTTATATTTAACAAAGATGCACCCATCTCTTTCACACATACACACACATTGCCCTCCTTATTTATTAGCACCCCTGGTGAAGATGTGTTATTTCTAATAAATTCAGGTTTTTTTTCCAAATAATGTAGAACCACAAATGGGGGAAAATCCAACTTTTAATAAAGTGTATTTATTAGGTGGGAAAAATCTGACATTAAGAAATAATTCTTTTACATCAAATCATGTGTGTCAAAATTATTAGCACTCATGATGTTAACACTTTGTACAACCCCCTTTTTACCAACAAAACAGCATGTAATCTCTTATAATGTTTCACAAGATGGGAGAATACAGAAAAGAAAGAGGGATCTTGGACTATTAAGCTCTGCACAATTTGCCTATCTAGTGACACGGGTCCTCTCCTCTGGACTCTCCTCTTCAGCTCATACCACAGGTTTTCAATGGTGTTGAGGTCTGGGGACTGAGATGGCAATGGGAGGAGCCTGATTCTGTGTCTGGTGACCCATTTCTGTGTAAATTTGGCCACATATTTACGGTCATTATCTTGTTGAAAAACCCAGTGATGACCCATCTTCAGTTTTCGGGCAGAGGCAACCAAATTTTGATTTAGAATGTCCTGGTATTTCAAAGTGTTCATGATGCCATGCACCCTAACAAGGTTTCCAGGGCTTCTGGAAGAGAAACAGGTCCAGAGCATCACCGCTCCTCCACCATACTTCATAGTGGGAATGAGGTGCTTTTCTGCATGCTCATTTTAGTGTTCCACCAGACCCACTTATAGAGTGTTTGTTGCCAAAAAGCTCTCTCTTAGACTCATCTGACCAAAGCACACTGTCTCAGTTGAAGCCTCAGTACCGCTTAGTTTGTGTTTATAATTGTAAGTGAGAACAGGTTTTTTCTCTGCATGTCTCCCAAACATCTTGTTGGCATGTTGATGGTGCCTGGTGGTTGTTTTGGAGACTTTGTGACCCCAAGATGCCACTGTTTGTTGTAATTCTTTAACAGTTAGCTTTTGAGAACTTTTTATTTCTCTTATCAGCCTCCTCACTGTGTATGGTGGCAAAATAACCTTCCATCATTGTCCGGGCTTGTTTACCATTGTTCCGGTTGTTTTAAATTTCTTAATGATCCATCTGACAGTAGATATGGGCAGGTGCAGATGAGTTTCTACTTTCTTGTAGCCCTAGCCTGACTTGTGATGGTCGACACACATCTTTGCTATTTGAATGGTGTATTCTTTGTCTTTCCCATATTGAAGAGTGGACAAGAGAAATGGCCTCTGGCACGTCATATTTATACCCCATGGAAACAGTAAGTGATGAATTATCAAATAAATGTTCCTAGATACTCTGCTCAACTTTGTAAACTACTGTGGAAATGACAGACATACAGTGGCACCCCACCTTACAAAATTAATCCGTTCCAGAGCCTTTTTCGGAACCTGGATTTTTCATAAATTGAACCGCATTTTACATGTAAAATGTGTGATTCGTTCCAAGTCCCACAAAACTACCCCTAAATCCTTTAAAAATTATAAAAGCATACCTTTTAAGGCCTCCTTCTGCTTCAATATCGTACTGATGGTAGACGGGTTAGGCCATATTCCTTTGCGATATCACTCAACCGCATGCCAGAAACCCGCTTCTTCTTTTCACTCGCACTGGGAATCACACGTGTGTGTGTGTCCGCACGTGTGTGTGTGTGTGTGCACGTGTGTTGACCATGTCTTCTTAGCAGAGTTATAATCTTGCAAATGTTTATGCAAGGTTAAAAGCCTGAGCCAAAAGATAACGTTGCAATGAGCACACTCAAAAAACTCATGAAACAAGAGTGACTCCTGTCCTTTACATTAAAAGCATTATGGGTGCTCCATAATCTGCCAATGGAGCAGAGCTGCGTCATCCCTCCTAGCCAATTGGAGGCCAGCGGGGCGGGATGTTGAAAGATAGTCAATGAGAGAGCAGCTCGTGCATTGTCTGAATGGTGCATTTTAATATTTGAGTGGTGTGTTTGAATGACGCATTTCATAAAGAGAATTTGTTTCTTATACAGAGACAAAAAAATTTGGGGCAGTGGTGGTCTCGTGGACAGGGCGCAGGATCACTGATCCTAGGGTTGGGGGTTTGAGTCCCCGCAGGGTTGTCACTGTCCCCCAGTGCAGCTAACTGGGTTATCAAAGGCGGGCCATGTCTCTCACTGTCTATGGTGAGAGGCATGTAAAAGAACCATTGCTGACTTTCATAAAGAGTAGCTGCAAAGCCGTCAGTGTGTTTCTGTCCCTTGCTAAAACGGTTGTGACAGGAAGGGCATCCAACGTAAAAACTATGCCAAATCAAATGTGCGAATCAGATGATTCGCTGTGGCGACTCCCGAGAATGGGGAAAAAGCCGAAAGAAAGAAAAAAAAAAAAAAAAAAAAAAAGAGAGACAAAAAATTTTGGAAAATATTTTTCATAACCTGGATTTTTCGTTTGCTGGGACTATTGTAAGGTGACATACCACTGTATGTATGTGTATATATATATATGAAAAAAAGTCAAATTTTGAGTTTAGATGTACCTACGTAGTATGCTGACATAACGTAATGACGCTGCGTCCATTGTTTACAAATGACAGATTGAATGTGCCCCTCCTTCTTCCCAGTTCATTTTTATATATACTAGTATATGTGTGTGTGTATATATATATATATATATATATATATATATATATATATATAATCAGTTATATAGCATGTTACCCTCGTGTTAAGACGTCGTCTCTGTGATCTTTGTGTTTACACTGTTTTGCGGACTTTTGTAACCCTAAGCAAATATGGTTGGTCAGAAACCTAAGCCTACTAGCATGGGTGCAAGTCTCATACACAGAGATGAATTAACTATCTGCTCGGATCGGCACAATCTACCATGCATACTCAGTTAAGCAAAGAGAGTTGTAAAATGAATGAAAACCCAAGAAAGAGAACTCTTTGCTCTGCTGGTGATTCACATCAGTCCAGGCTGAGTACTAAACGAGTTCAACAGACCCTTGCTCACTTGAAAGACCGGAAGTCCATATAATCCGCCTTCAAGCCCAGCAAGTGCACTACTTTCGGTATTGAGCGCCTCACATATTGTAAGCGTTGATTGGCTGTTATAAGCTTCATGTAAAGTGAGTCGGCTCAGCTTCATGTAGAGCAGTTGTAGTGTAGTTGCTTAGACTTCTCGATTCCAGCTTCATCTGCAGCCGCCATCTAGCTCATTGAGTGAAAAGAAGGCCGAGTGCGTAAGTCCTTCCTGATAGTAAAAAGCTTCTGCTAAGTCAAGAGTCGTACACTCCTCGCAGCACACCCTGGTAACTGGGCACCCTACGGTCCCAGGCTAAATATGTGAGGGATCTCAGAGCAGGCTGAGCCCCAGAGGTGTAGTGTGCAGGCCCACCGGCGTGTGGACATGCCCTGGTACTTACTAATCAACCATCCACCTCCTTGCGGATAAAGCCCTTGAGGTAAAGGCTAAGAGAAGGACAACTCTGACTCACAATCCCCAGCTATGGGCAGATAGCACCACTGCCTTGTGGTCATCACGGGAGTTACAAAGGTTAAGGTAAACAGCCCCTACAGAAAATCCGAAGTAGAGCCCCGAAGGCGGTTGGTCCTCGTGTATCAGCACTTCCCGGCAACTCCTGTAGCCAAGTTGGCACCAACTGTATCGGCTAGCCCCTTCCGTTGGACACTACCAGCAAAGCCGAGAAGGCGGATCTGTCGACTGGGCATCTCAGTTCTTTCACAACTTCGCCCTGGCCTGTGCCCTGGACAGATCACTCCAGTGCAGCCTTCTGCAGCAGCTCAACACTGTGAGATTCAGATACTGGTTAACAGCCCAGGACAAACTGGCATAAGCTCGGGCATCTAGGGCTGTCTCCCAATGGTGGGGAGGGGGGGGAATCATCGTGCCCCACTGGCCAGCTACCGCCCGCCTTTAGATGGGCAGTTCCCAGCCAGTAAGGTGCTGACCCGCTACAGTCTGCTTTATTTCAATGGGAATTTGAAGTGTAGGCCAAAAGCTGAAGCATGGACTGTAAATCACTGCACCAAGGAACATCAAGAATCCAAAGCTGCCAGCCCTGAGTCTGGCAACCTGGAATGTCAGAACAATGTGTCCAGGCCTCTCTGATCACCTCCGGTTAATCAATGACGCCAGGAAAACTGCCATCATAGATTGCAAGCTGAAGAGGCTCAATATTGACATTGCAGCACTGCTAGAGACGTGACTCCCGGGCAGTGGCAGCCTGAAGGAGAAGGACTATATGTTCTTTTGGCATGGACAGGAGCCAGACAAACATTGCCTGTACGGTGTTGGATTTGCTGTGCAAAACTCCTTTCTGTCCTCTGTTGAACCGCCATCCTCAGGTACTCCGCAAGTCCTCTCTCTCCGTCTCACAACCTCCTCTGAACCGGCCAACATCCTTAGCGCCTATGCTCCAACACTCTGCTCTTCAGCTGAAGTGAAAGATGCATTCTACGAGGCGCTCGAAGCCAGGATCCAGCGGATCCTTGCCAAGGAACATCTGTTTCTGCTCTGTGATTTTAATGCATGGATAGGGGCAGATCATGACTCCTGGCCCTGCTGCATTGGCTGCTTTGGCATTGGCAAGCTCAACAAGAATGGCCAACGCCTTTTTAGCTCTGATCCTTTCATGACCACTGTCTGATCAACACATTCTTCTCCACCAAAGCACTGTCACTGAGTGTCCTGGAGACACCCAAGGTCTCGCTACAGGCATCAGCTGGACTTCGTCATCACCAGGAAATTCCTGCTAAACCAAGTGCTGGTCATGCGCAGTTTCCACAGTGTTGACTGTGACAACGATCATTCCCTAGCTGTCACCAAGGTACGTCTCTGCCTCAGATGTGTCAACCCCTCAAAGCAGAAACCCCAGCCTCGCGTCAACAGAGCTATGATTGCAGTGCCTGAACTGCGGGAACGCTATGCTGAAGCCATAAATGAAGCCCTGGCGGACTGCCCCATGGATTGTGCTACTGCAAGGTGGATCCACATCCATGAGGCTGTGTTTGAGACTGCCACAGGCACCTTTGGGAAGAGGTGGGGTGGAGTGCAGATTGGTTTGAAGCAGGAGACACTGAGATGGAGCCTGCCGTCGCTGCCAAACGTGCAGCCCTAATCACCCAGAAGAAGGAACCCTTTTTGCAAAGTCTTGCTGCACTGCGTGCTGTGAGGAACAATGCACAAAAGATTGCAAGGCATTGTGCCAATGCCTACTGGCTTAACCCCTGCCAGGACAGACAGCTTTCTGCAGATCTCAGAAACGTGCGCAAGATGTACGAAGGCATGAAGAAGGCTTTCGGTCCCAGTGCCATCAAGACCGCTCCACTCAAATCAGCTGCAGGCGATGTCATCAAGGATTGTGGCAAACGGAGAGATGGGCTGAGCAATACCAAGAGCTCTACTCGAGAAAAACCACTGTCTTGAACACGGCTCTTGAGAACACCCCTCCACTGTTCGTCATGGATGAGCTTGACGCTCCACCCATCATCGAGGTGCTCAGCAAGGCAATAGACTCCATCTCAAATGGCAAGGCTCCAGGCAGTGACAACATTCCTCCTGAAATCATCAAAACTGCAAGGGAGAGCTCGCTCTGGAAACATATCCATGAGCTCCTGCTGCAGTGCACGGAGGAATGGGCTGTGCGCAAAAGACATTCCAAAATCATCACCCTGTACAAGAACAAGGGGGAGCGGAGCGATTGCAACAACTATTGTGGCATCTCACTCCTAAGCATAGTTGGCAAAGCCTTTGCACGTGTAGTCCTCAATAGGCTACAACTACTTGCCAAACATGTGTATCCAGAGGTGCAGTGTGGATTCAGAGCAGCCAGGTCAACCATAGATATGGTCTTCTCTGTGAGGCAGCTGCAAAAGAAGTGCCGGGAGCAGAGACAACCCCTCTATTTAACCTTCATTGACCTGACCAAGGCTTATGACTTGGTCAGCAGGGATGGACTCTTTGCCCTACTCCAGTGAATTGGATGTCCCCCCCCCCCAAGATTTTTAGCACGATCAAGTCGTTCCACCAGGATATGAATGGCATCATCCAGTTTGATGGATCATCCTCAGACCTTTTCCTGAGCGAGAACGGTGTGAAGCACGGTTGTGTCCTCGCTCTAACCCTTTTTAGCATCTTTTTCTGCCTGCTCCTGTGCTACGCCTTGCAGGCTCTTCCTCCATGCCAGGAGCGATGGAGACATTTTTAACCTGGCATGCCTCAGAGCAAAGACTAAGGTGCGGAGCATTCTCATTAGGGAGCTGCTCTTTGCTGATGATGCTGGTCTTGTTGCCCACACTGAGGAAGTGCTCCAGCATGTCATCAACTGCCTGCTCTGAGTTTGGCCTCACCATCAGCCTTAAAAAGACAGAGGTCATTTGTCAGGATGTCAGCAGTGCTCCCAGTATCAACATTGTGACCACACCCTTGAGGTGATGGAAAAGTTCACCTACCTCGGGTCGATCATCTCCAGCAACCTCTCTCAAGATGCCGAACCGAACGCCACTGTCAGCAAGGCATCAACAGTGATGGCCCGTGTGGCGAAGTAAGTCTGTGCTACTGGACAACTCTATGCTAACCACCAACACCAAGATAAGAGTCTACAAGGCCTGCATACCGAGTACTCTCCTATATGGCAGTGAAGTATGGACCCGCTACTCCTGCCAGGAATGCCTGACCAGAGCAGATGTGCCCAGTATGTTTGCCATCCTGACCCAGAGATGCTTGCAATGGCTTGGTCAGGTTAACCCAAATAGATGACAGCCGCATCCCCAAAGACTTACTGTACGGGGATCTGGCTACTGGAACTAGGTCAAAGGGATGCCCAGCTCTCAGGTTCAAGGATGTCTGCAAGCACGACCTCAAGGATGTAGGCTTCAACCCCTCCGACCTAGAGTCAGCCACCTTTGACCACTCCGACTGGCGAACCACCATCCAGGATGTCATCAGAACAGCAGAGAAGAGAAGAGACACCTGCTGGGGGGAGAAGAGACTTCGCAGACAGCAAAGACTGTTGACACCCCCACCACACTGTGAAGATTTCATCTGCAGTGGCTGCAGCAGGACCTGCAGATGCCATATCAGCCTCCACAGCCATACCCAATGCTGCAGCTCTCTGACCAAAGACCCACGGCACAAAATCTCCCCATGATCTTTCGAGATCGACGGAGCCAACAAACACACACACACGATCGATATATATATATATATATATATATATATATATATATATATATATATATATATATATATATATATATATACACACACATATATATATATATATATATATATATATATATATATATATATATATATATATATATATACACACACACAAAATGGTACCTCACCTTATGATAGTCCCAGCAAATGAAAAATCCAGGTTATGAAAAACATTTCCCAAATTTTTTTGTCTCTGTATACCAAACTCGCCAAACATGCCATTCAAATGCGCCATTCAAACATTCAAACAATGCACGAGCTGCTCTCCTATTGACTATCTTCCAACATACCACCCCGCTGGCCTCCCATTGACTAGGAGGGATGACGCAGCTCCCTTCCATTGGTTATTATGGAGCACTCATAATGCTGTTCATGTAAAGGACAGAGTTACTGTTGTTTCATGAGTTTTTTGAGTGTGCTCATTGCAACGTTATCTTTTGGCTCAGGCTTTTAACCTTGCATAAATATTTGCAAGATTATAACTCTGCTAAGAAGACATGGTCAACACACGCACGCGCACACACACGCACACATGCGTGTGATTCCCAGTGTGAGTGAAAAGAAAAAGCGGGCTTGTGGCATGCGGTTGAGTGATATCGCAAAGGAATCTGGCCTAACCTGTCTACCATCGGTATGATATTGAAGCAGAAGGAGGCCTTAAAAGGGAATGCTTTTATCATTTTTAAAGGGTTTAGGAAGTAGTTTGGGGGGCCTTGGAATGCATCACACGTTTTACATGTAAAATGCAGTTCAATTTACGAAAAATCCAGGTTCGGAAAAAAGGCTCTGGAATGGACTACGTAATTTCGTAAGGTGAGGTACCACTGTATATTTATACAATTATTTGTATAAGCACATTTTCTGAACCAATTAATCCTAATTTGGGTCATAGAGAGGCTGATGCCCATGTCAGCTGACTTTGGATGAGAGCAGAGTACACCCTGTACAGTTTGCAGACTCACTCACTCACACACACACACACACACACACACACACACACACACACACACACACACACACACATACTGTATACATACATATAACAAGTAAACAAGTAGTGCACTTGAATAATTATATAAAAATCAAAGGAATTCCACACATCCATTCCATGTGGTTTTAGTTTATCATAATCACCATGAAGTGAGAAAAAGAAAACAAACAGTTTTCTCACAGAATTTTGCCTCAAGGGACTATTTAGGGTGGAGGCATCATTAGAACAAGTGGTTATTAATCCTTTCTAATTGTAGGTTTCTGTTTCCTCTAAGTAAGATCAACAGCATTTTTATCAAAATGTCTGCATGTATGGAAATCCACACATAGTTTGGTAAACGCCTGACCACAACAGTGACAAAAAGCCCATAAAAGTACTTCAGCACATGAAAGAGCATTGCTTCTAAAGTTAGATTGAAATCCTCCATCAAATTGATGCAAATGACCAGAAACGCTCCGGTATCAGTGCATGAGATATCATTTTAAGGTCACTATCTGCAGAACGGGTATTATCAGAAAACACCCATACTTTGGAGTCTTTGGAGGCAAATGCTCGTGACCCAGCATGCATTCCTCAACGCACATAGTGATGGAATCCTCTTTTGGGAAGGAATGCATCATGGAGGAATAATTGCTCTCAGCTCTCTATAGGCACTCAGTTAAAAGAGTTTCAGATGGTTTGTGATCTCTCTACACCACCCCTCCTCCTATGAAGTAAAAGAAGTAGAAGAAGAAAGGGGGAAGGGTGTGTTTGACTTGAGAGGTAATATGGGAAGGGGGTGGGTGGGTGGAGCTGGGTAGGGGTCAAACTTCAAATTTTAATGATGTGTTCTTGTTCCAAGAGGTCAGTGTTATGGAAAAAATATGCAGACATGTCCTTTGGTTATGGATTGCATTTCGGAGTGGTTCCAGGGAGCACTTTCAGATCACACGTGGTGCTTAATCTGGTCTGATAACGAATTTATAGACGAGAATATCAGCTTAAATATTAACAACCAGCAAGAAGGTCCTTGGTTTGAGTCCCAGGCTTGACGCTGGCCTTTGTGTGGAGTTTGGATGCGATCCCTGTGCATGCTTTAGTTTACTCTGGGTGCTCCAGAGTCTGACAGTCTAAAGACATGCACAGTAGTCTAACTGTCCCCAGTGGAAGTGTGAATGGTTACGTATGTTGGTCCTACAATGGACTGGTGAAATTTTTAGGGTGCACCCCTCTTTCGCCCAGAGCAGACAACAGAGAAACGCCTTGGACTCAACACAGAAATGCCTTGGACTTGAACCTCGGACCCTCTTGCAGTGAGGCCCGAGTTTCAAGTCTAAGGCGTTTCTGTGTTGAGTTGCATGTTCTCCCTGTGCTTGCATGAGTTTACTCAGGGTACTCTGGTTTCCTCTGACAGACCAGAAACGTACACATTATTAGACTCGGATATTATTTATTTCCATTAAGTGTGTGTGAATACCCCCAGTGCGGCTAACTGGGTTATCAAAGGCGGGCCATGTCTTTCACTGTCTATGATGAGAGGCATGTAAAAGAACCATTGCTGACATTCGTAAAGAGTAGGCTGCAAAGTCGTCAGCGTGTTTCTGTCCCTTGCTAAAAGGGTTGTGACAGGAAGGGCATCCGACGTAAAAAACCTCTGCCAAAATCAAGCGTGCGAATCAAGATGATTCGCTGTGGCGACTCCCGAGTAAAAGGGAAAAAGCCGAAAGGAAGACAGACATAAGTGTGTGTGAATAGGTGTATGTGTGTTGCTCTGCAATGGTCTAGCAAGCTGTTCAGGATATTCCCACCTCCGCCCAGTGTCAGCTTCCAGCTTTCCTGTGACCCTAGAAGGATTAAGCAGTTTGGCAAATGAGAGAAAAAACCTCTGCAGGACCACCAGAGATCAATGCTCTATGAAGCTTATTCAAAGCCATCCATCCATTATCTGTACTGCATACCTGGGATCAGCTCCAGAGGTGGGGTGAAATCCTGAACAGGTTGCTAGCCTACTACTAGGCTAACTCAGACACAAACCACTATTCGGACTCACATTCACACCTACAGGCAATATAGAGTTACAAGTTAACTTATTGTGTACAGTATATCATTAGACTGGGAAAAGAAATGAGGGTACCCTGAGGAAACCCATAGAAGGACAGGAAGAACATGGGAACGCCGTACAAAAGGGTTTTTGTTGGCATATGATTTGAACCCATCACCTTCTTGCTGTAAGGCAACAGTGATAAAGGCTGAAGCACCAGTTATTCAAAAAATGTACTAACTTAATTACAGTCAATATGTCGACTCCGGAATGATCAACCCTCCATTGTACAAGCCATTCGCAGCGCCCTCTTGTCACCTCCCTTACTGATATGCGCCTTGATTTGGTGAAGGCCATTCCTTTCTATGTTGCAATAAACCCCAAAGAACAACAACAAAACAACTGCCATCTGTTACTTGAGTGTACACTTGAATAGGCTGTAGGAAGATCAAACCAGAACAACCACAGTACTAATTTGCATAAAATATGATGCCTTAGAAAAAAAAAACAAGCAAACAAATAAACATAACATATAAATGTAAAAAGTAAAAATAGATAAATTGGAGAAAAAAGTAATTCATAATTATCATAGATGTTTATGTAAGGGTGCAGTACTTTGACATAGTAGTTAGCAAGTCGGCCTCACACCAAAATGCTTCTCGCTTTAAGTCCTGTGCCCGGAAAGGGCATTTCTGGGTGGACTTTACATGTTCTTGCATGGGTTTCTTCTGGATTATAATCAAGATTATAAATTGAACACGACAGGATCCAGTTTTTTAAAGTTCACCTGAATGGATTTCTTCAACCTAGATATTGTAGGAATGATTTTTAGTGAAGTATAGAAATGTAAAGAAACCAGTGCCATATCACATTTAAAGATATTTATCTCTTCCAACATCATCTGAAATACTTAAAAAAAAATGTTTGATCTGAGGTCATGACCTGGATTCTCATAGCTCCCTACCTATGCACTGTGTCATGTTACACGCCTATGAATCTGATGGTCCAATAGAGGAGCCTCATCATTCAGCTCCCACTCCCACTCAGGGATAATTAAAACAATTCAAAGACAATGGAGAAGATTCTCATCCTCCCCCCAGTTGAAGCATACCACTGTCATGCTGCTAGAGGGCGGCAATTGCCAGGATTAGACCCCCACTTTCCTCTGTCTATGATGCGCACACGCGCACACACACACACACATACATATATATATATATATATATATAGTGGGACTCGAACCCCCAACCTTTGGATCAGCGATCCAGTGCCCTATACCACTAGACCACCACTGCCAAACATATGCTAAGTGGTAGTTCCATATTGCCTCTAGCTGGATGTGTGTTGGCCCTGTGATGGCATGCCAAGCTGTTCTGGCTGCACCTTACTTTTGCCCAAATTCAGCTGACGCATGCTTCATTCTCCCCATGATACTTATACAGTTATGTGTTTTGGTAAATCAAGGAGTGCGTTAAGGCTTTGGCTTACTAATAAAATGATTGGCAGTTGAAGCCCCGGTACCACCAAGTTGCTGCTGTTGGGCCCCTAGCGCTAGGCCCTTAACAATACTGCTCAGTTGTATAATTGATATGTAAATGTGAGTCATTCATGATTCATTTATTTTCTAAGCTGATTAACTCTCGCTAGGTTTCTATCTATCTACGGCTACATCCAATCACGAGGAATAGACGTCGATCCCTGAAGCTTGAGTGATGCTCATACAGGGATTGTCATGGCTATGATCACAATGTTCCACCATATGGTTCGCCAGGCCATATAGGGACGCACTCACATCTATGGGCAATTTGGAACAGTCAATTAACCTACTGTGCGTGTTTTTGGAGTTTGGGAGGGAACTGGAATACCCGGGGAAACCCCGGGTTTAGTGATAACCACTATGCTACCCCATGTATATATATTCATTCATTTTCTGAATTCCTTAATCCTAAAATCATAAGCTCACTTGGAAGCTGACGCCCATCTCAGCCGACTCTGGGCAAGGGAAAAGTACTTCTGCAAGTGCCTGGACCCCATATTCAAAACTGTAGCACGATATTTTATCATACGAGTCTACTGCAGTAAAATCAGTTCTCTTCCTCACACTCTTCTCCCGGCAGCAGAGGAAATCCCACCATTCTTCCAGCAGTCAATTCAGCAGTAATCCAAATAATTTATAAATACAACCTGATCCTGTGTGAACAAAACCACGCAATGTGTCACTACAAAGAGAACATGACGGAAGTAAGAAGCACTTCCCTTCACATAGCGTGCAATTAACACCTTGTTAAATGTGTACGAGATCCTACATATGGGAGGAATTATTCCTCATAAAGTAAAAAGAGTGCACCGCAAAGTCATGAACTTTTTTCCCTCTTCTGGAGTTGTGAAACAGAAAAATTAAATTTAAATTTAATTCTAGGGTGAAAACCCCCCACAAACTCTTTGTTGTAGACCACAACAACATCTCGCACAATTACTGTCCCACTTCCCCCTTCAATAAGCACACATGTTAAAAGGATGACAGCTCCTCTTTCAGCTTCCTCCTGCTGTTTTCTTCCTAAACACTGGCCCACAAAGCTGAGAGGTTTCACATCCTGAGGCACAACAAGTCAGGCATTAAATTGGTGTTGCCTCTTCAAACGTGGGCCATTTGACTGCATGTTTGAGTCCCTTTATAGCACTCATTTGGGTCGTCTAAATATGGGACGGTCGAGGTTTTCTTTTCTTTTAATCTTTTTTCTTCTGCTGTTAGAGTGAACCTGACAGGGTCTGCTCACTCTGGGAATAAGCACTACCTGGCCAGGTGGGAGGTAACTAGCCTTCCAGCTCAGAGCCACTAATTAGTTTTTACCCATCAAGAAAATGTGTTGCAAAGTGTCGGATGAAATCCTTAGTTGGGGTTTCAGGTTCTGAGAGGAAGTTGCGGGGTGCACACGGATTATGTTGGATTTACCTGTTAATGGCTGTGAACACACTCACACTGATTCACTCACTGGACAGACCACTTTATCTTACTAGGGTCATGTTGAGGCCTGATACCTATCTCAGCCGTCTCTGGGTGTAGGCAAAATACACCGAACAGTTCACCAGACTGTCGCAGGGCCCACACACACACATACACACATACACACATATACACACACATATACACACACATATACACACACACACACACACACACACACACACACACACACACACACACACACACACACACAGCCATTCACATCCACACCTGGAGCACTTTAAACGGCCAATTAGCCTAATATGCCTGTCTTTGGACTGTTGGATGGGAGGAAACCAGTGTGCTCCGAAGAAACCCATGCAAGCACCGGATTACATGCAATCTCCACACAGAAATGACCTTACCAAGCCCTAGACTTGAACTCAGCTGTAAGGTGGACATGCTAACAACTACACAACTGTGAGGCGCTCCACTGAAAGTAGGCGCCTGTCGTAAGTTGTTCTGAGACAAAGCACGGCTTATATCCGGACTTCCAATCTTTCAAGTGAGCAAGTGCGCATTGAATACTTGTATAGTACAGTTGGCCCTCTACTTACGAAATTAATCTGTTCCTTTGCCTTTTTCGTAACCTGGAGTTTTTGTAAGTAGAGGTGCATTTTACATGTAAAACGCACAAATCGTTCCAAGGCTCCCAATACTACCCCATAAACCCTTTAAAAATTATAAAAGTACACCAATTTTGTATGAAATATGTGTTAAAAGTAAAAGAAAATTATTTACCCTTTTTTAAATAATCGCCTTCGTCACTGTATCTCCGCTTTTAATGCCTCCTTCTGCTTCAATATCGTCTTGATTGTAGAGGGGTTTTGTCCATACTCCTTTGCGATTTTGCTCAACCACATCCTACTTTGGTATTTTTTTTGTTATCTCCTGCTTCACTTCGATTGATAACGGAGCCAGTTTCTTCTTTTCGGTGTCACCGGGAATTACTTTCTTGGGGTCCATGATGGATAACGAAATATAACGCTGCAATGATCACTCTAAAAAAACTCTCCTTCACGTGTGTGACAAAGAGGAAGTATGGGTACAGAAATGGGTACAGTTCAGCTCCCTCCTAGCTAATGGGAGGCCAGCGGGGCGGGATGTTGGGAGACAGCCAATAAGAGAGCAACTCATGCATTGTTTAAATAGCGCGTTTTAATATTTGAATCGAGCGTTTGAATGTTTGAATGGCGCGTTTAGCGCTTTTCGTAAGAAGAGGTTGTTTCGTATAGAGAGGATGAAAATTTAGGAAAATGTTTTTCGTGACCTGGATTTTTCGTATTCAGAGGTTTTCATAAGTAGAGGGCCGACTGTATTCAACCTTCACTTGCTCACTTGAAAGATCGGAAGTCCGGATAAGCCGCGCTTTGTCTCACAAGCACCATACGTCACTTGCGACAAGCACCTACTTTTGGTGGAGCGCCTCACAACTGTGTCACCACAGAAAGTTTTCAAAGAGGGGCCAGAATGCTGGACTCCCACATTAAAACCTATCACCAGCTCTGACCTTGATGTCAGCATCCTCTCTGTCTTTAATGCAGAAATTCTGCATTAAAACATCAACATTGTTAAAAATCAATAGTGGGCAGTGGTGGATTAGTGAATAAGACAATGGGTTGCTAATCCGAAGGTCAGCAGTTCAAGCTCCACTATCACCAATATTGGGCCACTGAACCAGGCTCTTAACCCTCAATTGCTCAGTTGTATATATATATAAAAAAAAAAAAGATAATTATAAGACACTCTGGATAAAAGCATCAACCAAATACTGTAAATATATAAATGACTGATATAAGAGTGGAGGCATAAAGCTGACCGTCTCCATGTTCAAACCATGGTGCACACATTAAATTAAAGCTCAAATTCAATGCATACTACATATAGAACCAATCTGTCCTCTGTCCAACCATCCTGCATGGCTCTTAAACCCCACCGTATTAATCTACTGTGGAATCCTGTGCACTGAGCTGTTGACACTCTGCTGTCTCTTTGGAGCTTTTAAAGCAATGCTGTTATCTCTCAAGCCAGGGAATACTTATCACACAAAAGGGAACTGTATGTAACCAGAAACAATAGAAGTGATTGAGTGCATTCCTTCATGGGTGTCGGGTTACACCACTCCCTTTTAATAGACAATATCTGACCAGGAGTGAATGTGTCAGTGTGATCCTTATCCGTGTCAGGAAAAAAAAAAAATAAATAACCCCCCAAAAAAAAAAAAAAAAAAAAAAAAACAAAAAAAAACCAACAACCCAACAGTAAATTCTTCATTAGCTGATTGGCTCCTTGCAATTAAAACAGTGCGAACAGGAAGGAGGCCCAGGGACCACCCTGGGGAAAAACAAGGAGACATTAATCGAATAGGACATAAAGAGTGCAAGCGCTGGTGCAGATACTGTGATCATCAGACACCCTGTGTAAACTGACAGAACTGATGGAAATAGAAGATGAGCATGAAAACTGACACATATTCAAAGCTATGATTTTTGGGGGGGTAGAATCACAATCATATTATGTAAGATTCCATTAAATCTGGCTCTTCTTTCTCTGGTTCCTTCATTTTTTTTTCCCTACAGCTGTGTGATTTGGTCACTTGAGCTTGTCAGACCACCAACAAATTTGAACAAAATGGTGTGGGGGATGAGGGCCAGGATCTTATATGCTAATCTGGCAGATGTCTGCAGTGCTGGACACATTCCAGGCAGCTTATAAAAACAAATTGTTGCCCCTCTTTTGGAAAGCAGGCTTCCAAAAAAAGTGTCAACTTAAAGGTCCACAAAGATGTTAAAAGACGTATCACCTACAGCACTATTTATCGCAATCCTCTGTGGCTTTTTCCTGCGACATCTTTGGACTTTCTTAATGATGATGATGATAATGGTTCTTTGTATTTTTTTATGAATGCTATATATAAAAACAACCCCAACTTTAACTCTTTTTCTTTCGGCTTTTTTCCCCTTTCTCAGGAGTCGCTACAGCAAATCATCAAATTCGCACATTTGATTTAGCAGAGGTTTTTACGTCGGACGTCCGTCCTGTCACAACCCTTTTAGCAAGGGACAGAAACACGCTGACGGCTTTGCAGCTACTCTACAAAAGTCAACAATGGTTCTTTTACATGCCTCTCACCATAGAATAGACAGTGAGAGACATGGCCCACCTTTGATAACCCAGTTAGCTGCACTGGGGGAGACAGTGACAACCCTGTGGGGACTCGAACCCCCAACATTAGGATCAGCGCTCCTCCGCCCTATATCACTAGACCACCACTGCCCCTCTGATTAACCTTAACTTTAACTCTGATGTACAGAAAAAGGATACGTCTTCTCATCTCATTTGCCAAAATACTTTGATGGGGAAAGCTGGAGTGAATGTCACTGAACCAACATTGGGTGAGGGCATAGCACCCTGAACAGCTCACCAGGGACCAGGGACTTATTTAAACATATACAGCTGTGGAAAAAAAAAAAAACAACTGTAATGAGAATATCAATTAAAATGGTCCCTTAAAATTTTCACAGGGCTCTGTGTTTTTATATATATATATATATATATATACACACACACACACCCACACACACACACACACACACACATATACAGTCAAGATGATGTTATAAATGAAAAACATTTACAGTATATATTTTTACTCCACATTCTCAGAGGCTGTAGTACTTTTCCACAGTGGCCAATACCTACTTGTAAAGCTTTACAGCAATTTGATCCCTCAGGCCAAGGCAATGTTAGCCTTCATGTTGTGCTCAATCCAGGTGGGGGTGGATGGGTAAACTTTGTGTTCTTGGAGGAATGTTTATACATGAATGCATCTTTATCTTAGTGTTACATTTTTTTTTCTCTTTAGATGAACTTTTACACAATTTTTCCCATGCTAATGTTATTGTTATTGCTAATGTATAATTTTTTGTTTTGCTTAAATCTGCGTGGTCAGTTCAGCTGAAAAATCTACATTGTAGATAAAAAAAAAAAAAAAAGATACTACGAGTGCTAGGTGTGCAGACCTCAGATAAAGCACATAGGTATATTGAATGCAATTTTATGCAGAGGCTAATTGCGATAGCTGAAGAGGTCTCCTTGACTGAATAAAAGGACTCTCAATCATAACAAAGACAGGCAGAACAATCTTCTGAGGGCTGATTTGTCCTTTAAATGAAACCCATTCACTAAAACAAGTCCCATATTACAGATAGTGGGCTTGTGTTACATCTCAGGTCAGCTCTGCGAAACGATCGGATATAAAGGGTCGATGTAGCTTTCGAACCATGGACAGCTGCGAGTCAGCTAGTGACCCAGTTGGACAATAAGCATAAGATTCATCCAGATCCTATTTCCATTGTGTTTGTTTTTCTTGGATAAGGTATGTGAGGGCAAAAAAAAAAAAAATTGGCCTTCACTATTTCCATCTGTCAACTGCAATGGAATTTTTCAGAAAAAAAAATCTAATGCTAATTTGTTTGCTTCCTAGCATCTCTTGCATGCTTCACCAAACTGGCCAAGCTCCAGGTCTGAGAGTCTGACCACATGTCTCAGTGTGCAGTTTAGTTTTGCATACAGATATTAGTTTTGTTTATGAAAATAAACTGCAAACGTTTCCTAGTAAACTTGACCTTCCATTAACGTGAATATAAGATATCAGTTGAAGACTGACGTTTACCTTTAAACAGCTGCTGTGTGTTGCCAAGCTAAACTGTGCTAATAATCAATCAATACAAATTGATCAACAAGGAAATCATTTTTGTGCTGTAAATCTCTCTCTCTCTTCACACACACACACACACACACACACACACACACATATATATATATATACATATACATACATATATACACACATATACATACATATATATACATATATACATACATATATATACATATATACATACATATACATACATATATATACATATATATATACATACACATACATATACATACATATATATATACACACATATACATACATATATATACATATATACATACATATATACATACATATATATATATACATACATATACATACACATATATATATATATATATATATATATATATATATATATATATATATATATATATATATATATATATATATATATACACACAGTGGTACCTCACCTTACAAAATCAATTTGTTCCAGAGCTTTTTCCGTAACCTGGGTTTTTCATAAGTTGAACCGCATTTTACATGTAAAACATGATTCATTCCAAGGCTCCCAATATTACCCCCTAAACCCTTTAAAAATTATCAAAGCATACCATTAAGACATCTTTCTGTTTCAATATCGTCCCGATGGTAAATGGGTTTCCCCAGTGCAGCTAACTGGGTTATCAAAGGCGGGCCATGTCTCTCACTGTCTATGGTAAGAGGCATGTAAAAGAACCATTGCTCTTCTTCTTCTTCTTCTTTTCCTTTCGGCTTTTCCCTTCAGGGGTCGCCACAGCGAATCATCTGCCTCCATCTCACCCTATCCTTTGCATCTTCTTCTCTTACACCAACGACCTTCATGTCCTCCTTTACCACATCCATGAATCGTCTCTTTGGTCTTCCTCTAGGCCTTTTGCCTGGTAGTTCCAGCCTCAGCATCCTACTACCAATATACTCACTATCCCTCCTCCGTACATGTCCAAACCATCTCAATCTAGCCTCTCTGACTTTGTCTCCAAAACGTCTTACATGTGCTGTCCCTCTGACGTGCTCATTCCTAATCCTATCCATCCTCGTTACTCCCAAAGAGAACCTCAACATTTTCATCTCTGCTACCTCCAACTCTGCCTCCTGTCTTTTCCCCAGGGCCACTGTTTCTAATCCATACAACATCGCTGGCCTCAACACCGTCTTGAACACTTTTCCTTTCATTTTTGCCGATACCCTCCTATCACACATCACACCGGACACTTTTCTCCAACCATTCCAACCTGCCTGCACGCGCTTCTTCACCTCTTTTCCACACTCTCCATTGCTCTGGATTGTTGAGCCTAAGTACTTAAAATCCTCCACCTTTCTTATCTCTGCTCTCTGTAATCTCACCGTTCCTCTTTGGTCCTTGGCATTCATGCACATGTATTCTGTCTTACTGAGGCTAATCTTCATTCCCCTCCTTTCCAGGGCATACCTCCACCTCTCTAGATTTTCCTGCACTTGTTCTCTGCTCTCACTACAGATTACAATGTCATCTGCAAACATCATAGTCCATGGGGAATCTTGTCTAACCTCGTCTGTCAGGCTGTCCATCACCATAGCGAACAAGAAGGGGCTGAGAGCTGACCCTTGATGCAGTCCCACCTCCACCTTGAACTCTTCTGTCACCATTCATTGTCACACTCTTCTGTCACACCAAAAGAACCATTGCTGACTTTCGTAAAGAGGAGCTGCAAAGTCGTCAGCGTGTTTCTGTCACTTGCTAAAAGGGTTGTGACAGGAAGGGCATCCGACGTAAAAACCTCTGCCAAATCAAACATGCGAATCAAATGATTTGCTGTGGCGACTCCCGAGTAAAAGGGAAAAAGCCGAAAGGAAGACAGACAGACCGATGGTAAATGGGTTTGGCCCTATTCCTTTGCGATATCACTCGAGCCTGTTTCTTCTTCTCACCGTATGTGTGTGTGTGTGTGTGTGTGTGTGTGTGCACGCATGTTGACCATGTTTTCTTAGCAGAGTTACAATCTTACAAATGTTTATGGAAGGTTAAAAGCCTGAGTCAAGAAATAAAGCATAAAACAACAGTAATTCTGTACTTTATACGAAACGCATCATGGTGGATTCAGCTCTATAATAGGCAATGGGAGGTAGATGCGTCATTCCTCCTAGGCAATGATGTCCAAGATGGCGTCCAAGATGGTGGTAGGTCAAGATGCCGTCAGGTGGACGTGTCCAAGATGGTGCTTGAGTGAAGGCGACATGAATGACGGCTCAGTTGTTAGCCAATGGGAGGCCAGCGGGGCGGGATGTTTGAACGTCATTGATGGGCGAGCAGCTCGTGCATTGTTTGAATGGCGCGTTTTAATGTTGCCTTCACTCAAGCGCCATCTTGGACAGGTCCACCTGACAGGGCGCGTTTGAATTTTTAAGATGGCGCTTTTGTAATGTGAACTTGTTTGTATCCTGAGACGAAAATTTTAGGAAAATGCTTTACGTAACCTGCATTTTTCGTTTGGTGAGACTTTCGTAGGTTGAGGTACCACTTTGTGTGTGTGTGCTTTGCGCTTTGTATTGATAACAAAGGTTCTCATTTTATAAAGAATATTTTTCTGTCTGGCAAACTCATAATACAATAAATTGCTGACTTGACAAAATCGGTCAAAAGTAAGGTGGAAAGTTCAGTTCAGTTATTTTTCTGTAACCGCTTAATGGGCTGGCGCCCATCCTAGCCGACCTCAGGTGAGGGCAGAGTATGCCCTGGACAGCTCGCTAGGCCATTGCAGGGTGGAAACACGCTGACGGCTTTAGTCAGCAATGGTTCTTTTACATGAACCTCTCAACATAGACAGTGAGAGACATGGCCGGCCTTTGATGACCCAGTTAGCTGCACTGGGGGGACAGTGACAACCTTGTAGAGAGTGGAACTTGAACCCCCAGCCTTGGGATCAGCGATCCAGTGCCCTATACCACTCGGTCACCACTGCCCAAGGTAGAAAGAGGGAATGTCAGAAGTAAAAGTGCGGACCGTTTTAAGGCAAACCGAGACACTGTAATATATATACAAACAAAACCTGTGAACTCACTGCTTAAATGTATATTTCAAGGGATTTATTTATATCTTTAAAGGCACTGACTGAAATGTTGAGGTTTGAAAAGTATTTCCATCGCATCATCAAGACCATTAAAACATCAAGAAGGAAGATAGTGGAAGGAGAATACACAGCAAAAAAAGAGGACACCAGCAACGATTCCCACTACTATCATTCATTCAGTCCTTCATTTTCTAAGTCACTTATTTTAATTAGGATTGCAGTTAGGCTGAGATGGATGGTTAGGACGTCCGACTCACAGAAAAAAAAGGTCCTGGATTCAAGTCCCGGCCTCAGCATGGACTGTAGGAGGAAACCTGATGACCCAGAGGAAAATCATACAAGCAAGAGGACAACATGTAAATTCCACACAGAAACACTCAGGCCGGGACTGAGGCTGAGGCCGGGACTTGAATCCAGGACCTTCTTTCTGTGAGGCGGACGTCCTAACCACTGCATCAACATATTATTATATTTATCATCATCTTACAGTTCCCCCAGTGCAGCTAACTGGGTTATCAAAGGCCGGCCATGTCTCTCACTGTCTATGGTGTGAGGCATGTAAAAGAACCATTGCTGACATTCGATAAGAGTAGCTGCAAAGCTGTCAGCGTGTTTCCGCCCTGCGATGGCCTGGTGAGCTGTCCAGGGTGTACTCTGCCCTCGCCCTGAGTTGGCTGGGATGGGCACCAGCCTCCCCGTGACCCTAATTAGGCTGAAGCGGTTACAGAAAATGAACTGATCTTACAGTTTACATCAGAATTACTGGTAGCCCATAAATATTACAAGGGAAACTGATGTCAACACTCCAGTTTTAAATTTGTCTACAGTGATCCCTCGCTGTTTCGTGCTTCAGGTCTGTGGCTTCAGTGCATCGCAGGTTTTTCAAAAACATTCTTTTGAAAAATAAAAAATAAAAAATAAGGAAATTTAGAATCAGGGGGGAAAAGTTAAGGAAAATGCTGCAAAACCAGGCAAATTATGCAAAAAAAAAAAAAAACCCAAACAAAAACAAAAAACAACCCAAACTCCCCAACAAAACATTTTACATTACTAATATTTTTATGTGAGGTGCGCATCTGAGTGTGTGTGCGCGCGCGTGTCCGTTTGTGTGTGTATTTATATTTTATTTAAATCTTATGCATTATTTTGAATGTTTAATTGTTATTATAAGCCCAAAGAAGAGATTTATGGATGTGGTGAAGGAAGACATGAAGGTCGTTGGAGTCAGAAAAGAAGATGCGGAGGACAGGGTGAGGTGGAGGCGGATGATTTGCTGTGGCAACCCCTGAAGGGAGCAGCCGAAAGTAAAAGAAGAAGAATTGTTATTATAAGCATTGATGGTGTTGAATATGTATGTATTGATATTATATACACATATACATGTGCTCATATGTCAGTCGGGGGGGGGGAAGGGGGTGTGCTGTCGATCCTACTTCGCGAAAATCGGCGGTCGCGATAGTGGTGGTGGTGGTGGTAGTGTGTCTCGGTCCACATTAACCACAAAAAGTGAGGGATCCCTGTACTTCTAACTAAAATGAATGTTCTCTGTACTGCAACATGTACATTTTATTATTTTTAAAAATTCCTATTTCAGTTATAGTACATCTGATCTCGAACAACATTTATATATGGCAGTCTGTCCAACATCTTTCATTTTTTTCTTAATGAAAAATTATACAGTCAGTTTATAACGATGCCTTTTCAGATGCCTTTCATTTATTCATTCATTTTCTGAACCTCTTTATTCTAATCAGGGTAGAGGGGAGGCTGGTGCTCACTTCAGCCAACTCTGGGCAAGAGCAGAGTATACCCTGGACAGCGAGCCAGGCCATCACAGGGCAGAAACATACTGATGGCTACGCAGCTATTCTTGCACCACAGACACAAAAGACACGACAACCCAGTTCGCTGCATGGGTGGCAATGGTGGGGGTGTCACTTATCAATAAAGAATAAACCAAAAGATAAATTACAAAATAAACCGGGCATCTCGGATATTGATATAATAATGCATTCCCTCTATAAATAGTAGAATCCTGAAGTGATAATCCTAACATCATACTTTTGATCATCCTGATCATACTTTTAAATGATTGACAATAGAAGAGGTGGGTGTTCATATGGAGCACTGCGTGACACTTAAATGGGCTCGGGGAACTAATCAGAGCCTGGGCCGTTCTGAATACCACTGGTATGCTGGAGTGTGGAACAGCATTCCTTTGCCCATGAAAGGATTTTTATAGGGGTTTAACCGGCACAGTCAGGCCCTATTCATTGTCTGAAAACACCATACCTATTTCTCTACCCCCTGAGCAACTGTTTTAAAACACTACTCTCCATCTTGAAAGACCACAACAGAGTTGGTCACATCCTGACAGCCCAGGATGAGTATGAAACAATAGTGCAATGAATACACTGGCACACAATAGGTGCAAAGAATTTTACAAATAGCAAATCTAATTAACATTGCAAAAGAGATTTTTTTTTAACATTTCTATGTCATAAAACCACCTAAAGCTTATTCACAGCAACATTCAAACGTATAACCTGGTTACATCTCATACCAATTAATATAAAATAATTAGCATTTGAAAAAAAAGCACACACCTGGCCTTCATGGAAATCAATCAATCAATCAATCAATCAGATATGATAACAAAGACCAGAAATGTTGCATATTACCATCATGTAAATACAAACAGCTCACATCTTATGAACATATTCTTTAAACAAGTAGAAATCAATAAGCATATCTTAAAGGACACATGGTGAGCAATGGAATGAATCTTTTGTCATGAGCCAGGATTGTTCCCACACCCAGTGTGACATTGTGTTCCTTTATTCTTTCTTTCTTTTTTATTAACAATTGTGACTGTATACAATGCTCCACGCACTGATTAATCCCTTTTACAGATAAAACCTCTCATAATTCATTCAAATGGAAAGCATCCCTTTTCAACAGGATTTGCCATTTTGAAATGGATGCATGCAGGCCACTATTTGCGTGACAGGCGATGGGTTGTTATGTCAAGTAAGGAAAAATAAGAAGTGGATGATTAAAAAACCCATGGAATACATCAATACTTCAATTTTTCCAAGGCAGCAAGATCTTTGAGAGAGAGAGAGAGAGAGAGATTGTCTAGTGGATAGGGCACAGGATAGCTGATCCTAAGGTTGGGGGTTCGAGTCCCCACAGGGTTGTCACTGTCCCCCCAGTGCACCTAACTGGGTTATCAAAGGCTGACCATGTCTCTCACTGTCTATGGTGAGAGGCATGTATAAGAACCATTGCTGACTTTCATAAAGAGTAGCCGCAAAGCCATCCGTGTGTTTCTGTCCCTTGTTAAAAGGGTTGTGACAGGAAGGGCATCTGATGTAAAACCCTATGCCAAATCAAATGTGCGAATCAGATGATTCGCTGTGGCGACTCCCGAGAAAGGTGGATAAGAAGAAAGAAGAGAGAGAGAGAGAGAGATAGGGGGTGGGGGAAATCCATATCAATATTGACCAGACCAGTTAATTACATTAGAAGCCATTCAGTACCTTTTGGTAATGGCCACCAAATTGCATGCAAACAAAACAAAGGTCAAAAGCATATTGTTATCAAGCTGTGAAAAGAGCAGGGCCCATGTCGTTGCATAATGCCTGATAACTAGATCTCCCTTTCCCCAATCATTCCAAAAAAAAGCCCAGTTTGAAGAAAAATTCATTTTACACACATACACTCCAAAAACCCAACAACAACACAATAGAGAAAACACAAAGCCACAATAGACATTAAAAAAAGTGACTACCACATTTTAACAGTTCCTGTCATACTTCATGGATATCTTCATGCTCTTTTGCAGAGTTGATGTCAGTCACGAAGAACAAACAACTCTGGATTGTTGTTCACAACCCCACTTAAGCACAACCATTTCACACACATGAAGGAAGGAACCAAGAAAAGGGGTCTTACAGTATCAAAACCTGCACGCTTTTCTTCTCTTTCCTTCCTGAATCCCTTTTACACACCTAAAGACCTCGCCCTTATACAACCATCTATATTCCCAATCTGATATTTCCTGTTGGAGATCATTCAGTAGGTTGTATTGGGACCAAGAATTCCTGTTCGACTGACCATTCGGGATTCTTGCGAGCTGAGTGTCTCAGAGTGTTTTGTGACCAGTCAGACTGTAAGCTGCCAGGATATTTCAGTTCAATCAAAAAGAACAGAGACGGAACCCATTAAAGGAGTAAACACCATCCATCCAGAGGTCCATTAGTGTAAAAAATGTACCACTATTAAGCATCTTGGGTCATCATAGATATAAATATATATTGTTGAGGGAAAATGTGAGATAGAAAAGGAGAGATGGGGGAAAACCTCCTGTGTGGATGCTGGGGATTAGGTGCTGGAAGTCTGCAAGATAATAGATCAAAGAGAGAGAAGTTCTTATCCCCTCCACCACCAACCCACCCCCACGTGTAGCAATCATCTTTACACTTAACAATGTTTTATAAAGGCTCTGGGCTGAGTGCTTTACCTCGAGAGCAACAAGCCCATTCATTTATGGCAATAAAACAGGAAAGTTTAATACAGATCAATAAGGTTCAGGATGACAAAAAGTGTATTTTATATGAACATGTAGCAAATGGACACTCAAAACAATCAATACACACATCTTAAAGCTCGTCTGTCTGTTACAAAATTAAAATAAAGTCAGTAAACAGTTGCAGGATTCAAAGAAAATATGACACATTTATACACACACACAATATATATATATATATATATATATATATATATATATATATATATATATATATATATATATATATATATATATATATATATATATATATATATATATATATTTCGAGAGAGAGAGGGGGCAGTGGTGGTCTAGTGGTATAGGGTGCTGGATCGCTGATCCAAAGGTTGGGGGTTCGAGTCCCACTCTCCACAGGGTTGACACTGCCCCCCCCCCAGTGCAGCTAACTGGGTTATCAAAGGCGGGCCATGTCTCTCACTGTCTATGGTGAGAGGCATGTAAAAGAACCATTTTCACTGACTTTTTTAAAGAGTAGCAGCAAAGCCATCAGCATGTTTCTGTCCCTTGCTAAAAGGGTTGTGACAGGAAGGGCATCCGACATAAAATCCAATGCCAAATCAAACGTGCGACTCCCAAATAAAAGGGAAAAAGCTGAAAGGAAGACGGAGAGTATATATATATATATATATATATATATATATATATATATATAAAAATGTCTGTCTGTCTTCCTTTCGGCTTTTTCCCTTTCCCTTATATATATATATATATATACACACACACACACACACACACACACACACACATACACACACACATGTTTACATATATTATTCTTCTTCTTTTCCTTTCGGCTTTTCCCTCTTTCAGGGGTCGCTACAGTGAATCATCTGATTCGCACGTTTGATTTGGCAGAGGTTTTTACGTCGGATGCCCTTTCTGACACAACCCTTTAGCAAGGGACAGAAACACGCTGACGGCTTTGCAGCTACTCTTTACGAAAGTCAGCAATGGTTCTTTTACATACCTCGCACCATAGACAGTGAGAGACATGGCCTGCCTTTGATAACCCAGTTACCTGCACTGCCTTAACTGTAACTTTTCCATCTATTCTTCCTTAATTTCCTTATTTTTTAATTCGATGAATATTTTTTTACACTGAAGCCGCATGAATTGAAGCGCGAAGTGGCGAGGGATCCCTATATATATATATATATATATATATATATATATATATATATATATATATATATATATATATATATATATATATATATATATATATATATATATTTGTATATTTGTGTGCGTGTGTGTACATGCCATTTCTACACGCCATTTCTTTCTTAGTGTAAACTAATAAGTTGGTACAAAAACACTTTAGAATTCCAGCACAAAATGAAATGTGACAGTAAAACAAATGTTAGTCTGTCTGTCTTCCTTTCGGCTTTTTCCCTTTTACTCGGGAGTCGCCACAGCGAATCATCTGATTCGCACATTTGATTTGGCAGAGGTTTTTACGTCGGATGCCCTTCCTGTCACAACCCTTTTAGCAAGGGACAGAAACACGCTGACGACTTTGCAGCTACTCTTTACGAAAGTCAGCAATGGTTCTTTTACATGCCTCTCACCATAGACAGTGAGAGACATGGCCCGCCTTTGATAACCCAGTTAGCTGCACTGGGGGGGGGGGGGGGGGGGGCAGTGACAACCTTGTGGAGAGTGGGACTAGAACCCCCAACCTTTGCCCAGCGCCCTATACCACTAGACCACCACTGCCCCCAGTAAAACAAATGTTAGTACAATATGATAAAAAAGCAGCATATTATGTATAAGAGATAACTTTCAGAGAAAAATATAACGAAGCCTGCTGTGATTTACATGCAAATAAAGAATCAAGTGTGACAGTCATCATTTCCAGAAGACTGGGACTGGTTCTGTAAGAAACCCGGTAGAAGATACTGTACTTGTAATACTGCACAAACTGGACCTGTTACTTTTGTATGAAAAAAAAATCATCACACATAATCTTAAATTAGTTTTATTTATTACTACTTACTGTGCTT
The DNA here is from genome assembly GCA_024760905.1 of Plotosus lineatus. Classification (NCBI taxonomy): domain Eukaryota; kingdom Metazoa; phylum Chordata; class Actinopteri; order Siluriformes; family Plotosidae; genus Plotosus; species Plotosus lineatus. The sequence goes on from CM045731.1 coordinate 47,490,427, forward strand.
TATACAAATTCAATGTAGACATCTTTAATTTAATGTTTATATATATATATATATATATATATATATATATATATAAACAATTAAAGCATTTAATGGTTCACATTCCAACATTTCCTTCCACTCAGAGCTGATTGATGTTATTGGGCGAAGAACCTGATCATGGTGGTGATCCACTGACACCTATTGGCAGATTAAAGTCAGGTCACAATATACAAGTCAAGATATCTGGATACTAAATCCTACAGATTTAACATTGATAAAATTTGCAAAGTCTTAAACTGTTTTCTGTTGGAAGAAATATTACACAACCCTTCTCATAAGAGCACATGGAGACAAATTCAGATCGATGCTAAGCCAAATGATTTAAGTGGATATCACAGTGCTGTTGGATTCTCACCAGTGAATAATTCTATACAGCAGAATGGATGTACGATACAGTGGACAATACTAATACTACTAATCAGCAAGTTTATAATAATAATAATAATAATATTAATAATAATAATATTAATAATCAGTAGCCTAATGTGCATGTCTAGACTGTAGGAAGAAACCAGAGTACCTGGAGGAGACCAATGCAAGCAGGAAGAGAACATGCAATCTCCACACAGAAGCACCTTTGCTCAGCCTGGGACCTTGATGTGAGGTGGACGTGCTAATCACTACAGCACCGTGCTGCATGACTTTCATATATACTACATGGAAACATAGCGGAAAGCAAAAACAAAAATGCTTAGTTTACTTTCGTGTATATTAACTATAACAAAGGCAGGTTGTTACGCTCTGCGATCCAAACTGAGATAAATATCAAGTAGCTAATGTTGTGGTTTTTTTTTACTTATGGAGAGTTTATTAGAACATAAGTGAACAGAGGTATAAAGATGCATTTTTGTACTCATTCAATACAGCTAAACCAAATAAAACATATTATTACTTTATTTTTATTTTAGAGCAGGACAAGTATGTATGTGTGTGTGTGTGTGTGTGTGTGTGTGTGTGTGTATGTGTGTGTGTGTGAGGGAGAGAGCTAGCAAGAGAGAGATTTCAGCAGTCAACAATTTTGGTGCATTTTTTAAAAAGGACCTTGACACCGATCAGCTCAGCAACACCAAAAGGAACCTGGAAGACAACTAAAGGGGATAATCAGAGAATTGATGAAGGAAAAAACCCAAAACATTCACATCTGGCCAAGCCAAGAATACTCACCAGGTAGAAGGCATATTATTCTCAAAGTCAACAATCAGGAGACACCTTCATGAATGTAAAAAAGAGGATTAACCTCAATATGCAAACTACTCATAACCCTCAAGCACAGAAAGGCCAGATTAGCATTTCGTAGAGGAAGAAAATGTCTGCTGAGTTTGGAACAAGACAGAAAGATGATCCAATAACATATCACACCAATACCAAACAAGGCAGACATGGGCCTGGGTAACTGGGAAACTGACTTTCAGTGGTGAGAGATGAAGCATGCGGATTCTATTTTGTATATTTACAGTCCACTATTGCAAATCAGTACAAATGAATAATGACCCAAAAACTGGACCAAGAAAGCAACCCAAGAGCTTCTTTAAACAACGAGACCCAAATGTTCTTAAGCGACCGACCTGACCTCAAATCAGCTACAGATGATACTCACTGAGTGAAGACACAAAAAGCAGTCCTGACTACTCATCTCAATAGAGGAAACACATTAATTAACAGATGATCCTTTGAGTTATAATAACTAGCTATACAGGCGGAAGATGTAAACAATACACATAGTAATATAGCACGCCTTGAACCTCAATGTTAGTTGTTGTTAAATTATGGTGCATACAACAATGAGACTGGAAGGTGTGGCACATACAAAACTTCTGCAGGTTAACATTTACATCATTTGTCAGACACCCTTTTCCAGAATGACTTACGTTTTGCACATAAAAAAAAAAAATTATATATATATATATATATATATATATATATATATATATATATATATATATGGATCGCTGATCCAAAGGTTGGGGGTTCGAGTCCCACTCTCCACAGGGCTGTCACTGCCCCCCCCCCCCAGTGCAGCTAACTGGGTTATCAAAGGCGGGCCATGTCTGTCACTGTCTATGGCAGTGCTTCTCAATTATTTTCTGTTACGCCCCCTAGCAAGAAGAAAACAATTCGCGCCCCCACCACCCACTTTCCGCCAGCAACTATAAATTATAACTTTTTTTCTATAATATAGTTACAGGTATATCTCTTTATTATATCGTATCCTTGTTAACATAAATAAAACAAAAAGAAAGAGATATAGTTCAACTTACAAGAATAACTTTTTTAACATTTTTTATTAGTCTGTAAAAGAAAGTGCATCAATTTGCCTTAAATTTAAAAATAATAATATCCTTGTTACATTTTTGACAAACTTACCACACCATTTGCTGCTGAAAATAAAATCAATAAATAATTAATTCAAATTGACTTCAGAAACATTAACTCAGGAGCACAATATATAAACACTTTAACCTACAAAACAAGAACAAATAGAACAATTTGTGCTGATTTTTTTTTTCTCAAAATGAGGAAGCCAAGATTAATGGCTACAATGAGCACGTTTTGCAGCGCACAGCTTCTCAAAGCGAGGTTTGAAGCATGACACCGCAACTCTCAGCTCCTGCTCAATGTTTAGCTGGGACCTGTACTTGCTGCGCACAATGGGCAATGAGGGCGCCACTGCCAACTACTGGAGTGGATGTGCAATTACACTTTCTTGTAGTACGGCGGAAAAAAAGCATGTTCTCCTGGGTCACACGCGCCCCCCTCAGTATCCCATCGCGCCCCCCCCCCAGGGGGGCGCGCCCCACTATTTGAGAAGCACTGGTCTATGGTGTGAGGCATGTAAAAGAACCATTGCTGACTTTCGTAAAGAGTAGCTGCAAAATCATCAGCGTGTTTCTGTCCCTTGCTAAAAGGGTTGTGACAGGAAGGGCATCCAACATAAAAACCTCTGCCAAATCAAACGTGCGAATCAGATGATTCGCTGTGGCGACTCTCGAGTAAAAAGGGAAGACAGACAGACACAAACACAAACCAAAAAACAACCCAAAATCTCCCATCAAAACTACAGTACTTACATTTTTGTGAGGTGCACACACGTGTCTGTATGTGTGTGTATTTATATTTTATTTATATCTTATGCATTATTTTTGAATGTTTGTTATTACAAGCATTTATAGCCTTGAATATGTGTTTATTGATATTATATACACATATACATGTACGTACAGTATACATCAGTCAGGGGGTGTTGATCCTACTTCCCGGAATTCAATGGTTGAGGGGGATCTCGGTTCCAATTCACTGCAAAAGTGAGGGATCCCTGTGTCTGTGTCTGTGTGTGGTGGTATAGGGCGCTGGATCGCTGATCCAAAGGTTGGGGGTTCAAGTCCCCCCAGTGCAACTAACTGTACTGTCAGCGTATTTCTGTCCTTTGCTAAAGGGTTGCATCAGGAAGGGCATCCAAAGTAAAAACCTATGCCAAATGAAACATCATTCGCTGTGGTGGCCCCTGAAAAAGCCCGAAAGGAAATCATATATATATATATATATATATATATATATATATATATATATATATGAGATTAAGGGACTTCTTCAAGGTCCCCAAGTGAGGCAGCCAGTGGTGCTGGGACATGAGCCCCTGACCTTTGGATCACTTAACCAGAGTTTTAAGCTCTGCACGATTACAGAGCAGCCATATTTAAAAATTAAAATCTATGAAGTGGTGAGAACCAGTGGTCTAATCAACAGAAAACTGTTTACTCCATCAGAAATAACGCTCACTATATGATTCAAGGTCATAAGGAAGATGAACGAACCATTCTGGCACGCATAGACCTTATCTCATTTTTCATTTTTAGTGGGTTAGATCGTTGTGCTTCTCAGCCCTTCATCGAGAATTAAATAAAACAAACCACAAATTAAGAATCATAAAATAAACTGCACGGATCATGCAATATTTTGACCAAATATGATCTGGAATTGTGATTGCTAAAGGGACAAAATACATAGTTGGTTGTTTGTCAAATAACTGGAGTTTTTAAAATGGAAGAACTATTCTCTAAGATATGGCAGTAATTCATAAATAACTAACGCAATAATAAATACATCAGTATTATCCCTCCAAGTACCATTCTTAAAGACATGAGCTCAATGTTTTTGTCACATCCAACCTCGTATGCCCACAGAGGCAACCCAAGCCATCAGCATTGAGTGCACTTTGCACAAAATGCTCTTGTTTACTTCATGTTTATATGACTTGAGAAGAAATGAGATTTTGAATGCCACTGAAAGGCAGTGAGAGGTGATCACACTAGAGGTGTGATAGAAATGTGACTGCCGCAATTAGATTTTTTTTTTTTTTGATAAATTTTGAAATTCACGTCAAGATGTTTAATGACGCCACATACAAGTGAATATTTTGTGGCTTGAATATGTATATCATGCAAAAGTCACGTGACTGATTTCTAAGTAATTTATAATTGGTTTGTAGATGTTTTGATAAAAAAGCAAATCGCTTATCATAAATCTACGTTTTCTTCACCTGTGTTCTCAAACCATTCGCTTTCTATTAATATTTTATTACCATGAAGAAAATGCGATTGGTCCTGCAATGGCCTGGCAAGCTGTTGAGGGTGTACTCTGCCCTCGTCCAGAGTTGGCTGAGATGGGTGCCAGCCTCCCTGTGACCCTAATTAGGATTAAGTGGTTTAAAGAATGAAATGAAAATGCGATTAAAATACGAATGATGACAAAATGTACGGAATATGATGGATCTTCTTTCTCAAGTCTCTACTTTTTGCGTGTAGGTCTTAAACTTTCCGCTTTTCTTTGCGAACAAAAATTAATTCATTTGTGAACAAAACGACAACTTACAACACGTGTGGACTGTTTGAGAGTACTCCGTGTTAGAGCCTCGTTTTCGTACATTTGATGCCCAAATATCGCAGTGGACAGCATTTTGAGAATTCGCTACACTTCAGGTACGTCTCAACTGCATAATTTCAGGACCACCATGATGGATCATGGATGAAAAAAAATCCATTAATTCTATCACTTCAAATACTTATGGATCTGACTGTACGCACACATGGGGGAGGGGAGGGTATGAAGAGTCCAATGGTGGTGGGGGGAAGAAATCAATGCACACTTGTTCCTGAGAGTCCTACTTAGATGGAGCCTTTGTTTCCTAACTAAATCCTGCAGAATCGTTGTGTAGACAGTGGCACCAAGGTCACCAGATATTGACCTTTTTGAATGAAGAGCTTCGTGCTTTTAGAAATATAATGAAATGGATTTCTTTTAAGCCGCTGAAGTCTTAGAGAACATTTCCATTTCCTTCATGCACTAATAGTCCTGGGCAAATATAACCAGACTGATGTAAGCCAACCATTGAAAAACTTTACTTTTAAATTATTGCAAATCTCCATCAGATAAAACAGTCTTATTAAGCCTCCGCCCACCAGCAGCATTATGTTTTCACCCTGTTCGTGCACCAGTGCATTCAGGCCACTCTATCTTCTGAATCCCTCAATGGATTTTGACCAAACGTTCAGTGATTACTCATTACTAAAGACCCATGAACTGTTATAGATTCTAAAGTCATAGGTCAGAGATCAAGCACACAGGAAAAATATTTGAAAAATTTTAAATGCCTGCATGGATTTGGTCCTTCTGCACTCTTGGGTGCTCCTGAGTGGAACCCTGTAGGCATGGAACACAACTTGAATGGTTGTCCAATGTCCATGCCACCACAGGACATAAGACTGCTGCATCATCAACAGATTTGTTATTAATAATGAAAAATTGAAACCCCCCAAAAAAAAAAAAAAACCCAAAACGAAACAAAAAAAACAGCTCATACACCAGCGTTCAGACTCACCCACAATAAAAAAAAAAAACATATAATCTAACTCAGGCGGGAAGACAAGCTTTCAAACATTCTAGAGGAACATGAACTTGTAACAAGGGCAGTTATACTGTACTGGAACAACTTCCGCCTTGTATAAGTTGTCCTGGAGCAGCTGGCTGTGTAAAAATTATTTGTTCCTGATGCCACAGGGTGCAATCTGCTCCACATTCTAATGGTTACAGAAGTGGCTTTGAGACAGAAACATCACTGATTCGATTTCCATACCTCCAGTAAAAATTGTGTGGTGTTGAGGATGTGTGCTCCACTTTCCCTTCCTCTGCATTCATGGCTGAAGTGCCCTTAAGTAAGGTACCTGACCCCAACTGCTCTCCTGGCACTGCAAGGTATGGCAGCCTACTGCTCTGAGTGCGTGTGGATGGGTTAAAACCCAGAAGTCAAAATCTCTCATGCGGAATTAATACAGTATATATTAAAAAAAAGTTGTTCCAGAGTGTCTTGTGTGGGGTTCTTCTTGATGTCTACACACAATTGGTGTCAAGAGAGTTTACATATGTGCGGTAGCATCATTACAGGTTATTAGGTTGTTTTATGGCAAATAGGTGTTTCTCTTCTCCAGTGGTTTGCGTTATCAGCATCGACGCAAAGACATATGCTAATCTTTCCCATTCTTGAAATATTCTCTAATGTTGGTGTGCATTTGTGTTTATATTTACAATTCCTTTTTGCTGTCTTTTCCTGACTAGAGCCTTATAATAATTAAACACTATGACAGTACGCTTTATATCCGATATTTAATTTCTGATCACCGATTGCTTAATTCTGTTAGGGTCACGGGGAGTTTGGAGCTTATCTCAGCCAGCACTGGGCACAGGAAAGGTACAACCTTAACAGATTAAAAGTTCATCACAAGTCCAACACACAACCATTTACATTCACACTCACCCCTAGTGCAGTGCTTCTCAATTATTTTCTGTCCCCATAAAAAAAAAAAAAAAATGTTATAAGTAATCCTCTGCATACACTGTATCCTTATTAACATAATAAATCCTTATTATCATTATGGAATACAAAAAAAAAGGAAAAAATATAGATCAACTTCCAACAAAGAATAACTTTATTAACAACTTTTTAGTCTTTAAACAAAATGATTTAAAGTGCATCAGTTTGCCTGAAGTAAAAAAAAAAAAAAAACAGTATTCTTATTTAAACTGTAAACATTTTTGACCAACAATTTGAACCATTTGATACTGAAAAATAAAATTAAATAAAATCAATAAATAATAATAAATTCAAATTGATCAGCAATATTAACTCAGGAGCACAATACTGTATATAAAACACTTTAACCTACAAAACAAAAATACATGAATAAAACAATTTGTATTATTATTATATTTTGTCAAAATACTGTAATTAAGTCCAGATTAATGTACAATAAGCACGTTTTGCAGTGCACAGCTTTTTGAAGCCGGGCTTAAAGCACGATACTAAACTCTGAGCTCCTGCTCAATGCTGAACTGGGACCTGGATTTATTTTCACAGCAGTGACATCATCCAGCATGACAGATCCGTGTGGGCTGCAGGTAGGATCAGTTCCTCTGCTGTGTTGTGGGGTTTTCTATACTGAGCAGTTCGGTACTCCACCTTATCTGATGCTAACAGAGCTCGCTGATTTGCTGGAGCAGCATTCACAAAGCGGGATGGTTCTTGGTTATATTCAGCACGTTTTTGCTGAAAAAAAAACACACGCGGCTCATCACGTGATCGGGGTGTGCTGTCTTTAAGTGATGCCTGAATTTATTTGGGTTCATGCTGTCTGATGCCAATGTTTTCAGACACAGTAAACACAGCGGTCTTTCCTCGTTTCTCACCGCAGCACAGCTACATCTGCTTCATCATACCTCCTTGACTTAGCTTCCGGGAGACTTTCGTTTCTCTCACTGCCTCCGGCTCTCTCCGTCTCTCTTTCTGTCCCTGTTCCATGGTGGGTTTATTAACTTCACTTCTTATTTTACCTCTGGGCACATGCTAACAGTGAGGACGCCACTGCCACCTGCTGTAGTGGATGTAGAATTACACTTTATCGGTAAAAAAAAAAGAAAAGAAAAGAAAAATGTTCGGGGGGAGGGGGGGGCACTATTTGAGAACCACTGCCCAAGGGACAAGTGGAACGACCAATTAGCATAATGTGCTTGTCTTTGAACTGTCAGAGGAAACTGGAATACCAGGAGAAAACCCAGGCATGCATGAGGACAATGTATGAACTCTACATAAAAATTGCCCTCTTACCGAACCTGGAACTTGAACCCTTCTTACTGTGTGGCGAACACTCAAACCTCTCCATCAAGAGCTGTTTTCCTTTGATTTGATATAAGACATAACAACCAGAGGAGCAACAGCAGGGTTTACAGCAAAGATCTCATCAAAGCACAAAGAGAGGAACAGAGGAGGCCACAAACATTACTGAAAAGGATTTGCTCGGCTCAAGTGCACACTCGTGGCAGAGGAAACAGGTCTGATGTGATGTCTGGTGGTCAGAAGGATGCACAGACATATCAGCCATATTTCATGCAACTGCCTCGGGAGATCTTATCTCATAACTGTCACTACACAACACACAGGAAATTCGCACATGCTCCCGAACACAGACACGCAAAGTAACTGTTAAGACCTGGAGAGCGACTTTTATCAGTGCACCAAATCTACAGTGTTAGGTCTTCATAGCTTGATTATTGTACTGTCTGTAACTAATGGCCCACCTTAATGATGAGTCTCTACTCAAAATATGTATTTTATATGAATTGATGTTTGCTTGCAGCTATCTGCCATTTTATTGCTCAGTAATATTATCTCTTCAGTACAATTAGAATATAAATAATATTAATCATATAATTCAAATTTGCCATCATCATTATGAATTACTGATATCCTAATTCTGTATATGAGGCACCTCACCAGTGACACTAGAACTCCTTCTCAGTCTTTGGACTGCCACCTTCAGGACAGATTCAGGAAGAACCCAAATGTTTAATCTGCATGACTCCAGCAATCAGGGTCAAATTCTTATCAAAAGACTAAAAAAATGCTGGTGTTGCTGACCAATAAATATGAAGGAGGAATACGGATTTTTACTATTTTTGCTAAATTCCACCCCTGAATCAAGGTGCCTAAATAACATTTGTCAGAGGCACCACATAATATCCTCTCTGATAGAAATAATTAAATCAGAAGTATTAGGAATATTATAAGATACAAATATTGATTGATTGGTGATGATGATGATGACAAATATTGAAATGGAAAAATAGAACATAATAACCTGAGTGTGTGCAGGGTTCATATTGAGAACTGAGCATCCTCACCAAGGACTGAAAGGAAGGAGAAGGGAAACACAAGAAATTAAAAGAAAAAGGAAAGGAGTGAGGGAAAAGAAATGGAAAGGAAAATACAGGAAATTAAAACAAAAAAGGCAAGGAAAAGGAGACTGAAAAGAATATACAGAAAAGGGAACAGGAACGGGGAAGAAAAATACAGGAAAGGAAAAAAAGAAAGAATGTACAGTAAAAGGAAAAGAAAAGGAGAAAAGAAAGAAGGAATATAGAGAAAGGGGAAGGAAATAGGGGAATAAAAAGTAAAAAGGAAAGAAAAAGACAGAAAATACAGGAAAGGAAAAGGAAAGGGATATATAGTAAAAGGAAAAAGAAGGGGACAGGAGAACAGAAAGAAGGGAACAGGAATGGGGAAGAAAAATATAGGAAAGGAGAAACAGAAGAAGGGAAAGGACAGAAAGAAAATATCGAAAGGAAAGGAATATACAGGACATAACAGAGATAGAAAAATGAGACAGAAGAGGGTAAATGAGAAATGAGAAGAGGAAAGGAGAAAATTGAAGCCAACTAAAACCCGATCATGTAGACAGCCACCTCTGCAATGTACATGCCATCAGTGATCCTAACCAACCAGGTCACCATATGTTCATTTGAAAGGACTCCACCTACAACCTCAGAACATCCAGGGACAAACATCATATCCCACGCCATTCGTAGTGTCAGTGCCTGTGCAGACTTACATCGCTAATCTTGTTATCGTACACCATTTGAAAACATCGCTATAGCTGTTTCTTTTTAATAAACGTCGTGCTTGAAATCACAACATTCTTCTATATACAATGTGTCACTATTAAACTTTATAATTAAATATTTTATAATTATTTTTAATATAAATATTTATATTGTATTCAGATAAACCAATTAAGCTTGCACTAAACCAGAGGTGGGCAAACTACAGCCCGCGAGCTACATCCGGCCCGTTGGTCGTCTTTTTAACCCGGCCCGCCGAAGATTGATTGGTACAGAATTCATGTTTTATGTGAATGATTGATTGCATTCATTTGATTTGACTTGTAATGACAGCTTTTCACCACAAGTGGCGCATTAGGCGCAGTCAGTTGATTTTGCGGCCTCGAGCCACCTCCGGTTATCATTCTTCTACTACACAGAGCCCATCTGCAGCAATGTCAGAGAAAGAAAAGTAGACAGCAAGTGCCGGGTGGTTCATAAGGAACGGACACCGAAATACTTTTTTAACTGAAGTCCGATCAAAGGCTGTATGTCTTATTTGCCGAGAAACCATTCTGGTTTTAAAATAATAAAACATCAGCCGCCACTTTCAACCAAGCATGCTAATCACGCCAATAACCTGTCACCACAAGAACGTCCGTCTACCGCTGATAGGCTAGTCACGAGCTTGCAGGCTCAGCAAAACACCTTCATCCGAGAAACTTCCGTCCCAGAATCAAGCACGAGGATATAATTCACCAGGGAGCACTGTGTAAATCCGTGGTGTGGCTAGACCAAGTAGTGAAGCCGGTTGTGAAACTCGTTAAATTTATTCGAGTGACAGGACTTCACCATCTTCAGTTTATTCATTTTCCTGAAGAAAGTGATGCTGATCACATGTCAGCGAATGTGGAGCTCAAACAGGAGATTATAGGGATCCCTCACTTTCTGCGGTTAATTGGGACCGAGACACCCCCGCGCGGCCACTGAATTCCGCGAAGCATGATCAACCTCCCCTCTGAGTGATGTATACATACATGTATATGTGTATATAATATCAATAGATATATATTCAATTCTATAAATGCTTATAATGACAATTAAACATAAAAAAAAAATGCATAAGATGTAAACAAAATATAAATACACACAGACAGACATGCACGCATGCAAATGCACGTGCACGCATTCAGATGCACACCTCACATACTGTAAGTAGTTATGATGGGAGGTTTAGGGATGTTTTTTGTTTTGGGTTTTTTTTTTTTTGCATAATTGGCCTTGTTTTTGTAGCATTTTTCTTAACTTTTCCCCCATTCTTCTTTAATTTCCTTATTTTTTAATTCGATGAATATTAAAAAAAACCAAAAACAAAAACAAAAAAACCCCGCGATGCACTGAAGCCGCATGAATTGAAGCGCGAAGTAGCAAGGGATCCCTGTATTTCATTTTTGGAGCTACAGTACTTGAGAACACTGAGAATGTTCCTGAGCTGAAAGACACAGGTTGGGTGTAATTTTGCTTTTACTGCGGACAAACTGGTCCACATGAACGAGCTGAATTTGAAGCTACAAGGGAAAAACAGTTTTTGTATGAAATGCAAGGAAAAGTCAGAACCTTCAAAACCAGTCTAGTTTTATTTTCAAAGCAAATCTCTGACAAGCCATTTGCTCATTTTCCTGACACTGGCCCCATTAAGAGAGACCCTGCAACATGTGCAAACATCCAGGAAAGCATTGGATTGTGAAAAGATATGACTCAGGTTTGTGATGGCTCACGTTTATTTGGTGATTCGGAGCACAACATACCAGGCAGGCGCGTTTACGCAAGCATGGCGTGCCAATCACATGCCATTTCACACAACTAATCATGTGCCATGTCACACAACTTGTCATAGGAGAACATCTGCTGTCGGTTTCGTGATTTTTGGAGAAATTGACATGGCACTTCAGCTGGTGTCATATCCCTTCTCACAAGACTCTGAAACGGTGCCACAGGAGTTGGAGTTGGATCTGATTGATCTCCAATGTGACATGATATTAAAGGAGAAGTTGAACTCCCTTAAACTGGATGAGTTTAATGCCTCATTAAGTGCAGCCAAATTTCCAAACATCCAGAGGATGGCACAGAGGATGCTGGTGTTGTTTGGCTATACACGTGTGTGTGTGAACAGACCTTTAGTGTGATGAACACCAACAAAGCACACCGTAGATCCAAGATGAGTGATGAACACCTAAAATTTGTTCTGAGAACCACAACAGAATTACTACCAGGCAGTGATGCACTGACAAAAATGGGTGATCAACAACACTGTTCCCACTAAAGGGTATGTTAATATTTTAATGCCTTTTTTATGTTTATATTTGATATGTACTGTTAAAAAATGCATTTTTTTTATTGTATCTTGCTGACCTGGCCCGTTTATCAAATTTTAAAAGTCAATGTGGCCCCCCCAAACCCAAAAAAGTTTGCCCACCCTTGCACTAAACTATATTACAGATGTAACATATGCACAATTTATATATACACCACACAACAATGGTGAAATCTGATTGGTCCAGTATAAGGGAATCAAAAGGCATTATCATGAATGACTAACACTTGAATCAAAACAATGGACCCGAACAGTTTGTCAACGTCATCTGGATCAGGCATCATCATCATGTTATAAAAACAAAAAATAAAATCACAACAGTCTCGTTTTCCTTGTGTTTCCATGTAATAGGTAAATGGAACGGATCCACATCTTCCCCACACCAACTTTCCACTGGGGTTCCCCAGGGCTTGGTTCTCGGCCCACTTCTCTTTATACTAGGATCCTTGATGATGTCATATCCTCACATGGATTCTCATACCACTGCTACACAGATGAGACTCAACTTGTTCTCACTTTTCCTCTCTCAGACACTGATTTCTGCCTGGATCTCTGCATGTCTAGCAAGTATCTCCTCATAGGTGGCAGCTCACCATCTGAATCTTAATCCCAGCAAGACTAAATTGCTGTTAATCCCAGCTGACTCATTCCCACATCATGATCTTGCAATCTCCTTAGACAATGCTGTGATCTCTCCTTCAGGCACCGCACGAAGCCTTGGAGTAACCATAGATACGTGCCTGTCCTCTTCTCATATAACTAACCTTTCTCAATCATGTCGATTCCTTCTGTTTAACATCCAAAGGTTTCGTCCAATTCTTTCCACTATAAAACCATTTAGATACTCGTTCAATCCCTTGTCATCTCAAGACTAGATTACTACAACTCACTCCTGGAAGGTCTACCCTTGAGCATATTCGACCTCTGCAAATGATCCAGAATGCAACTGCACGGCTTGTCTTCAACCTTTCCAAATATTCCCACACTTCACCATTGCTACGACCTCTCCACTGGTTTCCTGTAGCTGCTCGCATTAGATTTGAAACGCTAATGGTTGCCTACAAAGCCAAAAATGTACCTGCACCTTTCTACCTCAAAGCACTTATCACACCTCGCACTGCAATGTGTTCTCTCAGATCCTCTAGCATGGCTAGGCTGGTCCCTCCCTCTACCAAGGGACAAGGGGAAAAATGCATCTAAACTCTTCTCTGTTCTGGCTCCAAGGTGGGGGAATGAACCTACTCTGGACATCCGCACAGCTATCTTCAAGCAATGGCTGAAAACGTACCCTTTTCATCCCGCCCCGCTGACCTCCCATTGGCTATCTCCCAACATCCCGCCCCGTTGGCCTCCCATTGGCTAGGAAGGAGCTGCATCTCCATAATACCATGACGCAGCTCCCTCCTATTGGCTAGGAGGGAACTGCAGCTCCATAATACCCATGATGATTTTCGTGTGCCTTCGACCCATTGTTTTTCACGGAGTTCGCATGCACACACACACCCGTGCGCGCACACACACGCACGCATGTGATTCCCGGTGAAAGTGATTCCCGGTGTGAGTGAAAAGAAGAAACGGGTTTGTGGCATGCGGTTGAGTGATATCGCAAAGGAATATGGCCAAACCCGTCTACCATCAGTACAATATTGAAGCAGAAGGAGGCCTTAAAAGGTATACTTTTATAATTTTTAAAGGGTTTAGGGGTAGTATTGGGGTCTTGGAACGAATCAGGCCTTTTACATGTAAAATGCGGCTCAACTTATGAAAAAAATCAGGTTACGAAACCACTTCTGGAACGGATTAATTTTGAAAGGTGAGGTGCCATTGTACTTAGATTAAGCACTATGCTGTTCTCTCTCTCTCTCTCTCTCTCTCACACACACACACACACACACACACACACACACAGAACACCTACTGATGGTATACTTACTCTGCGTTCTAACAAATCAGTATTAGAATATATTCACTGATAGCAACTTTAAAACACTTCTATAAGTCACTCTGGATAAGAACATCTGCTAAAATCTGCAAATGTAAAATGTAGTACTGTATACTAAAACCTGAAATGAGTATCACACAAACCATTAGACAAGTTTAACCACATTTCTATGTAGATCATGCCAAAACCCTGAGTGGGCTTAAAAAGATGCTTTATGCTATTAAAAAAAAAAAAAAAAAAAAAAAAAAATTATATGTTCCAATATAGTATATACCTCAATCAATCAATCAATCAAATCAATAACCTTTCTGGATGCAATTATATTGAATAGAACATTGAGAAACATTCTCCTCATGTTTAAGTGAAAAGTTAATTGTTTTTTTTTTTTCTGTCTCTCCAAATTTAATTGTATCCAATTCCCATCATCAAGTGTGGCCTTCCCTATCACACAACCACCACCAATCAGGGAGGTCTGTAAACATGCACACGCCCCCCTCCGTGAAATGTGATGCTGCCACCTGCTTCTTTAAAAACTGCTGTGAATGGGTATTAGGATGCAACCTAACACACTTACAGGCAAAGCGCTATCTGCCACTTTGCGCGAGTGAGCTCACAGATGCCCATGATTGACTGATAATCGCTGTGAATGACAGGGAAGTACATGTGTGTCATCCCTCCAGGGGCTGCTAGCCACTGCTAGCTGCAGAATCAAGTTGGATTCAAAATGCTAATCTCCAGGTTGATAGTTACACTCCTTGTAAATGTGCCAGACGGGAGCCGAGCGCCACGATTTATGAGCACAATTGTGGCATAAAAATGAGACAGGGCGCATCCAAAGGATGAAACTTGAAGACCCTGATTTTCAAGTTCATCAAGATCCCTCATGATGGTGCATCACCTGTTATGCTGTTATGGGTTAAACGATACTAAATTCCCATGTTTAATCACAATTAGTGTCAAATCATAATACATAATAATCAACATTACAAACCCACCTAGTTCCCTCAAAATCATCATTATTTGCTCCCACAACCCTCCACCATTGCTCGTAACAATGCCCTCAAACTGTGGCGCTTGTGGACATCATGGCTAGTGTAAAGCTAGGTTTACTTTGTGGAATTATAAGATTAACCAATCATGTCACAACATCATCACCATGCAGCTAAAGGTCAATAACTTTATTCACATCAACATAAAGCATGATTATGGAGAAGAAATGTGACGCTGTATAGCTGTATGTGCCAGTGGGCATAGTTTGAATATACTGAGAAATATTTCTAAACTGTCACTTAACACAGAATAGAGAGCAAGTCAACCACAAGATAAATCATCGTAGGGGAGGTTGAAGCCTATCTCAACCGACAGTGGGCAAAGGCAAGCTACACCATGAACAACTCGCCAGACCATTGCTGGGCAACACACAGTGATTCATACACACATAGCTACAAACAACTGAGGCAATTTGGAACAGCCGATTAGCCGAATGTGCTTGTCTTCGGACTGTCAGAGGAAACCAGAGTACATGGAAGACACTCATGCAAGCAAAGGGAGAACATACAAACCCCACACAGAAAAGCCCTCACTGAGCCCAGGCCCCGAACCCAGGACCTTCTTGCTGTTAGGCAAAAGTGTTACCCACTACACCACAGTCCCATCCATGACTAACATAAAATAACCACATACTGATTAAATGATACCTGTGATGGATTTGTATTACTAGCTCTTTAAAAACCATCGCTATGACATCAGCAGTTCCATCAGGCAACATCAGTTCTTGGTTCTTGTTAAGTACATGCAAGGGCTGCCAGAATAGTATTCCTACTAGGCATTTTCTGCAACACACTGCCTTCTACATTGGCTATTCCAGTCCAGGTAGTGAC
The DNA here is from genome assembly GCA_024760905.1 of Plotosus lineatus. Taxonomy (NCBI): domain Eukaryota; kingdom Metazoa; phylum Chordata; class Actinopteri; order Siluriformes; family Plotosidae; genus Plotosus; species Plotosus lineatus. Next base: position 47,506,589 of record CM045731.1, read on the forward strand.
ACAAATTCGTAGCTTTGTCCGATTGACTGGGCTTCATGCATTATTGGCCAGTGCTGAACAGTGTCACCAGGAAAATGGCCAAGTTTGAAGCATATGGCTGCACAAACAGCCAGTGAAGAAACCTTGGATAACATATAACAGGTCATACTCTGAAAAAGTTTCATTTCAGATGCAATTCAGTACCTGTGAAGACCATTTCAAGCTGGCCTGCTATCTGTGTGACCTACAAACAGAACTATTTGCTACAAAGCCCAAGCCTAAAACCAGATGACAATCCTTCATAAAAAGTCAAAGGATGACAATGGATGGGAGCAGCACCTCACCTAAAGGAACCTGTAAAAGATAAGAGCCTTTAGTATGAGGGGAGTTTTATCACCCAAAATGTCACTCGCTGCTTATTTATACAGTATTTGCTTTGAACAACCCACCCCATCCAGTTCACATCACTTTAAAAAAAGAAGTTGTTGTTCTGCAATGGTTCAACCACCACTTATAAGTCATGGCATGAAACTGCCTTATATGGTCATTTACATTAAACTTAGCTTTGTATCAGTTAAACATATTACATTACATGGAATTTGTAGCAAGGATGAACAACACTGGTACTCTGTCAAGTTTTTTTTTCTGTATTTATTTGTATCCACTACATTAATGTGTTCCTATTAAAGTTGCCAGTGAGTATATACATAGTATATAGATAGGGACCTGCCTGTCTACTGGTCAAGAGTACAATATACTGTGTGAGCTGAAGGAATTTAAATCAGCACAGATCAGCAAATACAAGTGCATATCATAACTATGTATAAAAATATTTCTGTTAAACATAAACCCAGCCCACAAACAGAAGTGTACTTATTCAGTTCTCAATCCTGCCTGGTGGGTTGTACTCAGAGAAAATTTGATTGGATGAGATCTAGTAGATGGGTGCTTGTTGATCCTGCTTGGGGATTGACAAGCTGACGTTGTGTACAAGAAGGGAACTAGATGGGCAAATATTTATATTAGAGATCACCAAATCATCATGCAGTGTGGGATTCCCGTCTTCTGACTGCTTCAAGTCATTGTTAGATGACGCAGAATCAAACGTGGAGCTTGCTGTAGTGATGGTGCTATGGTCCTCGGTGACCACGGTGACTTCAGTGCCGCCTTGCTGGATGAGTGTGTGCAGACCGTGAAGGTCCGAGCACTCCGTGATGAATGCATGGCTGTTTTCTGAAGATGAGGCGGCATCTATGAAGCTTGAGGTCTCTAATGGTGCCTGAGAAGAAACATTTGTCTGCAGTAGGGAGTTTTCTTCACCGCCGCTCACGTGAGTGAGTAAGACTGTCTGGTGCTCAAGGCTGCCCTCTGGTGGACTCATGTGTTGCATTGGGGTGAACAGGCTAACCTGTTGTATTATAGGGTTGAGAAGTACATTCTGTTCTTCAGAACTAAACAGAACTGCTCCAGGTTTACAGGATGCTGCCTGGATGAATGGACTCTCCTGACCTAGAGGGGGCGCTACAAAGATCTTGAGCTGTGAGTTTCCAGAAGGAGTTGATCCGTTTGTAAGCGTCAGTGACACGTCCTCGGGGTCATAATCTGTTTGTTTTGCAGTGTTGTCCTGTGCCTGGTAGAGTCTGAGCTGCTTTTCTGTGTTACCATGTTGCCTATTATGACTTCGCAATGAATCTTCTCTCACAAATGATGCATCACACTGGTTACAGCGGAATGCCAGGGTTGCTACGAGCCTCACTCGGAATCGTGAACTTGCAATACCAGGTGACTCGTCTCCAATTGTTCCTTGTTTGGCTCCTATCCTGGACCCTGTTACGATTTTGTCCACATGGCATCTCTTCATGTGGATAAGCAGGGTGGCACGCTGCTTACTAGCAAACGGACAGCGGTGGCAGGTGAAAGGGCGCTCATCCGAGTGCACACACTTGTGTCTCTTGAGCGCCTCCTTGCTGCTGCAAGAGTATAGGCAGCAGGGACAGCGTAATGGGCGGACGGGTGCGTGCTGGCGGGAGTGTGTGTGCAGTGCTGCCTTGGCTGTGCACCGGAAGTCACATTTGGTGCAGGTGTAGGTACCATGGCGCAGCCGGACATGTGATTTGAGGTTAGCTTTTATGGCACAGCGATAATCACAGACCTCACACGCATAGGGTTTCTCACCAGAGTGCACACGTGTGTGACGCTTCAAGTCAGAGCTGATTTTGAATTTGGCACAGCACTCACCACACTGGAATGGGGCATCACCTGAAATGTAGAATGAGCAAAAACTTGATCTACCAACCGGACATGGAGCCCTTACGTGTCATGTTTATTCACTTTTCCAACCACTTTGACCCTATTAGAATCCAGTCTATCTCAACGAATATCTTGTCAGTACATCACACACACACACACACCTGCTCGCACTCACACCTAGGGGAAATCTGGAAGAGCCGATTTGCCTAACCAGTAAGTTTTTGGACCGTCAGAGTAAACGGTGTACCTGGATAAAAACCCATGCAAGCATTAGTAGAACATGCAAACTCTATATGGACCCACCCTTGCTGACCCTGGGAATCTCAATATTTCCACAGAGAACTGCTAGGCAAAATGAAATTCAGAGTAAAATACGACAACCAGCCACATCTGCACAAAGATGTGTAGTCATGTTACCGATGCCATATGAGCATGAATTTCGTCTTGCACAGTGAGCTGAATGTACACAGTAATCTATACCGTATTTTCTGGACTACAGGTCACACTTTTTTCATACTTTGGCTGAAGGTGTGACTTATACTCCAGAGCGACTTATATGTGAAATTATTACATATAATTCTGTTCGTCCTAATGATAAACATAATTTCACATGTTTGTTATTTTTACACTCACAACCACAAGAGGGCACTCTAGGCTTTGGTACCAGGACCTGCTCATCCTGTACCACTGAAGAAACTTCCCCAAAAAGAAAATCCTATTCTGAGGATGACAAGCTGAAAGTAGTGAAATATGCAGCAGAAAATGGTAATCAAGCAGCAGAAAGTTTGGAGTGAACAAGGAACTTGTGAGGGACTGGAGAAAAGCGGAGATTATTATTACTGCAATGAAAAAAAAAAAAAAAAAAATCTAATTGTGGGCTGAAAACTAGATGGCCACAGCTAGAGGAACGAGCTTGTATATGGGTGTTTGAGCAACATGCTGCAGGGAGAGCCTTGTCAACAGTACAGTTGCGTCTCCAGGTCCAGGTAGTGAAATTATTACATATAATTTTGTTCGTCATAATAATTATGAACATAATTTCACATGTTTATTTTTACACTCACAACCGCAAGAAGGCCACAAGAACACAGAAAAGCGGAGAAGATCCATTACTGCAATGAAGAAAACAAAACAAAAGGCTAATCACGGGCTAAAATCTAGATGGCCACAACTAGAGGAACGAGTTCACATATGGGGGCTTGCGCAACGTTCCTCAGGGAGAGGCTTGTCAACAGAGCAGTTGCATCTCCATGTCCAGATAGTTGTCAATGAGATGAATAGAAATGACTTTGTGTGAGGACTTTCTTGGTGTTACAACTTCATGTAACGCAACTGCCTCTCTATCAGAGCGAGGACCACAATGTCACAAAAACTGGCAGCAGATTTCCAAGCTAAGGTAGACATGAGTTTGCGACTTATACTCCAGTGTGACTTATATATGTTTTTTTTATTCTTTTTTATTATGCATTTTTTTCCAATGGGACTTGTACACTGGAACGACGCATAGTCTGGAAAATAGGGTACGAAAATGCTCAATCTCATGAGTTTCTGACATTTTTGGGAAGCTCAGTGGTTTCATACCATGAAGAAAACCGAGAATAATCTGAGTTCAGACCCTGATCCAACCAGCCACCATTGGGCTAACCTAGAATAATGACAACCAACACTCTATACCTCCTCAAACGACTGCATAAGACTGGACCTCAGTAATGCTCCGATTGGTGGCTGAAGGAACTCAAATCCCAAGTCCGACTCAAAACTCTCCAAAGGAAGAGGTTAGCACAGTTCAGAGGGAACCGCGCCATATTCTTGCCTTCGGATGGGTGTGTCCACATATTTTTGGTAAAAATAGACAGCGAAGAAATATTGATGATTGCTGCCCACGCTGATTTAAGAACACCACAAGACACTTCAGAAAAAAGTACTATGCCCTTTTTGTATGCATGAGCTCACAGATGCCTCCTTGATTGGACAATAATCACTGAAACTATAGTGATTTAAACGTATGCTATGCATCCCTCCCTCGAGACCTCAACCAATTAACTATAATGGGCCACAGATGGCTGTGTGCATCAACCTGGACAGGAACTCACAAAGTCCTGGATGCTTTAAGCACTCAGAATGATGGAGCTTACACATTACCATTATTTAAATTTAAACTACTTAATAGACTGAATCTCAGATTCAGGAGGAACAATGTGCTTTTCGTCCATGTGCTTTGTAGACTTGGAGAAGGCTTTTGAATGTGTTCCTGAGGCTTTCTTATGGAGTCTGCTCCAGGAATATGGTACTCTGGACTCTTTGCTATGGGGGCATTTAGTCTCTGTATTGCTGGAGCCAGAGCATGGTCCTCATTGGTAAGAATATGTCAATTTTGTTTCCAGCATGGGTTGAACCCAAACAAGGCTGTCCTTTGTGACTGGTTCTGCTCATAATATTTATGGATAGAATTTCTAGGTGCAGCCAAGGCATTAAGGGGTTCTGGTTTAGCGGCCACAAGATCTCATCTCTGCTTTTGCAAATGACAATGTGCTTTTGGCTTCATCAAGCCAGGATCTACAGCTCTCGCTGGAGTGAATCAAACCCGAGTGTTAAGCGGGCGGGATGAGAATTAGCTCCTCAAAGTATGAGGCCTTGGTTCTCAGCTCGAAAGGGTGGCTCTGCTGTAAAGCAGGATTTGTACCGGTACAACATGGTGACGAGGGAGCTGAGGAGGAAGACGAAATTCTCAAGTTACTAGTCAATTTATGTTATTACCCTCACTTATGGTCATGAGCTTTGGGTAGTGAGTGAAAGAACAACATTGCGAATATAAATGTCTGTTTCTTTCACGGGGGGGAAGCCCTACTTTAGTGATAGGGTGAAAAGTTGTGTCATCCCAGAGGAGCTCGGAGTAAAACCACTGCTCCTTTTCGTTGTGATGAGACACCTAAATTGGCTTCCCAATCGCCTCTCTGGTGGGAGGTGACCAAGAAGAGGGATGAGTGGACCTTACTCTTAGGCTGCTGCCCTCCATGATGAGCCCACATTAAGCAAAAGATGAAAATCAAACTACTTTTAATCCTACATTTTACTTGTAAATTCAGGGCAGTGGTGGCTCAGCTGTTAAAAGATCTGATCACAAGAATCAAGCCCCAATACCACCAAAGCCGTCACCCTTTGTATCCCTTATAACAGGCCACAGATGGGATGATTCCAAAACGTCATGGACCACAAACACTGATAGTGTTTGTCAATAACCACTATAAACCGTGAGATTTTCAACAGGTTTTAAATTTCTCGCCAGTTCTCAAAACCATGGAACTTCGTCTTTAGCTGCCGTGTAGTCACCTTTCTGAACTGCATACAATACGACTTTAGTCACAGCATGTTGCCACTTACTGTTCACTTTTGCCTATTACACAATGTAACTTTTCCAGATTGACGATTTAGCAGTGTCTGGTAGGACTTGGTGGTGAGATTTCGTATTGAAAAACCAACCCCACACATACAAAGCCTTTACAGCTCTGAGCCTTTTTAGAAAGGCCATGCAACATGTCTGCCTCCATGACAGGGGATTTTTTTTGTCCCGGAAGTCGAGCAAACTCTGGAAGTCGAACGTTAAAAAAGCACTGGAAAAAACGAGACCGAGAGGGAGGGAAAATGCACACTTTCCGGAAGTTGTTGATACTATGTATCATCCTGATAAAGCTAGTGCTGTTCCGGGGAAGTCCGGAAGTTGTTGATACTATGTATCGCCGTGAACACCTTTAACGATGAGGTCATGAGCCACTTCCGTAAGGTTTTGAAAAGAAGGGAGAAACAAGCCACGTTAGAAATATTCTTCAAGAAAAGAAAGGGATATCCTGAAGAAGAGTCATCCACGACAAAGCGAGTAGCAAGAGAAAAAAAACAAAAACACCTTTGGCTGATTCACCGACGCTGTTATGGAAGTGGATTCTCCCCCTCTCTCCATCTCAGTTATGGAAGGGATCCACTATCTCTCCCTCTCCAACATTTACGTATGCCAACTGCTCACCACCACAAAGGTAAAAATTCTTATCTTTATTGTTGCTATGCTTTAACTATATTGTGGTTTTTATTTTAGTGTGTTATGGTCTCTTTTTTGAGAGACTCTGGCTTTGGTGGCTCTAACTCTCTCTATGCATGCTGTGCTGGAGAGGGGCGTGACTGTCCCACACGGGTGGAGTGCTAAGCACACACACCTGATTCCACTTAGCAATCACCGGCCTTCTCTAACAGTGATTACGATTTCCCCGTGCTCTAGTGCCTTCCCTGTGAATAATAAAGCTCCTCCATCACACTCTGTCTCCTGCATTTTTGGGTCCAGCTGAATATTCCTGGTATCACAGAATCTTCTAGCCCTTCTGTGACACCAGGACCATTCAGCCGGACCCAAAAATGCAAGAGACAGAGTGTGATGAAAACGGATGAGCTTTATTTAGGGAAGGCACTAGAGCACAGAGAAATCGTAGTCACTGTTAGAGAAGCCCGGTGATTACTAAGTGAAATCAGGTGTGTGTGCTTAGCACTCCACACACCACAGCCACGCCCCTCTCCAGCATGCATAGAGAAAGAGAGAGTTAGAGCCACCAAAACCAGAGTCTCTCACAACACAGACCACAACATAGTGAACTGTATTCAATAATTTTTTTCACTTAATTTGGGGACCTATGGTATGAGTTACGGTACCGTTAACTTTTGTTCAAAAGATGATGGTACGGATTAAGACCATTTACATTATTTGTAATGGGAAAAACGGATTCGGAATTCGAAAATTTCGGAATTTGACCAACCGTCTGGAACGAATTATGGTCCGAGTACCGAGGCACCACTGTACTTCATTTATAATACTCGAAACTCCAGAAAAATGTCATGCATCTTTAAAAACACTATTGTTTTTTACACTAACAGCCACAGTCATGGCTCAGTGGTTAACGTGGTTAACGATCTGGGTTACCCATTGGAGGATCAGGGGTTCAAGCCCCAGTATTACACCTTAAAAAGTGTAAAACTGTACATCACATTGGCCATGCAATTGGTAGCTGGGCCAGGGCATCTACCGTATGCCATAAATGTATAAACGAGACTAGTGGCGCATCATAGCTCAAGCTTATCCTCGTTTCCGCAGCAACTAGAAGTTCAACTCCTCATGGTTGGGACACTAGTCTATTGCAGGTTACCGTTCCAGTATTTTTACTGGTACCCTGCTGGTAAACTGCTGTAAAACAGTCACACTTGAGTTTAGATCTTGCCCAGGAGCCTTAGCATGCGGCCCCATAAAAAAAAAAAAAAAAACATATTAGCTGACTAAATACTCCATAAACAGTATGTGTGTGTTTGTACTTACTGACCTGTGTGTGAGCGCAAGTGCACAGTGAGTTGGCTGGAGTTGCGGCTGGCGTATGGGCAAATCTGGCACTTGAATGGCCTCTCGTCATAGTGCACCCGCAGATGCTTTTTCAGACTGCTGCTGTCCACGGCGGCGTATGTACAGTGCTTGCACTTGTGCGGTTTTTCCCCGGTGTGTGAACGGCTGTGCAGGTTCAGCTTGTCCCGCCGGCTGAAGCGCTTGTGGCACAGCTCACACTCAAACGGCCTGTCGCCTGGACACCAACCAATTTTTACTCGTCTTGTCAAACGTTATGAGTGTGAAGGAAGATGAGACGGTAAAGGAGTTCTTTTCTTACCAGTATGAGTTAACATGTGCCGTTCCATGTCCTTTTGGCCATACTGGGTTTTGAACGTACAACCTAAGAGCAAATTACACATCAAGATTACCGAGATCTCGTGGAACGAGGATTTAGCTGATGGAGACTCGCTGCAGCATTTACACTCACCGGAGAAGCTGCAAACACGTCGCTTTTGAGTGAGTACTGGTTTCAGCGTTTTGGAGGCTGGTTTCCGGGTTTTTACCGTCTTCTTTATGACCTTTGATGCACAGGACTGTAATGCCTCCTCCAGAGGGAACTGCTGGACAATTTCTAAAACAAACAAAGAGGTTGTTCAGTTAAAGATAATGAATATGTAGCTCATTCAAGATATTTATTTATTTTTAATAATGGGGGTATTGGGGGAGGAGCCTAAATGTGATAAAGTGCTACAGTAAGCAGGAAGTGCTTTCTCATGTATTGGAATGTACAACTAATACTGATCTATTTTGCATCCAACCAGTACTCCGTGACAATGAGCATAATGTAAAGATGAGGCTTGAGATAAGTTCAGTGATGTTTATGCTTACAGCAGCAGGTTGTCCATAAAAACCCCACAATATTCAGATCAGATTTACCACCAAAGCAAAGTGTGAATAATATTCTATTCAAACTAAAAAGAACTTTAAAAATACATCCAACCAGAAAAATAATCTCCAGTGCTTCAGTCAGGTACGGTCATGCAGTATAGGTAATCCCCAAATATATCATCATCATCATCATCAAGGTCCATAGCCGTTTGGCCGTAGGTTCACTTTGCTGCCTTCCACAAGACGTTTCCAATTTCCTCTGTCGGCTGCATACTTTGTAACAATGGAGGACACGGTTGTTTTTATCCCAGGCTTCGCCAATCTGGTATGCGGTTTCTTTCTGGTGTAAACATGCTAAAGGGGTGTTTTGGGATTGGGCTGGACGTCCCGCCTGAACTGGGATAGTGACATGAATACACAGCCAATTCCTATCCCTGGGAAAGTGATCGCCAAAGGTCGCACATGCATATGGCCTCTCCTTTCCAAATGTGTCTGCAACGATGGCTTCCTGTGCCACCCCCTGTTCTCACAGAGCTTGCTCCAGATGCGACCGAGTACCCAGTGGGATAACTGGCGATGGGCAGACTGGGCTCACATTAGCCTTGGTTGGCAGCCAGTCTAGGAGAAGGAAACTCTGATTCCAAACCCTCGAGTGCCTATTGTGCTGGATTACAGGACGCAAGATGGCCCTGAGTTAAGACGCAAGACAGGACCTCAGGAGCCGTACCCCAGCCTGGGTTGCTGCTCCAGTGCCTTTGGGGAAGGTTGTTTGAGCCAGAGGCTAGGAGAAGGACACTCTGATATAAAACCTACAGCTTGGCAGACACCACAGCCGTCTCAGCCTGCTGAGCCACTGAGAAAGAACCTCCAGACCTAAGGAGTTGGATCAGTTGGCACACACTTACTTTCACTATAAAACCACCTAGCGCAGGTGGGAAGAATAGGAAAGTCCTACCGCAATGGAGAAGGGGTGAAATTGACAGGTACTGGATGGTACTGGGAGTCGCAGTCTCATCTGTGCATGTAGGATGTTGAGGTTGCTAGTCTGCTGACCTGAGACAACAGCAGCTTTTGGCAGCACTCTGGCGACAAAGCAGCTCTTTTTAGAAATAGCACTGCTTGCTCCACAAGAAGACGGGCCTAGAAAAGGCTGTTCAGACAAAGCTTATCTCACCTTCACCTGGTTGGCCAGCTGCAGTCAATAGGGCATCCGATCAAGCGGTAGAAACGAGAAGAAATCATGAAACAATGACAAGAAGTCTCAAGCTAGCATGTTGGAATTTTCGCATCGTGCAGGACTCAAATTCAGCCGTGAAGGAGGGGCACAAGCCAGTGTCTCTCCCTCACGTCGGTCCCAAGCCCAAATAAATGCAGAGGGTTGCGTCAGGAAGGGCATCCGGTGTAAAACAAATGCCAAATAAAATATGCGAGTCACAAGAAAAAATTTCATACCGGATCGGTTTGAGGCCCGGGTTAACAACGACTGCCATCAGTGCTGTTAACCAACATGGTGATGGTGAAAATTGAACTACTGTTGGTTGAGGACATCAAAGGAGGAGAGGCAGGAGGCATGTCCGTAGGCAGAGAGAGAGAAGAGGAAAGGCACGAGACTAGGACTGAAAGTAGGGACTTGGACTTTGTTGGAACTATGAAAAAAAAAAAAAGTAAAGAGCTGGCTGACATGATGCAGAGGAGGAACGTGGACATACTGTGTGTTCAGGAGACCAGGTGGAAAGGTAGCAAGGGTTTAAAGCTGTTTTTTTCATGGTGTAGATGGGAAAAGAAATGGAGTAGAAGTCATCTTGAAGGAGGAGTTTGTCACGAATGTTCTAGAAGTGAAAAGAGTGTCAGACAGAGTGATGAGTCTCAAGTTAGAAATTGAAGGCGTGATGGTCAATGTTGTTAGTGCTTATGCCCCACAGGCAGGATGTGAGCTAGAAGAGAAGGAGAGATTCTGGAGTTAGATGAAGTGATGCAAAATACCCCTAGAGGTGAAAGAGTGGTCATTGGTGCAGACTTCAATGGACAGGTTGGTGCAGGAAACAGAGGGGACGAGGAAGTGATGGGCAGGTTTGGTATCTAGGACAGGAACGCAGGACAGATGTTGGTAGACTTTACAAAACGGATGGAAATGGCTGTGGTGAATACTTTCTTCCAGAAGAGACAGGAGCATAGGGTGACTTATAAAAGTGGAGGTTGGAGCACACAGGAAGACTACATCTTGTGTTGGCGATGTAATTTGAAGGAAGTCGGTGACTGCAAAGTAGTAGTGGGTGACAGTGTTGCCAAACAGCATAGGATGGTGGTGTACAGGAGCAGGATGACGCTGATGGTGAGGAAGGTGAAGAAGGCAAAGGCAGAGCAGAAGACAAAGTGGTGGAAGCTGAAAAAGGAAGAGTGTCGTGTTGTCTTCAAGGAGGGGTTGAAAATGGCTTAGGGTGGTCAGGAAGTGCTTCCAGATGACTGGACAACTACAGCTAATGTGATCAGGGAGACAGGTAGGAGATACTTGGTGTGTCATCTGGAAGGAGAGGAGATTAGGAGACTTGGTGGTGGAATCAGGAAGTGCAGGAGTGTGTACAAAGGAAGAGGTTAGCTAAGAAGAAGTGGGGCATAGAGAGGACTGAAGAGAGTAAACAGGAGTACAGGGAGACACAGGGTAAGGCGAAAGTAGTAGTGTCAAAGGACAAACAGAGGGCGTATGATGACCTGTATGCTCGGTTGGAAAGTAAACAGGTAGAAAATGATTTATACAGGTTGGCACAGCAGAGAAATAGAGAGGGGAAGGACGTGCAGCAAGTTAGTGATTAAGGCCAGAGAGAGAAATGTATTGATTGATGACAGAAGTGTGCTGGGAGGTGGAAAGAGTACTTTGAAGAGCTGATGAATGAGGAAAATGAGAGAGAGAAAAAAAGAGTAGAAGGGGTGACTGGTGAGGACCAGGAAGTAGCAAAGATTAGTAAGGGTGAAGTGACGAGGGCATAATGAATGTTCTTGTCAGGAAATCTACTGCTATCTCTCCTAGACACTTCCATACCTCCACGAGAGATAGCAGTAGATTTCCTGACAAGAACATTCAACAAGGTCTTAGAGAGTGAGAAGATGCCAGAGGAATGGAGGAGAAGTGTGACGGTGCCCATTTTTAAGAACAAGGGAGACATGCAGAGTTGTGGCAACTACAATGGGATAAAGTTGATGTGCTATACGATGAAGTTATGGGAAAGAATAGTGGAAGCTAGACTAAGGTCAGCATTTGTGAACAACAGTTTGGTTTCATGCCAAGAAAGAGCACCACAGATACAGTGTTTGCCTTGAGGATGTTAATAGAGAAGTACAAAGAAGGTCAGAAGGAGCTACATTGTGCCTTTGTGGATCTGGAGAAAGCATATGACGGGGTGCCGAGAGAAGAACTGTGGTATTGCAGGAGGAAGTCTGGAGTGGCAGAGAAGTAGGTTAGAGTGGTGCAGGACATGTATAAGAGATGTAAGACAGTGGTGAGGTGTGCTGTCGGTGTGACAGAAGAGTTCAAGATGGAGGTGGGACTGCATCAAGGGTCAGCTCTGAGCCCCTTCTTGTTTGCTAAGGTGATGGACAAGCTGACAGACGAGGTTAGACAAGATTCCCCATGGACTATGATGTTTGCAGATGACATTGTGATCTGCAGTGAGAACAAGTGCAGGAAAATCTAGAGAGGTGGAGGTATGCCCTGGAAAGGAGGGGAATGAAGGTTAGCCTCAGTAAAACAGAATACATGTGTATGAATAACAAGGACCCAACAGGAACGGTAAAGTTACAGGGAGCAGAGATAAGGAAGGTGGAAGATTTTAAGTACTTAGGCTCAACAATCCAGAGCAATGGAGAGTGTGGAAAAGAGGCGAAGAAGCATGTGCAGGTTGATTGGAATGGTTGGAGAAAAGTGTCCGGTGTGATGTGTGATAGGAAGGAATCGGAAAGAATGAAAGGAAAAGTGTACAAGACGGTGTTGAGGCCAGCGATGTTGTCTGGTTTAGAAACAGTGTCCCTGGGGAAAGACAGGAGGCAGAGCTGGAGGTAGCAGAGATGAAAATGTTGAGGTTCTCTTTGGGAGTAACGAGGATGGATAGAATCAGGAATGAGTACATCAGAGGGACAGCACATGTAAGATGTTTTGGAGACAAAGTCAGAGAGGCTAGATTGAGATGGTTTGGACATGTACAGAGGAGTGATAGTGAGTATATTGGTAGTAGGATGCTGAGGTTGGACCTACCAGGCAGAAGGCCTAGAGGAAGACCAAAGAGACGATTCATGGACGTTGTGAAGGAGGACATGAAGGCAGTTGGTTTAAGAGAAAAAGATGCAGAGGATAGGGTGAGATGGAGGCAGATGATTTGCTGTGGCGACCCCTGAAGGGAACAGCCGAAAGGAAAAGAAGAAGCAGGACTCAGATTCTACAGATCGTTTTGAGAGGCCAAGATCTTCATTTTGTGGGACTTCAATGCACCGGTAGGCAGAGACCACACTTTTCGGCCAAGAGTGCTAGGGCAAAATGGAATCGGCAACTGTAATGACAATGGACAGTTGCTCCTTGAACTGTGCACAGAACACTCCCTGACCATCATAACACCTTGTTTCAGCAGAAAGCCAGGTTCAAAACAATTTGGAAACATCCACACTCCAAAGATTGGCACCTACTGGACTATATCCTAGTGCTGACTGCTACACAGACCACAGACTTGTCCACGCATCTGTCAAACTGACTATCAAGCCTGCGGTGAAGAGGAAAAGCCCACAAATCAAGACTCTGTAAGTGGATTGTCTCCCTCTGCTAGAGGAAAAGTTCCAAAAGAAACTCGAAAGCAAGTTTGACCCCTCTGAAATCATGGAGACAGAACCAGAGATAGTGTGGCAAGGTCTGAAGAACACACTTACAGCAGAAGTAGTTGGGTTTTCATCAAGGAAGAATGAAGACTGGTATGATGAAAATGTTGGAGATACAACAGCTCATCAAGGATAAGCGCTTCTGTCACCAGAGAGTGCTGTCAAGTTCAGGAAACCAGGTGGCGAAAGCTACAGCACTCTACAGAAAAAAACTCCATGAGATCCAGAAAGATTGGTGGCTGGCACTTGCTCAGAGAACACAGTGCTATGCAGACACTGGAGACAGCAGAGCTTTCTATAAAATGCTTCGCGCAGTCTATGGCCCCACACACCAGATGCAAGTTCCACTTCGCTCAGCAGATGGGTCAACACTGTTGAATGACAAAAAAAGACATCTTGAACTGCTGGGCTGAGCACTACGGAACCCTGTTTGGCGATACTCGCTCAGTAGAAAATGCCTCCCTCGACAACATCCAGCAGCAACCAGTGAAACCAGAAATGGACAAGCCACCCTCACTTGAAGTTAAGACCACAGTCCAGAAGCTGAAGGCACACTAGGCTCCTGGCTAAGCTGGCCTCCCGGCAGAGGTGTACAAGTATGTCAGTGATCAGCTCCTTGAGAAACTCACAAGCCTGTTCACCTTATGTTGGATGAAAGCAAAAGTGTCAGGTGACCTCCGTGACACAGTGATAGTGTCCCTGTACAACAACAAGGGAGAAAAGTCAGATTGTTCAAACTACAGAGGAGTGACCCTACAGTCCATTGCGGCCAAAATCTTGGCCCGTGTACTACTGGACAGAGTCACACCAGCCATTGCAAAAGAGGTCCTTCCCGAAAGCCAGTGCGGATTTCGTGCCAACCGTGGCACCACAGGCATGACCTTTGTCCTTCATCAGATCCAAGAGAAATGCAAAGAACAGAATATAGCCCTGTTCGTAGCCTTCATAACTGACAAAGGGGTTCGAAATGGTCAGCAAAGAAGGTCTTTGGAAGATTCTCGGCAAGCTGGTGTGTCCTCCACGTTTCCTCTCCATCCTGCAGCAACTTCATATTGGACAAAAGGGCCAGGTGAAGCACAGCAGTGAATTTTCAGACCCATTCCCCATCGAGAACGGCGTGAAGCAGGGCTGTGTGTTAGCTACCACCCTGTTAACGATCTTCTTCAGTATGATGCTTCAAGAAGCCAAGGAAGACCTGCAAGAGGGAGTCTACATACGGTTCCACACCAAGGGGAGTGTGTTCAATCTGCGTCGACTTCTTGCCCGCACCAAGACATTGTAAGAACTCATCCTCGACCTACTGTTTGCAAATGACTGCTTTCTCCTAGCACACACAGAGGAGGCCCTCAAGACTGTGGTTAACCGCTTCACCAAGGCAGCCAAGGCCTTTGGACTCACAATCAACATAAAGAAAACAGAAATGCTGTTTCAGAAGCCTCCACGCGAAGCATACACTCCACCCCAGATCAACATTGATGGGCACCAGCTCAATGGAGTGGAACACTTTACGTATCTTGGACGTGTCATTTCCAACGATGTAACAACAGTCAAAGATGTCGACAACCCCACCTGTGGCAGTGATGAAAGAGTATAATGTACGACATCATTATGAAACCAAACATCAGGCCTATGCATCCTACACTGGTGCTGAGTGCACTTCCCCACACTGTCTGAGATCAGAAGTCCTTATCCACAGGCAAACCTTTCCACTTCTTCTTCTTTTCCTTTCGGCTTTTCCCTTCAGGGGTCGCCACAGCGAATCATCTGCCTCCATCTCACCCTATCCTTTGCATCTTCTTCTCTTACACCAACGACCTTCATGTCCTCCTTTACCACATCCATGAATCGTCTCTTTGGTCTTCCTCTAGGCCTTTTGCCTGGTAGTTCCAGCCTCAGCATCCTATTACCAATATACTCACTATCCCTCCTCTGTACATGTCCAAACCATCTCAATCTAGCCTCTCTGACTTTGTCTCCAAACCGTCTTCCATGTGCTGTCCCCCTGGCGTGCTCATTCCTAACCCTATCCATCCTCGTTACTCCCAAAGAGAACCTCAACATTTTCATCTCTGCTACCTCCAACTCTGCCTCCTGTCTTTTCCCCAGGGCCACTGTTTCTAACCCATACAGCATCGTTGGCCTCAACACCGTCTTGTACACTTTTCCTTTCATTTTTGCCGATACCCTCCTATCACACATCACACCGGACACTTTTCTCCAACCATTCCAACCTGCCTGCACACGCTTCTTCACCTCTTTTCCACACTCTCCATTGCTCTGGATTGTTGAGCCTAAGTACTTAAAATCCTCCACCTTTCTTATCTCTGCTCCCTGTAATCTCACCGTTCCTCTTTGGTCCTTGGCATTCATGCACATGTATTCTGTCTTACTGAGGCTAATCTTCATTCCCCTCCTTTCCAGGGCATACCTCCACCTCTCTAGATTTTCCTGCACTTGTTCTCTGCTCTCACTACAGATTACAATGTCATCTGCAAACATCATAGTCCATGGGGAATCTTGTCTCACCTCGTCTGTCAGCCTGTCCATCACCATAGCGAACAAGAAGGGGCTGAGAGCTGACCCTTGATGCAGTCCCACCTCCACCTTGAACTCTTCTGTCACACCGACAGCACACCTCACTACTGTCTTACATCTCTCATACATGTCCTGCACCACTCTAACATACTTCTCTGCCACTCCAGACTTCCTCATGCAATACCACAGTTCTTTCATGCAATACCACAGTTCTTAAAGGGAAATATGTGTCTGTGATCACATGTCTCAAAACAGAATTCAGACAGCGCTTCCAGGATTTTTCTGTCATTGAGAAAGAAATCAAGCTATTCCTGACTCCTTTCTTGGTGGATGCCGAAGAAGTGGAAGAGAATCTCCAATTAAAACTCATTGAAATCCAGTGTGATGATTCTCTGAAGAATCAACATCAGCAGCTTTCCCTCCCCGAGTTCTACCTACCAGAGCTTAGAAAAGGAAAAGTTTCCTCTCGTGAGACGCCGCGCGAAAAGAATGATCAGTCTGTTTGGCTCAACATACATATGTGAGCAAACATTTTTACTGTTAATACTGAACAAAAGCAGAATGAGAACCAAAATGACTGATAGCCATCTCCATGATACCCTTCCCATCTCAACCACCAAGTTTAATCCTGACCTGCCAGCCATCCTTCAGTCCAAAGCGCAGCATCACTGCTCCCACTGAGTGCAATGCTGTTCCCACTTTAGGTGAGAAAAAATATATTCCACAGTACCTGTGTTAATAAGCATGCATGTGTAGGTACACACGCAAAAAATATCAATAATGCACATCGATTCTGTCACTACGCTGCTTTTCGCACCACTTTATTATATGCGTTTTTTTTGTTAATACAGAGTGCACACGCAAAGTCAGCTGATTTCATCTGATACAGATTTGTATCTTGATCAAGTGACATTTTTACAGATTTTTGGCACGAGTGGCGTCGGATCAGCACTGCAGCTGGATGGTCCGATTTACATACCCAGCGCAGCTGATACTTAGTAGAATAATTAACTAAAATGATATGCACTCCTGTGATTAATTCCAGTTCAGTCTGTTAATGTTGATAACCGTTTCTAATGAACGTTATAGGTGTGTTGCTAAACCTAATAGCAAATAAGTTGAAATTTACCGGTCCCATTTTCCCCTTTATTGTTCTTTTTCTGTACTGGGAACCTTCTGAATTCTGAGACTGCTATTCTGACAATGAACTACCAAAGCTTTTTCTCAATAAATCAATAAAGATCCATTTATGGAAAGCTGTGATGAAGTCAGTTCTGTCTTTAATTATATTCAACAATGTAACATATTTAATTACTTTTAATTGATTTTTCTAACTTGAATACACTAAAGTTAAGACTATATTTACCTAATTTCTAGTAAGTGGCCCAGCCCCTCCTATATTTTTATGTATGTGGCCCTCAGTGAAAAATGTTTGGACATCCCTGCTCTACACGAAACAAGTGAAACCGTTGGAGCGATTCCATCAAAGATGCCTGAGAGCCATCATGGGCATACATTGGCAGGACTATGTCACCAACAAGGAAGTCCTGGAGAGATCAAACACCACAAACATTGAATACATGCTGATGCTCGGACAGCTCCGTTGAGTAGGACATGTCTCACGCATGGACACTTCCAAAATGCCAAAGATAATCTTTTATGGCGAGTGACGCCAAGACAAACGTTACCGTGGTGCCCCCCGCAAGCACTTTCAAAAAACGGCTGAAGCGGCAACTCACTCAGGCCGAAATCGAACGCAGCGAGTGGGAGAAATTGTCAGAGGACAGAGAAGTGTGGAGAAGGTCTATCAAGACTGCAGCAGACAACTTTGAAGAAGGAAGGAAAACGGCAGTGGCAGGGAAACACCAGCAATGTAAAGACTTGGCAAGCCAACCTGTAACAGATATGACACATACATGCTCCATCTGCTCATCCAGCCTGCAGATCGAGAATAGGCCTACACAGCCTTCTCAGATCATCCATTTCATCTCATTGATCTTTGCAAGAGAAGAAACTGCCATCAGAAAAAAAACATGCTAAGTGTTTCAATAGGCAAAATTCCCTGGTAGTGCCCAACTCTTCTACAGGTTTGGATGGCCGTTGGCTCTTGAGTGAGCACATCCACCCTTTGGCAGGTTTTGTTTTTTGTCCTGCTGGGTGTCCACACACCCACCTCATCAAGATAAACTTGATAGGAGAGCCGGTTTAGTCGCCGACCACCTGACTGAGACAGGTAGTACAGGATTACATGGTACCTGTAGCAGGTCATCCTGACCTGACCGGTTCCCAATTATAAATAACTTTCTAAACTCAAACCTGATAGAGATCACAATAACAAGCTGTGCAATCACAGAAAATGACAACACATGCGTGTAGATTTATCCTGGTCATATCAAAAGAAATAAAAACACTCTAAGAACACAAACCTCCAACAAAATTTAAACATTTATAGAAAGTACACAGCAGTGTGTCACAAGACGAATAGAATTTATCTCTCAGCCTCACAGCAAGAAGGCTTGAGTCCCAGGCTCGGCATTGGCATTTGTGGCTGGGGTTAGCATGTCCTGTTTTTGCTGGTTCCCTTTCAAAGTACAAAGACATGCACATCGGAAAACAGGCTGTTCAAAATTGTCCCTGTGTGTTGGTCCTGTGATACATTTGGCAAGCTGTTCAGGGTGTACCCCAACTTCACCCAGAGTTGGCCGAGATATGCTCCACCCTCCCTGCTAGCCTAAGAGGATAAATCGGTTCAGCAAATGAATGCAGAAGTAAACGACTGAGGTACACAGGTCCCTGTTGGACCTTTTGTATTACCACATTCCAAAAAAAAAGAAAACGCCTCCTTTCTTCACCATGTTAAAAAATCCTTTAAAAAACTCCTGGATCAAAAATTTCATCCGGCTCATTCCCAAAAATCACAAACTCACAAAGTGTAGATAAAACCTAATGTTCTTGATGGAGACGATAGTCAGACCCACCAGCAACTCCAGTACTTGTGACTGAAATGTCTGTAGAAGGAAGCTGACAGCCATTCTGCTTGTGGGCAAGAAAGGCTTCAAAATTATTGTACTGCTGCTTGCAGAAGCCACAGATGTGGATATCAGGGCTCACCTCCATCAGCAAATGATTCATCTCTGTGGAAAAAGGCTTCGTTTTTATAACGGTAATGTAAAAAGTCATGAACAATCTGATCAATCCAATACTCCATTTTAATGAGATTAGCTTTTACCTCACATTTCTAAACTAATATCCCAGGGCTTTCATTCACCAAAAAAAAAAAAAAAAAGATTACCTTCTCGACTGAATGATGCCATAATCGATTCTACACCAGGAACATAACTGACACTGAAAAATTTAATTTCTTTTTAAAATATTAACACTCTTGACACATTAATTCTTCGACCCAGTTCTTAACTACCCTGTGTTCTCAACACAGTACCAGGAAAGATTGGCGATAATTTTACGACACTTCTAAGTCATTGACGGCAAATTTCGGCAAAATTCCACACCACCATCTAATGTCGAAACAAATGCACTACGTAAGGAATGAAAACAATAGCTTATGCACAGCACACCGTGGACTATATAGAGGTATTTGGAACACAGCCATGTTTTATTCGCTTAATTATGTAAGAAACCAAAGTGTGTTACTGCCCTCTCGTGGCTTGGAGAAATTTATATTACGCACTGTCACCGCAAGCAGCAACTTTTATATTCATGATCCTGCTTTTTTTTTTTAATCTTGAAAGAATATAAATAGTTTGTTAACTGCTCGGAATATACAGTATGTATACTACACAGAATTGTAATGTTTAATAAGGAAAAATAGAAATTATAGCCACATAAAGCACTCCAGGAACTCCAAACATGACAAGACATTCATTCATTCATTCATGTGCTGAACTGTTTAATCATATTAGAGTCACGGGGAGGCTGGAATCTATCTCAGCCAACTCTTGGCCAATGAGCCATCGACACCATTACCAACCCTGAACAGATTACCATCCCCTTAACAGATAAGCATTCCCTCACAGGGCAACACACAATACACACACACACAGGATCTGAATTGATAATCACAAGTAGTCTTTTTAATTGGACACTGTAAAAAGGAAAATGATGAATAATAAACAAATTACATTCTTATGGGTTTATCTGGGTTTTTCCTGTTTCTTTCACAGTTTAAACTAATAAAGATTTGACCAAATGGTTACCCTAAATTGGCCACAGGTGTGACTGTGAATGTGAATGCTTATTCATCAATGAGTCCAAGCTGTTCATCTTTCACCTGAAATCAGTTGGTATTGGCTCATTTTCAAACCACATTGAACAGGTAATATAGAAAATGAATGACTGCAGATGGACTGAATGGAAAAGGAAAACCAGTAATGTTGCTGTGTGATCGCTAGCAGCCAGAAGAGGGCGCCATTGCCACACAGTATACTGTGGTATACAGTAATCCTCAACAGTAAGGAGATGTTTTGGGTTCAGAGAGCTGATCTCTGAGATTATTACATCCACCATGGAGGTTATGGTTTCCTCAGTGTGGGTTTGTTTACCTGTTTGTCTGTTAGCAACTTCCTGTCCACAGGTTTTGGTACTTCAGTCTGTTTCTATCTTTCTTTTTTAAACTATGGGTTGCTGATCACCTGAGAATGTTCCCATTACCTTTTAGTAAGACTCCATGATCAAATGACATAATGACAATCATATGTGTGCATGTGTGTGTGTGTGTGTGTGTGTATGTATATATATATATATATATATATATATATATATATATATATATATATATATATATATATATATATATATATATATATATATATCTTCTTCTTCTTTCCTTTCGGCTGTTCCCTTCAGGGTCGCCACAGCAAATGATCTGCCTCCATCTCTCCCTATCCTCTGCATCTTCTACTCTTACTATATATATATATATATATATATATATATATATATATATATATATATATATATATATATATATATATATATATATATATATATACACCCAATGGTCTGGTGAGCTGTTCAGGATGTACCCCCCTTCGCCTAGTGATTGCTGAGCTAGGCTGCAGCTACTGAATGACCCTAATAAAAGATAGAATGGTTTAAAAAATTACATAATCTGGCAAAAGCCAAAATGCAATATGAATGAAGCCGGGGAGCGTCTATATATATATATTTATATATTTATATATTTATATATATTTATACATACTGTATATATTATTGAATTAGTCATATGGGATTGATGGGCTTGTGAGAGGTTCACGCACCACCACGACCACCACCAACCACCACCATCATCATCATGGTATTATTAGTATTACTGCAATATTTATTATTTTTTAATAATATTGTCATTCTTAAAATTAGAATGCGTAATGCTGTTGTTGTTTTGTTATTATTGTTTTTATAGTATTAATAATAATAACAATAACAACTACTATAGTCATTAATCATTCATTCATTCATTTTCTGAACCGCTTAATCCTAATTAGGGTTATGGGGAGGCTGGTGCCCATCTCAGCCGACTCTGGGCGACTACAGAGAACACCCTGGACCACAGGGTAGAAACATGCTGTCGGTTATGTAGCTATTCTTGATGAAAATCAGCAATGTATAATAATAATAATAATAATAATAATAATAATAATAATAATTATTATTATTATTATATTATCTTCAGGAGAGAAATGAAAGGAGGTTAATGAGGTTTCCAGCTGCTATAATGTATATAAGAACTGGAACTATCCAGTTTAACATTGCATGTCACCTTAAAATAATAAAAATCATATTATATTTATGAATAAAATTATTGGAGCATTTCTGTGTGATAAAAGAAACAAATCATTCTTGCGCGACATGCCAGAACCTTGTCCTGGTGCTATTAAATACGCACAAGTGACATTTTTCAGTTTTTCTCGCACATTAATGGCCGCATTGTGGACAGCAGTGCAAAGTAAAGACACAAGAAAAACGTTCAAATCTACAAAATGTCTCCCGGACTGCTTTTATATCAACAATGAATAAAGAAAGACGTGAAAATATATTCTGGATGAATATATTACTGAAATGTAGAGCTAAAGCATCCTGAGGCGTTAGAAGCACTTTCGTGTGTCTTCTCTAAAAATATCGATGCATTCAAGGTCGGCCATTTCAAATATTATTATTATTATCCATCACAAATTTCGAGGTAGAGAGAGTTTATTAACAGCCAGCTAGCACTACGAGAAATAATCACTTTAAAGGTCTACATCTGTGTAATTAAGGTGGGGTACAATATGAAATGCCCAGACGACCATTGCAGGACCAACATACACAACCATTCACATTCACATCTAGGGGCAGATACGAGCAGCCAATTACTCTAATGTGTGTGTGTGTTTGGGAGGAAACTGGAGGACCCAGAGGAAACCCACTCAGGATATGTATACTACATACAAGAATGCCCTTGATGAGTCCCAGACTCGAACGCAGGACTTTCTTGCTGTGAGGTGAACATGCAAACCACTCCATCTCCGTGCCGTCACCACTGCAGTTGGAAAAGGACAGACATTTTGTCGTATGCCAGGAAAACAAATTAAAACAAACAAAACACTAAGTCATATCATTTACAGCATGTGGCAGATGCCCTTATCATTGTAACTTGAATATTTATACAACTGAGCAATTGAGGCTTGCTCACGGGCCCAACAGTGGCACCTTGGTGGTACTGGGGCTTGAACTCCAGTAACCCAGACCATTAATAACCCAAAGCCTTCACCTCTGTGCTACCACTGCCCTTTATCCAGATATTATTATTATTATCACTATTATCAATTCATTCATTTTCTAAGCCTCATAATCCTCATTATGGTTATGTGGAGGCTGGCGTTCATCTCAGCTGACTCTAGGCATGGGTGGGGTACACCCTAGACAGTTTACCAGGCCATCGCAGGGCCAAAACTTACACAACCATTTAGACACACACTTACAATTATGGGATATTTATAACAGCCAGTTAGCCTACTGTGCATGTTTTAGGATGGTAGGAGGAAATTCGAGTACCTAGAGGAAACCCACCACAACATGGCGGCAACATGCAGGCTTCACACAGAAACGCCGAGCTGGGAATCAAACCCATGCCTTCTTGCTGTGAGGTGGATGTGAGGTGGATGTGCTAACCAAAACACCATTAATACTACTACTACTACTACTATTACTACTACTACTACTACTACTACTAATAATAATAATAATAATAAAAAAAATAATAATAATAATATTGGACACAGTAAACTTAATTTTTTTTCATCTTACAATCAACAGTACACAGTCTTTTCCAAAGATTCTGACAATCTTTACTAATCTCTCCAAATACATGAACAATCCAGAATATACTAGTAAATCTGATGGGTGGGACAAAGGACCCTAAACTTGGCATCGCAGCAGGTTGATGGTTGTACATGTATGTCAGGTTCTCATGGGACTTTATAGAAAACAGATTTGACTTTCAGAGAAGCCAATACATCAGCGATCAAAAAGAGCATGAAATCACTTGGTACAGCCATTCAAGCAGACTTCTAAATGACAACATTGATAAATGTGCTTCATCTTCAAAACAATGCACACAAAAATATAGCACTGGTTTTGCCTTTAGAAGATAAACATCAAAATGTTAAAACCAAAACAACTCCAATATACAGTACCTTGGGGTAGATCCAGGACCACTATTCGTCCAAAATATTTTTCCCTTGGATCATGTTTTGATGATGGTAGGTCCTGGGAAGGCAACATCATCCACGGTTTTCCACAGTCTGTGAGGAGTAAAAAATGTTACCTTCACAAAACATATGCAATGTAATATCAATTAGAAATGGTGCTAAATATAGGTTTAGACACTCTCTAGTGTTTTTAGACACTAAAGGTGTAGTTCCAGGGCAGTGGTGGCCTAGTGGTATAGGTGCTGGATCATTGATCCCATGGTTGGGGGTTCACCCCCACTCACCACAGGTTGTCACTGTGCCCCCCAGTGCAGCTAATTGGCCATGTCTCTCATTGTCTATGGCGTGAGGTTCATGAAAAGAACCATTGCGGACTTACCGACAAGAGTAGCTGCAAAGCCGTTAGCGTGTTTCCACCCTGCGATGGCTTGGCAAACTGTCCAGGGTGTAATCTGCCCTCGCCCAGAGTTGGCTGGGATGGGCGCCAGCCTCCCCACGACCCTAATTAGGATTAAGCGGTTACAGAAAGTGAATTGAACTGAGGTGGAGTTCCAATAGATATCTCGACTGAGTGGTGGCTGAGGCTGGTGTTATAAGACGGCTATGGCTTCTTTAAGGGCTGAATCAACTTCAACTCTGGGGGAAATAAAATAAATTAATTAATTAATTTCCCCCATGTTTCCTGTTAATATTCTGAAGTGAAAAAAGGAAAGTGTAACACTGAATAGTCTTCTCACCATCTTTGTGTCATGTGTCTATTTAGTTTAGTTGTCCATTTAACGAGTTCATGTTCTGTGTTCCTGTTCATGTTTGGTGGTGGTTTTCTCAGCAAAAATTTGCCAACTTGAGTTAGACTGTTTTTTTTAATTCTATGTAAGTCTGAGCAGTGGTGTATGAGCCTGATTTTTTGGGTTTGAGTTTTGTTATTAATAATAAAACTGCTCTTTCTTTATTTATTTTCATTACTGCCCATCCTCATGCAAGTCAGTGATATATAACAGCCAATCAGCATCAGCTATGTGATGCAGCAATCTTATTGAGTTTCCTGTGGCATGGTCATCCAAATAATGTTCCATGCCTATCAAGCTCCACTCTGAGTGTGTTGCCTCAGGATGACAGAAAATGTAAACAAACAATAACTAAGTGGATAAATAACAGCAGATGCACATAAACTGACAGTAAACAATAGTCTCTGCTGGGATGATTTGATTTTCCCAAAAATACTGTCAGTGCATCATGTTATACTTCAGTAAGTGACTTTTAAATGGAAGATAATTAAATAGGAATATATTACTGACTTTTGGATAATGATCTAGATTGTGTTTATTCTCTATTCTCTTTATTACAATCTGTCATATATATATATATATATATATATATATATATATATATATATATATATATATATATATATATATATATATATATATATATATATACACACACATACACACACGCAATCACATATATAATATGTATATATATATTTATGAGCTTTCCTTTCTGCATTTTCCCTTTATCAGGGGTCGCCACAGCGAATGATTCGCACATTTGATACGTTGGATGCCCTTCCTGACAGCCCTTTAGTAAGGGACAGAAACACGCTGACAGCTTTGCAGCTACTCTTTACGAAAGTCAGCAATGGTTCTTTTACATGAATCTCTCACCATAGACAGTGAGAGACATGGCCCGCCTTTTATAACCCAATTAGTTGCACTGGGGGGACAGTGTCAACCTTGTGGAGAGTGGAACTCGAACTCCCAACCTTAACCTTTCGGATCAGCGATCCAGCGCCCTATACTACCAGGCCACCACTGCCCCATATACTAGTATGTATATATACATATATGACCACAGAAATCATTTCTGAATTACTATTCATAAGATAATGATAAGATACAAGAATGAGCTAATGCTGATTTTGAGCAGCACGTTGGTGTAGTGGTTAGCATGTCTGTCTCACTGCAATAAACTCTTGGTTTTGAGTCTTGCGTTCGGTTAGGGCGTTTCTGTGTGGAGTTTACATGTTTTCACTGCTTGCTTGGGTTACCTCTTAGTACTCTGGTTTCTGCCGACTGTCCAATGATATGCAAATTATGCTGATTTGCTGTTGTAAACTGCCCCGAGGTGTGAGTGTGTGTGTGTGTGTGTGTGGGTGTGTGTGTGTGTGTGTGTGTTGGTGTGTGTTGGACCTGCAATGGTCTACCCAGCTATTCAGGGTGTACCCTGCCTTTGCCCAGTGTCGGCTGAAATGCACCCAAGCCTCCTTGTGACTCTAATAAGGTTAAGTGGTTCGACAAATGAGTGAGTGAGAATGAGTATAATTAAACTGAGGTGGCATGTTGGTGTAAACATTGGCATAACTGCCCAATAGTAAAAAGGCTCTGGGTTCCATTCCTAGGTTTTCACGTTCTTCCTGTGCTTACTTGGGTTTCCTCAGGGTACGCAGGTTTTCACTGATAGTATAAAGACCTCTAAATTAGGCAAATTAGCTGTTCCAAATTGCTCTTAAGTGTGAGTGTGAATGTGAATGCTTGTGTGTATGTGTATTAGCCGTGTATCACATCATCGCCAGGTGTCAGCTCACAAGTTCTACTACCTACCTGCAACCTGAGTGAGAGTACAAGGTTTGGCGAGTGAGTGAGTGTGCGTAATAATTAAACGTTTTCACTTGCATAAAAGTCATTAAAATTAAATTTCACTTTGATTTTTTAAAAATATTCTTAGCCTGATCCCTGACATATTGCTCTTACTGTGTACATTATCTGGCGTGCAGCAGATGGGAAAGAAGATTTAATCAACGGATTGTCAAACAGCTATTTCAAAAGAGCAGTAAGGCTCCCCACAGGACTGTTTTTAAGCATCTATTAAAGTCCCTGTCGTTTTTAACTTTCCATAATTTCTCAACATCCCATAAACAGATGTTATTCAATGTTAACATTATTAGTTAAACAGGCCTGTTTGCCCAGTGTTTATGGAAAAAGAGTCCTACGACCGAGCTTGTTTGAACTCGCTGTCCCACATCACAAATACAACAAGAGATTAAAAAAAGTTCTTTATCTGTAATGCGTAAGATAAATAAAGCACTTGAGAATCAGGATGAAAAAAGCAAGACCACATGTAGAACTGCTGTCCGCCATTTTTGATTTCCATCTTGTGTCTGAATGCTAGGACCATGCAGATTGAATCTTTTTAAATTTGCACTACATCATTTTAGAGAGAGAGAGAGAGAGAGAGAGAGAGAGAAAGAGAGAGATGGGGGACAAAACAATGCATGCCATCAATGGTTTGAGTTTAACAAGCGGGCTTGGAGATTTAGGATTTGCAATTGTACTTGGCAGGCTGATATGTTTATGACGAATGGAGACACGGGAAAAAGGATGTTCTGAAGTTGTTTTAATGTTTGCTCGAAGCTGCATGACAAATTATACACACGTGTAGCATACGAATTCCTGCAGTCAGCAGCTGCCATCATTGCATCAGATAAAACAGGCGGTGTCTGGGAAACATCAGATGCCTCTGACCCTGTCTACATAATTGCACAAAGAGACAAAACACACACACACACACACACACACACACACACACACACACACACACACACACACACACACACACACACACACACATTCTACTGCTTTCTTATAC
Source organism: Plotosus lineatus (assembly GCA_024760905.1). Lineage (NCBI taxonomy): Eukaryota > Metazoa > Chordata > Actinopteri > Siluriformes > Plotosidae > Plotosus > Plotosus lineatus. The sequence goes on from CM045731.1 coordinate 47,533,808, forward strand.
ACACTCACACCCACGTGTATACAAAAATACACTTGGCAGATTGAGGTTGATTGTCCAGTCGAAGTCATACACATGATGTGATCTGTAGTGTTGGAACATACAGCACACCGAACACAAAGTAATTGCTTGCGACAACACGCAGAATTGCAAAAAAAAAAAAGAAAAAGAAAAAAAACCCACAAAACACGACATTGAAAAAAAATGTAAATCTACCAGCTGATTCATTATCAACAGCTGAGGTGTCAGACCCCAATTCTGGAGGCCCACATCACGCTTGCGCTCAGCATTCTAACTCATTTAACACACCTGATTCAACACTTCAGAAAATCACAGAGAGCCTGGTGTGCTGAATGTGTGTTACAACAGGGAATAAATAAATCTCTAGAGCTTCAGATCCAGAGGTCAGGAGTTCGTCACTGCTGATCTACAGTACGGGAATTGAGGGGGTGACTGGATTTGAGAACAACCAGAAACTTTGCTTATTGTATACATCAGTTTAATATTGAGGTAAACTTCAACCTCCTCAAAGCCCACAACATTAATGATGGTTTGTCCATAGATACAACTGGGCGCAGTCTCACCATTTACTGCAGACTGTCAACAAAATTTACATTTTATAATCCTCATTAGAAAGTCCAAGCATTTAAAATTTAGTTTAATGTAATTATTTAGAAACAATTTAAAAAAATGTTGTTTAACTGAAACTTTTATTAATTTGCTGAGGTACTGTATTTAGGTACTTCTCACAGCTCTATTAGTATTACTCCAATAATAATAATAATAATAATAATAATAATAATAATGGTGGTGGAACAGTGGCATGATGGTTAGCATGTCCACCTCTCTGCAAGAAGGTCCAGGGTTGACGTCCTGATCTTGGCGAGGGTATTTCTGTGTGGAGTTTGAATGCTATGCCTGTGTTTGCATGTGTTTCCTCTGGGTACTCTGGGTTTTGCCTAAAGTCAAGACATGCACATTAGGTTTATTGACTGTTCCAAATTTCCCCAAAGTCTGAGTGTGAGTGTGGATGTAAATGTCTGTATGTGTTTGCATTGTGATAGTAAGGCAGGGTGTCCAGGGGTACCCCCACCTTCACACATTGTTGGCTGAAATAGGCTACTGCCTCCCTACATGCCTAACAGTAGGATCAAGTGGCTCTGCAAATGAGTGATGATGATGATGATGATGATGATGATGATGATGATGATAATAATGATGATGATAATAATAATAATAATAATAATAATAATAATAATAATAATAATAATAATAATTATCCATTCCATTCATTTTCTGAACCTCTTAATCCTAATTAGGGTTGCAGGGAGACTGGCGCCCATCTCAGAATAGTAGTAATAATAATAATAATAATAATAATAATAATAATAATGGTGACGCAGTAATGTGTTTGTCCACCTGACTACAAGAAAGTTCTAGGTTGGAGTCTTGGGCTTGACCAAGGTGATGTTCTGCCTGTTCCTCTTGCATGGGCTTTCTAGAAGTACTCTGTTTTTTGTCCCACAGTCCACTCATGCACAAAATTTCTCCATTGGTGTGGATGGTCAGGGCGTGATCCCTAATTATGGGCAAGGGTGGGGTACACTTTGGACAGCTTGGTAGGCCATTGCAGGCCTTGTCGCAGACTTGGCTGAAGTAGGCTCCAGCTTCCAGCTACCCCAGTAGGATCACGCAGTTGAATAAATGAATGAATAAATAATATAAACAATAATTTTGTCATAAGAAGAGGGGTGAAAGCATTGAAAGGATGTGACCTGACCACCGACAGGTAAAGTGAATGACTAATTATTTCAGTACAGTGTGTCAGAAACTCAAGCCTTTGCCCAAGTGGACAGAAACCGGAGGAAGGAAAGGTACCCATCTGTTACTTTAGATTTTCCTTGTTCTTGTCCAATTTACTCCAATTGATAATCAAAAACTTAGTAAGGATAAAAGAAAACTATCACAGCGGATGAGAAGAAGCAATTATCCTTTATTTTCCAGTCATACAGAAATCAGATATCCAACAGTGTGCCAAGCAGACTGCCAATCCTGCCGACGGTCTTAGTCAGTCTGAAAAAGCATCAAAATTCCACTGTGTATATATCTCAGCTTGTCTCCTGTACTTGCACCCCCCCTAGGAGTTATATATGGTATATTAGGCAGAAAGTGAAGAGTCAGATCTCAAAGTTGATGTGGAAGAAGGAAAAGCAAACATGCTGTAAGGAGCCAAATAACTTCAGCAAGGGCTTGGTCTTGTGGGTTGTTCACCGGGTTCACCTTGGTATGCGACCAACAGTATGTTACACAAGAACCTTTGTAGGTTTGCAGAAATCTTTTGGGGTGAAAATCTGTATTGAAATTATTTTCTATTAATGGAGGGAATGATTGCATATTCAGCTCTACTGTAATATCATTCAGGGACTGGCTACTGGCAACCCATGGTTCAGATGAGGATACAGAAAATGATTTGAGTGGAAGAGCCAAGCTGTAATATAGCAGCTCAGCATATTGCAAAAAATAAAATAAAATAAAAAATAAAAAGTATTCTCTTTTCTCTGATTAGTGAAGTGATGACATGTCTATAATGATGAAAACAGAATGTTTATAGATGATTGGACAGAGACCTCTATGTGTTTATTCTCCTTGCTTCAAGTTCAAAAAACATCTGCTCCGAGTCCAGCGTGAATCAAAACACAGCATCAAATCACACAGTCTCATTTATTTTTTATTTATTATACATTTATTATTTAATGAATCTTTAAAGGGTTAGTTGCTTATCTGGACATTTGACAGTCAGGCATTTATTAAGTGTTTGTGTTTCTTCTTCCTTTTTATCTTCCACACTAAACCATATCCAAGCAATATCTGGAAAAAGACTTTGTCAATTCTCATCAAACTTTCCATACGTGCTCCTTTGGGGTTTGACGGAAGCTTACTGTTTTTCAGAATGTTATTTTAAGATTTCATGGATTTATCTGTGTTGATGCCTCAGAGGATGCTACATCCATCCTTCAATCTACACCCAATGTTGATGAACTGTACCATGTGCGTTTTAAGCCTGTGGTGGTGGAAGTGACACACACACTGTATATTCTTTCTGTGTGATATGCTGGCATCTGACTCAGCAAAAGTTATTGGATCCATATGCATCTCCTATGACATCATTATTTATTGAATGAAGGATTGTAACTGTTGGAAGAATAAAGAAGATTGGGATGGACTGCTGTAGTAAATTAATGAAGTATAGAAATAAAAAATAATTGGCAAACGTCTCAGACTCCTTCCCGCACCTCTTAGTTAATATTTCATGGCAAGACAATAATATCAGGAGTATATAATTGCAAATAGGGATGATTACTCTGTGCCTGTTTTGTGTGTGATGTCATTTTTTAGAGCTATATGTGTTATATGTTATAAAATGATAACCATTCAGATATTTAAAGAGCACCGGTATTGGTCATGATCACACCCTAATTTGTACTTAATACAGTGCTTCTCCCCCTCCCTGAATCGCCACCTTATCGTGGTAGAGAGGTTTGTGTGACCTAATGATCTTAGGAGCTATGTTGTTGGGGCATAATGCCTCTGATAGGGTCACCCAAGGCAAACAGGCCCTGGATGAAGGTCCAGACAAAGTGCGATTCAGAAGACCCTTATGATTGAGAGACATACAAGGAAGCAGTCTCCCTTGCCCGGACGCCGGTCACCGGGGTCCCCCCATGGAGCCAGGCCCGGGGGAGAGGCTCAAAGGTGAGCGCCTGGTGGTTGGGCTTCTGCCCATGGAGCCTGGCCGGACCTAGCCCGAAAAGTAGACATGGGTCCGCCCTCCCATGGACCCACCACCCATGGGAGGAGTTTTAGGGGTCAGGTGCAATGTGAGTTGGGTGGCAGCCGAAGGTATGAGTTCTGTCGGACCAATCCTCGGCTACTCACTCTGACCCTCGGAACATGGAATGTCACCTCTCTGGCAGGGAAGGAACCTGATCTGGTGCGTGAGATGGAGAGATATATACTAGATATAGTCGGGCTCACCGCAACGCATAGCTTGGGCTCTGGATCCACCCCTCTCTCGAGAGGCTGGACCTTATTCCATTCTGGAGTTGCTCATGGGGAAAGGTGCCGAGCTGGTGTGGGCATTCTTGTTACCCCCCCGTCTCGGGGCCCAAATGTTGGGGTTCTCCCCGGTTGACGAAAGGGTAGCTTCCCTCCGTCTTCAGGTGGGGGGGACGGGTCCTGACTGTTATTTGTGCTTGTACACCAAATGACAGTTCAGAGTACCCACCCTTCTTGGAGTCTCACTCGTTGTCTTGGGAGACTTCAATGCCCATGTGGGCAATGATCGTGTGACCTGGAAGGGTGTGATCGGTAGGGATGGCCTCTCCAGTCTGAACCTGAATGGTGTTTCATTGTTGGACTTCTGAACAGTTTGTCTATCATGAACGCCATGTTCAAACATAAGTGTGCCCATAAGTGCACTTGGCACCAGGACACCTTAGGTCGCAGTTCGATGATTGACTTTGTAGTCGTGTCATCGGACTTGGGGCCGTATGTTCTGGACACTCGGGTGAAGAGAGGAGCTGAGCTGTCTCCCGATCACCAAATGGTGGTGAATTGGTTTCGGTAGTGGGGAAGGCTGCCTTCCAGACCTGACAGGCACAAGCGTGTGATCAGGGTCTGCTGGAAATGTTTGGCCTGGAGAGTGATTATCGGTTGGCCTCAAAAAGGTTCTGGACCACCATCTGATGCCTCAGGAGGGGGAAGCAGTTCTCCACAAACACTATTTACAGTGGAGGTGGGGAGCTGCTTACCTTGACTGGGGATGTCGTCGAGAGGTGGAGGGAATACTTTGAGGACCTCCTCAATCCCACCAACATGCCTTCCATGGAGGAGGAAGACCCTGGGGGTTTGAGTGGGGGTCTGCCCATCACTAAAGTGGAGGTCACTGAGGTTGTCAAAAAGCTCCTCGGTGGTCGCACTCCGGGGTTGGACGAGATCCGCCCAGAATATCTCAGGGCTCTGGATGCTGTAGGACTGTCTTGGTTGACATGTCTCTGCAACATCGCGCTGTCAGCGGGGGCTGTACCTCTGGATTGGCAAACTGGGTGGTGGTCCTGATTTTTAAGAAGGAGGACTGGAGGGTGTGCTCCAATTATCGGGGAATGACTGATAGTCGAACCTCAGATTCAGGAGGAACAATGTAGTTTTCGTCCTGACCGTAGCACTCTTGACCAACTCTATACGTTCCACAGGGTTTTGGAAGGGACATGGGAGTTTGCCCAATGTGTCCACATGTGTATTGTGGATTTGGAGAAGGCTTTCAACCGTGTCCCTCGAACAATCTTGTGGGGCGTGCTCCGAAAGTATGGCGTTCCGGCCCTGTTGCTACGGGCCATTGAGTCGCTATATCATCGGAGCCAGAATTTGGTCCGTATTGGTAACAACAGGTGGAATTCATTTCCGGTGGGAGGTGGAGTCTGCCAAGGCTGTTCTTTGTCACCGATTCTGTTCATAATTTTTATAGACAGAATTTCTAGGCACAGTCAAGGCATTGAGGGGTTCTGGTTTGGTGGCCATCGGATCTCGTCTCTGCTTTTTGCAGATGATGTTGTCCTTTTGGCTTCATCAAGCCAAGACCTCCAGCTCTCATTGGAGTAATTCGCAGCCGAGTGCGAAGCAGCTGGGATGAAGATCAGTACCTCCAAGTCTGAGGCCATGGTTCTCAGTCGGACAAGGGTGGAATGCACCCTCCGGGTCGGGAATGAGGTCCTGCCCCAAGTGGAGGAGTTTAAGTATCTTGGAGTCTTGTTCACGAGTGAGGGAAGGATGGAGTGGGAGATCGACAGACAGATCGCTGCAGCTTCTGCTGTTAAGCGGAGCCTGTACTGGTCCATCGTGGTGAATAAGGAGCTGAGCCGCAAGGTGAAGCTCTCAATTTAGCAGTCAATCTACGTTCCAACCCTCACCTATGGTCACGAGCTTTGGTTAGTGACCGAAAGAACAAGATCGTGGATACAAGCGGCTGAAATGAGCTTCCTTTGCCAGGTGGCGGGGTTTTCCCTTAGAGATAAGGTGCGAAGCTCTACCATCCATGGAGAGCTCGGAGTAGATCCGCTGCTCCTCCGAATTGAGAGGGGACAGTTGAGGTGGCTCGGGCATCTTGTAAGAATGCCTCCCGGACACCTCCCTGGTGTGGTGTTTCGGGCATGTCCAACCGGGAAGAGACCCCAGGGTCGACCTAGAACACGCTGGAGGGACTATTTCTCTCGGCTTGTCTGGGACCGCCTCAGTGTCCCCCCCAGAAGAGTTCGAGGAAGTGGCTAGGGAGAGGGACGTCTGGACCTCTTTGCTTAGGTTGCTGCCCCCGCGACCTGACCCTGAACTTAGCAGAAGAAAAACGTCATTAACATTGTTTTTCAATCTCTAACAGAAAATATTTAAAGTGCATCAATGTTCCTGAAATTAAAAAATACATCCTTATTTAAACTCATTCAACTTATTTATGTCTTAATATCTCCGTCTCTCTCCACCTTTCTCTTCGTTCCTGTTAGAAATTTTTCCGTGTTGTTTCTTGAGGGGTTGTTTACTGCACTTTATATCATATGCTCATGCAGGGCAGTGGTGGTCTAGTGGTATACGGCGCTGGATCGCTAATCCAAAGGTTGGGGGTTCGAATCCCACTCTCCACAAGGTTGTCACTGTCCCCCCCCACCAGTGCAGCTAACTGGGTTATCAAAGGCGGGCCATGTCTCTCACTGTCTATGGTGAGAGGCATGTAAAAGAACCATTGCTGACATTCGTAAAGAGTAGGCTGCAAAGCCGTCAGCGTGTTTCTGTCCCTTGCTAAAAAGGGTTGTGACAGGAAGGGCATCCGACGTAAAAACTTCTGCCAAATCAAAACGTGTGAATCAGATGATTCGCTGTGGCGACTCCCGAGCAAAAGGGAAAAAGCCGAAAGGAAGACATATCATATGCTCATGCAAAAAAACGCTACACCATAGCGCATAGGAGTGGAGGTGCAATTGCACTTAATTCTCGTACACTATTCCAGAAAAGCATGTTACCCCGGCATCACACCGTGCCCCCCCGGCATCATACCATGTCCCCCAAGGGGGGCGTGCCCCACTGTTTGAGAAGCACTGGCTTAATATAATGTGTTTACTTATCACCGACACTTATTTTAGCATAAATGACCATAAAAAGAACAAAACAGCAATTTTATCCCACAGACTACTATCGGGGGCTGAACAAATGGCTAGCAGTGAAAGTGAAAAAGACTGCTGTTGGAAGAAACCGCTCATGGTATATGTTATCATTTTAAATAGCAAGATCATTCCATATGAAATCAAACAATTTTCAGAAAGTGCCTCATCTGACCCCCTCAGATTTTCCTGACTTTTTACACACTTAGAGTACATTACATATGATGGGAGGATCCAGAATTTCAAGGCATAATTGTAAATACAGTCATACCTCACCTTACAAAAGACCCAACTAATGTAAAATCCAAGTTACGATACGCATTTACCTGAAGTTTTCATAAAAAAAAAAATTCACGTTACGAAACGCGACATCTCAAAAATTCAAACAATGCGTGCTCGGCTTCATAGCAGCCCGAATCCCCCGAAACGTAAATACACTTGTAGCATCCTGTATTTTGTTTTGAAGTTGTCGCAAAAAATTTGCTCTCCCATTGGCTATCTCCCAACACCCCGCCCCGCTGGCCTCCCATTGGCTAGGAGGGAGCTGCATCTTCATGATACCCATGATGCTTTTCGTGTGCCTTTGACCCATTGTTCGTCACGGAGTTCTAACACACGTAAAGGACAGAGTTACTGTTGTTTCATGAGTTTTTCGTGTGTGCTCATTGCAACTTTATTTTTCGTCATTCATCATGGGCCCCAAGAAAGTGATTCCCGGTGCGAGTGAAAAGAAGACTCGGGCTCGTGGCATGCGGTTGAGTGATATCACAAAGGAATATGGCCGAAACCCGTCTACCATCGGTACGATATTGAAGCATAAGGAGGCCTTAAAAGGGATGCTTTTATCATTTTAAAGGGTTTAGGGGTTAATATTGGGGGCCTTGGAATGAATCAGGCCTTTTACATTTAAAATGCGAGTCAACTTACGAAAAAATCAGGTCACGAAACCACTTCTGTAACGGATTAATTTCGGAAGGTGAGGTATGATTGTAGTTCCAAAGTTATGACCATTTGAAGTGGGCAGGGGCACCTTAAAATTGCACCCAAAATATGCACTTTATATTTTTGAACATTTCAAGCTTAAATAGCTATTTAACAACAAAAGAAGGAGAAAGAGGTCTAAAATTTTTAGAATCAAAATGTGAAGATATTTACTTTAAAATTAGTAATAGAAGTTACAGAAAATGACAAATTTGACATCATGTATATAGGTCCAGGTGGCACAGTGTCGTAGTGGTCAGCACATCTGTCTCACGGCAAGAAGGTCCTGGGTTCGATTCCCAGCCTGGATGTTTCTGTGTGGAGTTTGCATGTTCTCCCCTTGCTTGTGTGGGTTTCCTCCGAGTGCTCTGGTTTCCTCCCACAATCCAAAGACATGCACAGTAGGCTAATTGGCTGTTCCAAAACACACCTAGGTCTGAGTGTGAATGGTTGTGTGAGTATTGGTCCTGCGATGGTCTGACGAACTGTCCAGAGTGTACACGACCCTCACCTGGAGTCGGCTGAGATGGGCACCAGCCTCCCTGTGACCCTAATTAAAATTAAGCAGTTCAGAAAAAAAGAAATACATGGATCCATATTTTGGTCACAATTTTAAGGTCCCCCTCCGAATTCAAATGGCTATAATTCTGGAACTATTCACAATTAACCATTGAAATTTTATATTTAGGGGCAGTGGTGACCCATTGATAGGGTGCTGGCTGACTGATTCGAAGATCTGAGATTCAAGCGCCACAATCACTAAGTTATCACTGCTGTCAGACTGGTGCAGCTAACTGGGTTATCAAAGGCCGGCCATGTATTGTCTCTCACTGTGGTGAGAGGTGTAAAAGAACCATGACTGAAAAGAGTAGGCTGCATAGCCGTCAGTGTGTTTCTGCCCTGTGATGGTCTGGTAAGCTGTCCGGGCTGTCCGGGGTGTACTCTGCCCTTGCCCTGAGTCAGTTGGGAAGGGCGCCAGCCTCCCCATGACCCTAATTGGGATTAAACGGTTCAGAAAATGAATAAATGAATGTACTTTGAATGTGCACAAAAATCTGAAAAATCTGAGATGGTTAGGTGGGGACTAACGATTGAAATTTTATGGAATGACCCAATAAATTACTACAAGTACCCCTAAAAAAACAAATATTCTGAACGGTTGAGAGTGAAACAGAGACGCAGTGCGATTAAAAGTACACGTGTGCTGACTTTCCCCAGTGAAATGTAATTTCAAATACAGACAACAAAAGCTTTTCAGATAATCACCGCCTGTCTCCGCACAGCTCCACTAAGTGTGAGATTTACTCAGTCAGGATTACCACACAGAACTTATCAAGTTAGCTCCGTTGTTTCATGCCAAACATGAATCAAATATATGCTAATAAAATGTATGAGTTTGCTATGAACATCATCCTTCTCAATATCACCCGCTATTCTCTAGATTCACACACACTCACACACACACACACACACACACACACACACACACACACACACACACACACACGGTTGTGGGGAGGCTGAAACCTATCCTGGCAAAAGCAGGCTATACTCTAAACATCTTGACACACAACCACTGACATTCACATCTAGGGGCAACGCCAATTTTTATGGTTAATATAATTGGAACGCCAATTTATATGGTTAATGTAATATTGTTCCATGGGAAGAAACCTGAGTTCCTGGAGGATACACCCAGAATCAGACAGACACCCTCAGTGAGACCACCAGAACTCGAACCCTGGACCTTCTTGCTGTGAGGATCTTAGCCTATTCTTGCCGAGGGGAGAATACAGGGGCAAAAACACGCTGATGGCATCCAGTTGGCCTATTCGTTACAAAAGTCAGCAATAGTACTTTTACATGCTTCTCACCACAGACAGTGAGAGTACACACACACACACACACACACACACACACACACACACACACACACACACACACACACGCGCACACACATCATATATAGTACACAGCTGTAGCCTAATGGTTAGAGAAGCAGTTTTGGGACAAGCTCAAGGCACCCAATCCCAAACTGCTCTCCGGATGCCACCAATGCGTATCTACTCCATGTATGTGTGTGCTCACTGTTTCCGTGTGTGTGTGTGTGTGTGTGTGTGTGTGTGTGTGTGTGTGTGTGTGTGTGTGTGTGTGTGTGTGTGTGTGCGCTCACATTGGATGGGTTAAATGCAGACACAATAATTGCCCTTCTGGAATTAATACAGTATAGCAAAAAATAAATAAAACAGTAATCATCATAGAGAAATTAATTCCAAATCAAGGTAAAAGAAAACAAAACAAGTGCACTCAGGGAGCGCAAACCTTCACTACCCCCAAAAAAAAAAAAAAAAAAAAAAGAGCACAGCTCGGCTTGCTGTCATACCACACTTCTAAAAGATCCTCCTGTCTCAAACCATGTTAAAGAACCATTGCAAAAAATAGCCCCAACAATCCCACAAACCCAGGCAAAAGCAAACCACCCCCACCCCACCCACCACATCCCAGGCAGAGATAACAGAAACAAAGACTAACACTAGGAAACAGGAACCAAACCAAACCTGGGTATATATTACCATTCATTTTTTCAGACATTTATTCCTAATTATGGTTGTGGGGAAGCTGGTGCCCCATCACAGCCGATTCTGGGAAAGGGTGGGGTACACCCTAAACAGTTCGACGGACCACTGCAGGCCAAAACACATACAATTTAGATATCCATTCAAGCACGAAAAAAACATGCAATCGACATACAGAGGTGCCTAAACCTGGGAATCGAATCTGGTGTGAGGCAGATATAGTAACCAATGCACCACCATGCCTCCTGACTGGGAGTAATCTGTCTAATATATTACATATGAGCTATTATAGTGGTTATATACAAAAATATATTAAAACTACACAACACACAGAGAACTCAAATGAGATGAACTACTCAGAGGTTATAATAATAGTTAGGAGGTGGGTGGTGGCCAGTGGAGAGGGGTTTGGATGAGGGGAGGGGCTTAAATAAGATATGAAATGAGTATCTTCAGTGACAACAAATAAAGCTTTCTTCATTTATCCAAGTTTAGAATTCTAACTGAAGTCTAGGACCTAAAGTCTCATAAATCACTTGGTACTCATGTTATTGCAGCATGTTAGCGGCACTGTAATGAGAGAAAAATGTCACAAGGCTGATTGGCTCTGACAGAAATATTGTTCGAATTTAGGTCAGATAAAAAGAAAAGTTTATTTATAAATGCACGAAGCATATTTTGTCCCTTTTAAAAAAAAAATCATGTCCCAGTGTAATAAACCTTTCAGAATTATTTTGCACCTGAGTGCCAGTATATTTACTTTTACATATGAATATTTTAAGGACAAATAACACAGTTGTAATTCATGCCTTATCTGTAATAATTTATTAAAGTAAAAAAAAAAAAAAAACTACAATAAGCAAACATGAAAACAAAAATAAATACACAACACACATGGATTTGATTTTTTTTTTCCTCGGGGTGGGGTTGCTGTTATTTCTTCCCTAATTTTAGGAGCATCTTATTCCCACCTATTAAGTATGGCATTCCTATCACACAACCACCACCACCAACCAGGGAGGGAACCCAACAACTCCATGATATGTGATGCTTACGCTATCCGCCCCTCCGTACGACACCCATGATTGACTTGTGATTGCTGTGCATGATGGGGAAGTTCATACACCATGTGCTATCTTTGTGAGAGCTTGGCAAATTAGCTCCAAGGTCTTGGGGTCACAGATGGCTGCAGCATCAACCCGGATTCAAACCACTGATCTCCAGGTCGATAGTTGCACACCTTGTAAATACGCCACTCGGGAGCCACTCATGATTTTAATGGAGTTAATTTTGCTAAACTTAGCAACCAATCATCATACATTCATTTGTTTATGAAACCGCCTAATTCTACAAGGTTCATGTGGAAGCTGAAGCCTATTTTTGCCAATTTGGGGTGAAAGCAGGGTTTACATGGAACAGCTCACCATACCATCACAGGGCAACATACCCAACCATTCACACTTGCACTTGTACCTAGGGCAGTGCTTCTGAAATAGTGGGGCGTGCCACCGTTGAGGGGTGTGGTATGATGCTGGGGAGGGGGGGGGGTTATGCCAGGGGGGAATGCATATGACACTGGGGAACATGCTTTTCTGGAATTGTGTACGAAAATGAAGTGTGATTGCACCTCCACTCCACTAGTTGGCAGTGGCGCCCTCAGTGTCTTGCTATGGCGTAGCGGTTTTTTAGCACGCACAAATGATATGACGTGCGGTCTACAACCCCTCAAGAAACAACACGGAAAAATTTCTAACAGGAATGAAGAGAAAGGTGGAGAGAGACAGAGATATTAAGACATAAATAAATTAAATGAGTTTAAATAAGGATATAATTATTTTAATTTCAGGCACATTGGTGCACTTTAAATCCTTTCTATTACAGATTAAAAAACAATCTTAATGAAGTTTTTCTTTATTGTAAGTTGAACTATATTTCTTTCTTTTTTGTTTTTAATATTAATAAAGATGCAATGTTATGCAGGGGGCTACTAATCACAATTTTATAGACAAATAATACTATTTATAGTCACGGCATGAAATCTTTTTTTCTTTCTAGAGGGGGCGCCACAGAAAATAATTGAGAAGTACTGATCTAGGGGCAATTTGGAACAGGCAGTTAGCTTAGTGTGCATGTCTTTGGACTGGGGAAGGAAACCGGACTACATAGAGGAGACAAACGCAAGCACAGGAACGCCACAGAAACGCCCTCACTAAGCTGGGGACTCAACCCCAGGACCTTTTGTTGTCAGATGAATCTGTTAAGCACTCCACCCTATCATTAATAACTCACTTATTTGGTGAATCACTTAATCCTGCCAGGGTCACAGGGAGGCTGGTGTCTATCTCAGCAAGCACTGTGTAAAGGCGGGGTACACCCTGAACAGCTTGCCGGTTCTTTACAGTGCAACACACTTAAACCATTCACACTTACACACTCTCACCAAGTGAAAATTGGAACAGATAAATTATTCTAATATGCATGTTTTTGGACTGCTGGAGGAAACTGGAGTACCTGCAGAAAACCCGTGCAAGTACAGAGACAAAAAGCAAAACTCCACACACAGAAACAACCTCACTGAACCCGGGAATCAAGTCCAGGGTCTTCTTGGTGTGTGAGGTGGACATATTAACCACTACACCAGCGAGCTGCCCAACCAATTATCAGCACAGGCTGAGATACAGACGATGATGATGTTTCTGGTGTATCTCAAAATAAGATCGAGCAAAAAAAAAAAAAAAAGTCAATTTCATAGTTGGTAGGAAGAAACCTGTGGTATTTACAAGTGAAAAGAGATGCAATTGAATGATTTTGGTGCAGCAAAACTTTAAAGAAAATAACAACTGAATCCCAGGCCACCCTGGAATAAGACACACACACACACACACACACACACACACACTCACACTCACACTCATGCACGCTCACACAGTCGGGTTGTCATCACCGAAGTGCGGCTCATAATTGGACGGAGGTGTTGGAAGATAATGAAGGCTGATCCCACACCTGCCACACCATTGGGATTTCTCTTCACTGGCCACTTATATCTTCCACAGTCCCTCTGTCTTAAGGGCAAGAGTGTGAGAAACAAACTAATGGGGGGGAGAAAAAACCCCAAGGTGCTGCAGGGAAGTTCCCTTTTAAGACTAACGGTAGCTCCCCTCCACCCTCAGTGGTGTGTACAGGAGTCCCGAGATACTGTCTGGTGTCAAATATTTCAGACGAACAAATGTGAAAGTGCTGCAGCAGCAAATTTAGTTTGAGACTACTTTCGCGAGGTGCACTCTAAAACAGGGTTGTCTTCGGTGACAGCAGCATGTGCAGAATGATTTAGATGACTACCTGGAGCAGGTTACGCATCCGAGAGACGAGGGAGTTGGAGTGGCCTAGCTTCCTGCAGCAGCTGCACTACACACTCCAAGCATGCTCCAACACACTTCACAAAAACGAGTAGATGGGAACACTGTTAAAACTGGTACAGGTCTGCAACACCGTGAAATAGACCTTTAAGCCAAGCGCTATGTCTACTCTGACTATTACTCCTTACATAAGAATATAAAAGATTAAGAAAGAAAGGTGAATAAAGTACTATGGTCATGGGAAGGCTGATGCCTATCTCAACTGACACTGGGCAAAGGAGGGGTACACATTGAAGAGCTTACCAGACCATCACAGGACCCACACTCATACACACACACACACACACACACACACACACACACACACACACACACACACACACACCAGCATTCAGACTCCCACCTAGAGCCCATTTGGACCAGCCAATTAGCCTAATATGAATGTCTTCGGACAGTTGGAGCTACCCAGAGGACACCCATACAAGTACAGGGAGGACATGGGCAGTGGTGACCTAGTAATATAGGGCGCTGGATCGCTGATCCTAAGGTTAGGGGTTCGAGTCCCACTCTCCACAAGGCTGTCACTGTCCCCCCAGTGTAGCTAAATGGGTTATCAAAGGCTGGACTTGTGTCTCACTGTCTCTGGTGAGAGGTTCATGTAAAAGAACCATTGCTGACTTTGGTAAAGAGTAGGCTGCAAAGTGTGTTTCTGGCCTGTGATGGCCTGGTGAGCTGTCCAGGGTGTACTCTGCCCTCGCCCGGAGTCGGCTGGGATGGGCGCCAGCCTCCCCGCGACCCTAATTCGGATTAAGTCGCTACAGAAAATGAACTGAACTGAAGATTAAGAAGAAACAAAGGTGTATAAAATACTATGGTCATGGGGAGGCTGGTGCCTATCTCAGCTGACACTGGGCAAAGGAGGGGTACACATTGAAGAGCTTGCCAGACCATCACAGCCCCACACACACACACACACACACACACACACAGCAGCATTCACACTCACACCTAGAGCCCATGTGGAACAGCCAATTAGCCTAATATGAATGTCTTTGGACTGTTGGAGGTACCCAGAGGACACCCATGCAAGTACAGGGACGACATGGGCAGTGGTTGCTTAGTGATTAAGGCTCTGACATAAGGTACCCAGAGGACACCCATGCAAGTACAGGGACGACATGGGCAGTGGTTGCTTAGTGATTAAGGCTCTGACATACTGATCCAAAGATTGGGGCTTCAAACCCCACCATGCTGCTTCTGATAGGCCCTTTGCATGGCCCTTAACCCTCAATTACTCAGTTGTATTTTAAAAAAATAAAATGTCACTCTGGATGAAGTACATATAAGCATAAATATAAGAACACCCTCTCCAAGTCTGGGACTCAAATTCAACATGCTCACCACTGTGCCAACATGCCACCCAGTATTCATCTTGTTTTTAGAGATCCCATCAGTTCTGAGCTGAGACAATAGGCAGTTAAAAAACCCTTTCAATTGTTCACTGGGAACTCAGTGACCTGTAGGCACTGCTGTAAAAGGAGGTCAATACACAAAGGCTGTATAGCACACAACCATTATTCACTCCCTTATACCACCCTATTAGCGCTGGCGTTTATCAGAGGTCATTGACGGCAAAACATGATTCTGGAAAGACTTCAGAAAATGTTTTTTCCCCTCCCATTTTTAAAGGGGAAGACAGCACTTTAAAAAGTTACTCTCACTCAAATCTGTAGATTAATTTCTTTCTGTGCATCAATGTTCATACGGCTAGCTTTAGCTTTCGCTTAATGTTTCCCCCATTGTTCCATAATTTCCTTATTTTTTAATTTGATAACTATTAAAATAAATAAATAAAAAGCGCGATGCACTGAAGCCGCATTGAATTTGACGTACAAAGTTGCAAGGGATTCCTGTATATATTTATTTATTTTTTATATATTCCATGCCCACAATGCCTCAATATACATATTGCACATCATTTTATGTTCAGTTTATGTTGGCAACATGGTGGTGTAGTGGTTAGCATGTCTTTCTTATAGCAGGAAAGTCCTGGGTTTAAGTCTGGGACTTGGAAAAAGTATTTCTTTGTAGAGTTTACATGTTGTCCCGATGCATATATGAGTTTCCTCTAGGTACTCTGGTTTCATCCCAAGTTCGATAAATTGCCTGTTTCCAATTGCCCTTAGGTTTGCAAGTGTGAATGATCGGCTCCAGCTTCTCCTGTAGTAGGATTAAGTGGCTAAATAAGATAGTGAGAGAAAGTCTCAGATTGATGGTATGGGCAGCACAGTGACGTAGCGGTTAGCACATCGACTTCACAAAAAGAAGGCCCTGGGTTTGAGTCCCAGGCTTAGCAAGGTTGATTCTATGTGAAATTTGCATGTTGTCCCTGTGCTTGTGTGGGTGTCCTCTTATGCGGCAATTGAACATTAAAAGCAACTCACCAGTCATGACTTGAGAATTTCAGGTGATCAACAATTTCCAACTAACTCACTGCAACCTGTGTTGAACTAGCAGCCACGGCCGAAGTAAATGAAATTGGATTTTCTTCACCCTCCCTTTCCACTGTTTGATTAAAGCACGAACTGGAATTCACTTATACCTAAAAACTAAAGTGGGACTCATAGAGTGCAAGGCAATTCTACCAGGCACAAATGGATTATTATAACTGGGCACAGTTAAAAAGAAATTTCTCCCCCTAGTGGGTGTGAGATGAACATTTGATGCCCCTGATTAAAGACAGGGATTTTTGGGGGGGATTTCTGAACTTTTTTCAAACTGATTCCATTCACAGATCATCTCAAAAATGAATGGGTTCTCTCCGGTCCCAGGTCCCACCCCTCCACCGAGTTTGATAAAAATCAGATCAGTAATTTTCAGCATATCAGAGACTGCACGATTCTGCTAACACAGAGAGAGATTTCCTTTCGGCTTGTTCCCCTTTTCAGGAGTCGCCACAGTGAATGATTCGCACGTTTGATTTGGCATAGGTTTTTACGTCGGGTGCCCCGAATGTCACAACCCTTTTAGCAAGGGACAGAAACACGCTGATGGCTTTGCAGCTACTCATTACGAAAGTCAGCAATGGTTCTTTTACATGCCTCACACCATAGACAGTGAGAGACGTGGCCTGCCTTTGATAACCCAGTCAGCTGCACTGGGAGGGACACTGACAACCTTGTGGGGACTCGAGCCCCCAACCTTAGGATCAGCAATCCAGCGTCCTATACCACGAGACCACCACTGTCCCATACTTCTGCTAACAGAAACCCCCTAAATAAATGCTCGTTAAGAACCTTTTATTAAATTCCAGGATTCTGATCACGATCAGGATCAGCTCTAAAATTTTGTAGGCTCTTAGCAGGCCCCGAGCCCCATCCCTCCACAAAATTGGGTGAAAATCAGTTCAGTAGCTTTGCGCCATCCTGCTAACAGTTAGTTAGTTAGTAGCGTTAAGCGGTTTGGCAAATGAATGAATAAATCTCTTGAAATTGACAATTATACATCTATGCATGTGCTGATTCTGTATTAACACATGAAAATCATCGCTACCCCTATATCTATATACTATATCTATAGGACTTTTAAAAAGCATTTTGTATTCAAGCCTCATCTGCTAGGTTTACCACGGACCCGCTATTGGATCATTTGCACGCTTCATTCTATTTGTTCCGAAAGAAGTGTGTGAAACTACAGAGGCTTATATCACATACACCATATTCAGTAACCATAAATCCTCCCTCGTGCTGTCCCCTCCGGTAATACGTCTCTCTTTTACGTTTGCTTCCATTTGCTAATGTGGATCTGATTTCTTCTAATCGTTAAGATAAGAAGCGGTGCAATGCATCTGGAAATAACCGACACCCAAAAGCAAGGGGCCTTATCGAGATGAATCTGTGCGCTATTACACTCCAGAGTTATCCATCACCATCCATCACAGATCTGGCTCCAAGAAACCGATTACACACTCCTGAACCTTTATGGAGATATTATATTGCTTTCATCTGCATTTTTTATAGGGTTCTGACTTGAATCTCATTGCATATATACTGCTATCTTGTGCATCGCCAGATTGCGCTTCCTCAAATGTGTTTTCGGTTTTGTTATATCGTCGAAGAGAGGATGAAGATCACATCTCTTTCTCAGACTGAGACTGAGAAAGAAAGAAAGAAAACCCATGGCTCAGTCCCTTTTTAATACTATTTGCTCTTGGCCCACAGAGCAAAGAGGAGCTGTCAATCGCCGCTGCCGTTGCTAATGAGTCGGCTGGTAAATTTGAGAGTGGTGGGCCCGGCTGTCATCCACTAGGTGATGGTTTTAAGACCAGGCACTGATACTTCATTAATTAACCTTCACATTCTATGTAGATCTGCTCATCAAGATGCAGTTAATTAAAGAAAGGTCATTCCAAGGGCTGCTACGAGGCAGCATCATTACAATGAAGAGACAGCACTATTCACAGAAAGAGAAAGTTAAAAAAAACGAGAGCGAGATGAGAAGACAAGAAGGAGAAGGTTGGTAGATGGAGGCTAAAGTGCCGTAGACTTTATCTGAACTCTTAGTGTGGTGAGGAAGATAGAGTTTCTCTCTCTCTCTCTCTCTCTCTCTCTCTCTCTCTCTGCAAAAATGTTTGTTTTTATGTGCCACTTGCAAAAAGCCTTAATGGATAGAAAAGTGTAAAATATTCATCATCGCCGATCGACAACATCTATCTTTCAGAATCTTGAAAAGCTTGTTTTTTTTTTTCCCAATGATTGCTGAGGTGAGTGCGACTCGCACTGACCTTGTGGTTGTGCGCAAAATAATGCCATCTAAAGTAAAGAACGGGCCTAGAACATCAAATAGTTATGGTTTATATAAGCAGCTTCACTCTGAGCTAGTAACTTATTTATTCCTTTTTAAAAAGGACTATTACTGCTTCTATGGTCCTCTGCGCCATTTCCATAGACATCATGGCACGGCGATACGGCATATTTTCCATAAATACAAACATATACATAGAACACACGGACATGCACATACACCCTTATCCTAACGGCCCAGTGAGTGGTAGTATACATTTGGCATGAATGGTTCATGCTAAGAAAGTCTTATTTGTATAAGACGTTGTGGTCAGCATGTTTTCCTCACAGCAAGAAGGCCATGAGTTCAAGTCCCAGTTCCAGAGGGGGTTGCTTCTGTGTGGATTTTGCATGCTCTCCATATGTTAGAGTGGGCTTCCTCTGGGTAGTCCGATTTCCTCTAACAGTCAGAAGAAATGCACATTACATGAACTGGCTGTTTCATTTTGCCCCTAGGTGTAAGTGTGAGTATGAATAATTGTGTGAGTGTTGGCCCTGTGATGATCCGGCAAACTGTGCAAGAGATACTACACCTTCATGCAGAGTGAGCTGGGATAAGCTCCAAGCCTATGAACGTTGTAGGATTAAGCAGATGAATTACACAAATATTATTATTATTATTATAATGATTATTATTATTATTATTTAAGATCTTATTTTGCATGCTTAGCGAAGGCATCTTTCTGAATGTCCAGGTCCTGGATGATGCTACCCAGTGACCAACACACAAGTCGACCCTCTCTGAAAATCTGACAATTTTTGATCTCCTGAAGTGTGAATCATGCTAGCATAACTTTAGCATACCTTTAGCATACCTTCGTGCAGCTTTATACAGCAGTCTGACTATTGTTCATTAAATTTTAAAAGTGTTTTAATTGTCAAAGTTTTAGAAAGGTCGAATTGTCAGAGGGAGGCATCAGTCAGTGACAAATAGCTGACAATTTGAATATTCCTCTGTCAACACTAAAAAGTTCAATAGTGAGAGGAAGAACATCACGGATACATGAGCAGGTCGACTTCAGCCATCAGAAAGATGCCTTCACTTCATGAAGAGACCAGTGGAGAAAAATCCCTGTTCCAAGGCTGCAGACATTGCAGAAGACATCGAGACGAGTTCAAAAACTGCTCCGCATCATCAAATGGGTTAAGGCTGAGCAGCAAGAGGCAGGCCTCTTCTTCAACCATCAAAAATTTAAATTTTGAAATTTTGGGTGTCTGTTTACTCATGTCCAGTCTCTACAATTGTACTACCATTTTGAAATCTTAAAAAACAAACAAACAAACAAAAAAAACAAATATGAAATGGAAGTCAATTCCATTTAAACATTTAATTCTATTTGCAGTAAAACTTGTTAACATTATCTTGTACTGTGTACGATGACAATAATAAAACTGTTTTAGGGAAATATTAAAAAAAAGAAACTCAAAAAGATAACAATAATAATTCCAATTATGATGAAATATGAGATGATTGTACTTTAGACATTAACATGAGTCTCATTTGTCTCTCTCTCTCGTCTCTCCACCTGAAAGAGTTTTCAGAAGTGTTTGTTGCTTATCATCAGGAGACAGAACGTAGGGAACTGGCTGTCCTCTCTGTGGGAGGGATGTCATTATTGCCTCCCTTGTCGATCACAGAGGGAGTAAACAATCTGTGAGCTGATGTATGTGGAAGATGACAGACAATGCTTTCCTGCCTGTGTTCCATTGCCCTGTGATGCAGCATGAGCAGCAGATCAGAGAATCTCATGACTTCGAAGACTCACGTGTTCGCCTTCACTCTGCCTAGTTAGTAAAGTATAAACAGGGGGACGGCTTTATGTTTCGACAGCTCATTGGTCCGACAATCATATTCGTATTAGATGGGCACCTTGCTTAAATCGGTTGAGCACTCTACTCAGTTCAGTTGATTAAGGATGAGGATTAGGACTGATGGACCAATGGACTGTCTGAATATAGCGTTGTAACCTTCATACTGTAAGCAAGAATTAGATCATGGATAGCAACTACCAAGACCAATTTAAGGACTTTATATCTTTCTTCTTGTTTTCAGCTTTTTCCCGTTCTCGAGAGTAGCCACAGCGAGTCATCTGATTCGCACATTTGATTTGGCAGAGGTTTTTATGTCGGATGCCCTTCCTGTCACAACCCTTTAGCAAGGGACAGAAACACGCTGACGGCTTTGCAGCTACTCTTTACAAAAGTCCGCAACGGTTCTTTTACATGAACCTCTCACCATAGACAGTGAGAGACATGGCCTGCCTTTGATAACCCAGTTAGCTGCACTGGGGGAAGGACTTTATATCTTTATCTTCTGATATTTCTACGGTGTATATGGCATTGCTTGTTCATCATAGATAATTTCACAGCTGGTATTTATGCCATTTACAAACAGAATCTAATAGGCGTATGTTTCACTTTCTGTGGCACATACCCCCCAAAATGTATCAAATATAAAGTTGAAGAAAAGCACTCAGCTAGAAAACTAGGTATTTTTTACAATTTTTTACACACCACCAGTCACACTCGCACTCACACCTAAGGTAAATATTTTTTGGAACGGCCAATAACAAACAGCTGGATGTAACTTCATAAAGAAATGCCTTCTCCCATTATGGCATTTTTTTTAACTGCCAAATCTTTCAAAATATATGGTAACATAAACATCTATGATTTTCTCATCTCATCTCATCTCATCTCATCTTCTTCCGATTAATCCGGGGTCTGGTCGCGGGGGCAGCAACCTAAGCAAAGAGGTCCAGACATCCCTCTCCCCAGCCACTTCCTCCAGCTCTTCCGGGGGAACACCGAGGCGTTCCCAGACAAGCCGAGAGACGTAGTCCCTCCAGCGTGTTCTAGGTCAACCCCGGGGTCTCTTCCTGGTTGGACATGCCCGAAACACCACACCAGAGACACTTCATTATAAGTATAATGATAATCATAAAAATAATACTCTATTTGTGCCTGTAGAAGGCATCTTGCACGATATGAGTACCTCTCAAGTAATGTATGGTATGTTATGTTCTGTGATGTTAGCATATTAGCAAAGTAGCTCGTCCAGCATGCAGGCTGTACGTTTAAATATTACTGGACTGGGAATCATTCTTTTAATCCAGTACGAGCTGGATTAGTTTTGAAACATCCCTACTAAAGCTGATTTGAAGCAACTTAATGAGGCCATTGCTGTGGTCTAAAATGCTTCATGTTAATACACATGACCGTCACTTGCAGACTGAACTTATACCTCTTTATACACACAGTTTCTGAGTCACATGCACGGACTAGTGTACATACTGTTCTGTTGCAGCCTGTTGTACTTTATATGTTTCATCACGGTATTGCATTCACATCTATGTATTTGGGTATTGTGTATATATTTATTATATATCTTGTAGCATATTGTACAATGTGCACAGCTAGCTCTCATGTCATGTTGCAATCTGTGTGCACTTCACTTTTGTCTCATGTCTATGTGTTGTAATGCTGGATGTGTGCACATCTCTGGAACCAGACAACAAAAATTTCACAACACACCATACCTCAGTAAGGAAGCAAATATATCTACACACCAAATGTAAGGAAAATTGAATTTTTATTCACATACTGAGCCATACTGATCCAATCTCTGAGGTAAAATGTATATTTATGTTCCCTTTAGTAAATTATATACTTTTATTTATTATATTAATTTAAAAGTAATATTATTAACTACACTGGGGATATGCATTAAAAGCAAGAAAGTCCTGGGTTCAAGTCCCAGGCACTGTGAGCTTCTGTGTGAAGTCTACATGTTCTTCTTAGTGCTGTGTGGGTTTCCTCCACTAATCTGGTTTCCTTTCACAGTCCAAACATGCACGGCATGGGGCATGGACTTCTTTTTTTCCTTTCGACTGTTCCCTTCAGGGGTCGCCACAGCGAATCATCTGCCTCCATCTCACCTTATCCTCTGCATCTTCTAATCTTACTCCAACTGCCTTCATGTCCTCCTTCACCACATCCATAAATCTTCTCTTTGGTCTTCCTCTGGGCCTT
Organism: Plotosus lineatus; assembly: GCA_024760905.1. NCBI lineage: Eukaryota > Metazoa > Chordata > Actinopteri > Siluriformes > Plotosidae > Plotosus > Plotosus lineatus. The sequence continues at coordinate 47,556,793 of CM045731.1, forward strand.
CTGCCTGGCAGTTCCAACCTCACCATCCTACGACCAATATACTCACTATCCTTCCTCTGTACATATCCAAACCATCTCAATGTAGACTCTCTGACTTTGTCTCCACAACGTCTTACATGTGCTGTCCCTCTGATGTACTCATTCCTGATCCTATCCATTCTCGTTACTCCCAAAGAGAACCTCAACATTTTCATCTCTGCTACCTCCTGCCTCCTGTCTTTTCCTCACTGCCACTGTTTTTAAACCATACAACATCGCTGGCCTCAACACCGTCTTGTATACTTTTACTTTCATTCTTGCCGATACCCTCCTATCACTCATCACACTGGACACTTTTCTCGAACCATTCCAACCTGCCTGCACACGCTTCTTCACCTCTTTTCCACAGTCTCCATTGCTCTGGATTGTTGAGCCTAAGTACTTAAAATCCCCCACCTTCTTTATCTCTGCTGCCTGTAACCTCAATGTTCCTCTTGGGTCCTTGTCGTTCACATACATGTATTCTGTTTTACTGCAGCTAACCTTCATTCCTCTCCTTTCCAGGGCATACCTCCACCTCTCTAGATTTTCCTGCACTTGTTCTCTGCTCTCACTGCAGAGAACATTGTCATCTGCAAACATCATAGTCCAATACGATTTGTCTAACCTTGTCTGTCAGCTTGTCCATCACCATAGCAAACAAGAAGGGGCTCAGAGCTGACCCGTGATGCAGTCCCACCTCCACCTTGAACTCTTCTGTCACACCGACAGCACACCTCACCACTGTCTTACATCTCTCATACATGTCCTGCATCACTCTAACATACTTCTCTGCTACTCCAGACTTCCTCATGCAATACCACAGCTCCTCTCGGCACCCTGTCATATGCTTTCTCCAGATCCACAAAGGCACAATGCAGCTCTCTCTGGTCTTCTCTATACTTTTCTATTAACATCCTCAAGGCAAACACTGCATTTGTGATGCTCTTTCTTGGCATGAAACCAAACTATTGTTCACAAATGCGGACCTCTGCCTTTAGTCTAGCTTCCATTATTCTTTCCCATAAATTCATCGTATGGCTCATCAACCTTATACATCTGTAGTTGTCACAACTCTGCCGTCTCCCTTGTTATTAAAAATGGGAACTAGCACACTTCTCCTTCATTCCTCTGGCATCTATTCACTCTCTAAGACCTTGTTGAATATTCTTGTCAGAAAATCTACTGCTACCTCTCCTAGACACTTCCATACCTCCACCGGTATGTCATCAGAACCAACTGCCTTTCCACTCTTCATCTTCTTCAATGCCCTCCTCACTTCACCCTTACTAATCTTTGCTACTTTGACACCACTACCTTCGCCTTACGCTGTGTCTCCGTGTACTCCTGTTTACTCTCTTCGGTCCTCTCTGTCCCATTTCTTCTTAGCTAACCTCTTCTTTTGTACACACTCCTGCACTTCCTCATTCCACCAGCAAGTCTCCTTATCTACTGTCCTTCCAGAGGACACACCAAGAACTCTCCTTCCTGTCTCCCTGATCACATTAGCTGTAGTTGTCCACTCATCTGGAAGCACTTCCTGACCACCCAAAACCTGTTTCATCTCCTCCTTGAAGATAACACGACACTATTCCTTTTTCAGCTTCCATCACTTTGTCTTCTGCTCTGTCTTTGCCTTCTTCACCTCCCTCACCATCAGCATCATCCTGTACACCACCATCCCATGCTCTTTGGCAACACTCTCACCCACTACTACTTTGCAGTCACTGACTTCCTTCAAATTACATCGCCTACACTGGATGAAGTCTACTTGTGTGCTCCTACCTCTGCTTTTATAAGTCACCCTATGCTCCTGTCTCTTCTGGGAGAAAGTATTCACCACAGCCATTTCCATAATTTTTGCAAAATCTATCAACATTTGTCTTTCTGTGTTCCTGTCCTGGATACCAAACTTGCCCATCACTTCCTCGTCCCCTCTGTTGCCTGCACCAACATGTCCATTGAAGTCTGCCCCAATGACCACTCTTTCACCTCTGGGGGAATTCTGCATCACTTCATCTAACTCACTCCAGAATCTTTCCTTCTTTTCTCGCTCACAGCCTGCCTGTGGGGCATAAGCACTAACAACATTGAACATCACACCTTCAATTCCTAACTTGAGACTCATCACGCTGTCTGGCACTTTTTTCACTCCTAGAACATTCCTCACCAACCCCTCCTTCAAGATGACTCCTACTCCATTTGTCTTCCCATCCACATCATGAAAAAACAGCTTAAACCCTGCTCCTAAGCTTCTAGCCTTGCTACCTTTCCACCTGGTCTCCTGAACACACAGTATGTCCACCGTCCTCCTTTGCATCATGTCAGCCAGCGCTCTACCTTTTCTTGTCATAGTTCCAATATTCAAAGTCCCTACTCTCGGTCCTAGACTTATGCTTTTCCTCCTCTCTCTCTGCCTACGGACACGCCGCCCGCCTCTCCTTCTTCGACTTCTCCTTCTTCGACCTCTCCTTCTTCGACCATCAGTAGTCTAATTTCCACCAGCACCCTGCTGGTTGACAGCACTGATGGCGGTTGTTGTTAACCCAGGCCTTGACCAATCTGGTATGGAATTAGTATTAACGGTTCACATTGTGTATTTTGGCAAAAGTTTTATGCCAGATGCCCTTTCTGTCACAACCCTCTGCATTTATCCGGGCTTGGGACTGGCGTGAGGATGGACACTTGTTTATGCCCATCCTCACTGCTTCATTCCATCCTCATGGCTGCATTGCATAGGGCATAGACTATTTGGCTGTAATAAATTACCTCTACTGCAAGGGTGGGCAAACGTTTTGGCTACTTCTATGGGCCACATTGACTTTTAAAATTTGACAAACAGGCCAGGTCAGGATGATATGATAAAAAAATGCATTTTTAACAGTACATATCACACAAAAACAGAAAAAAAGCATTAAAGTATTAACATACCCTTTAATTGGAACAGTGTTGTTGATCACCCATTTTTGCCAGTGCATCAAAGCTTGGTGGTAATTCTGTTGTGGTTCTCAGAACAGATTTGAGATGTTCATTACTCAGTTGGGATCTGCGGGGTGCTTTGTTGGTGTTCATCAAACTAAAAGTCTGTTCACACACACATGTTGAGCCAAGCAGCACCAGCATTCTTTGTGCTCTCTTCTGGATGTTTGGAAATTTGGCTGCACTTAATGAAGCATAAAACTCATCCATTTTAAGGGAGTTGAACTTCTTCTTCAACATCATGTCACATTGGAGATCAATCAGTTCCAACTGAAACTCTTGAAATTGCAAAACCGACGGCAGAATCCTTTATGCAAGTCATCCAGTGATTTCCTGGATTTGTTCACATGATGCAGGGTCTCTTTTAATGTGGCCAGTGTGGGGGAAATGAGTGTCTGACATTTGCTTTGAAAATAAAACCAGCCTGGTTTTGAAGGCTCTGCCGTTTCCTTGCATTTTACTCACAAACTGTTTTTCCCTTGTAGCTTCACATTCAACTCATTTATGTGGGTTTTACTGTGGACAGACTTACCCACACGTGCTTTTTAGCTCAGGAACATTCTCAGTGTTCTCAAGGAGGTCCAAAAATGAAAGAATCTCCTGTTTGAGCTCCATACTCATTGACATACTTTCCCCAAACTGAACCAGCAGATATTAGAAGATAAAGCAATTCCCTGTGATCAGCATCAGATTCTTCAATAAAATGAATAAACTGACGATGCTGAAGTCCCATCGCTCGAAAAAACTTAATGAGTTTCACAACCGGCTTCACTTCGTGGTCAAACTGCACCACTGATTTACTCAGTGCTTCCTGCTGAATTATGCACATATCCTCGTGCTTGAATGTTGGATGGAAGTTCCTCGGATGAAGGTGTTTTGATGAGCCCGCAAGCTTGCGACCAGCCTATCAGTGGTAGTCAGACGTTCTTGTGGTGACAGGTTATTGGCTTAATTAGCATGCTTGGTAGAAAAGTGGCGGCTGATGTTATATTCTTTTAAAACCACAATGGTTTCTTGGTAAATAAGATATACAGCCTTCAGGCGGACTTCAGTAAAAACAGTATTTAGGTGTCCATTCCTTATGAACCACCCGGCACTCACTGTCCACTTTTCTTTTCTCTGACATTGCTGCAGATGGGCTCTGTGCAGTAGAAGACTGATAACTGGAAGTGGCTCGAGCTCCGCAAAATCAACTGACTGCAGCACTGGTGTTGAAATGCTGTCATTACAAGTCAAAGTAAAATGAATGCAATTGATCAAGGATTCACATCAAACATGAATTCTGTACCAATCGGCGGGCCAGATTAAAAAGACCAATGGGCTGAATGTGGCCTGTGGGCCATAGTTTGCCCACCCCTGCCCTAGTGTGAGTATTTATGTGTGTTGTCCTTGCTATAGTATGATGAGCTGTTCAGGGTGTACCACACCTTCATCCAGAGTCAACTGAGGTGAATTCCAGCTTCTCTCTAAGCTGAATAATGGACAAAGTGGTTCAGAAAATGAAATGAATTGAAGTTTACAACATGTTCCTAAAAGGCTCTTCTCTCCAGGTGCTCATGGATGTTTAGGTGTTCAACCTCAGATCTGAGTTTCTCCACTAATGCCTTTGCACTCATTTGCCAAACCACAAGCCTATCTCAGTCAACACTGCATGAAGGCAGAGAAAGCACCCCGAGCAGGTTGGCAGACAATCATAGTGCTAATAAACACAACCATTCGCACTCACACATAAGGTCAATTCGGAACAGTCACTTAGCCTAATATCTATGTCTTTGAACTGTAGAAGGAAACCAGGGTGCCCAGAGAAAATGCATCAAGGAATAGACTACATGCAAACTCCACAAAGAAACGATGAGCTGAGCCTCGGCCTTAAACCCAGGACCATCATGCTGTGAGGCAGACATACTAACTACTATGCCACCATCCACAATCCATCCGTCTATCCATTATCGATACCATCATGGCTGTGGGGAGCCAGATGTAATCCCAGCAGACTTTGGATGAGAGGCTTTGTACAACCTAAGGAGATCACCAATCCATCACACACCAACCCATGTGTTTTAATGAATTACTGATGGTGGATTACTGATGATTAATAACATTGGTTTATGTTAATTGTAGTAAATAGTATTAGTTTATTGAAGATGTAGTATCTGTTTTAATAAAACACGTTTTACACATACTTGACTTGCCCTGACTCATCTATATACACTGTATGGCCACATTTATTCCATCTCTCCTATTTTAATAAGCTTGACTCTTCTGGGAAGGATTTCCACTAGATTTTGGAGTGTGGCTTTGAGGATTTGTGTGCATTCAGCCACGAGAGAATTAACAAAGTCAAGCAGAAATGTTAGTGTGAAGAAGCCTGGAGTGCATCCCAAAGGTGTTCAGTTCTTCCTCTCCAATTTTGGCAAACCATGACCTTGCTTTGTGTACACAAGCCCTGCCATGCTGGAACAGGTTTACCCAGCGTAGATTTTGTAAAGGGAAATTATAATGATACAGTGGATTCTGATTCAAATTCTAGGGGAAGGCCCATGTGTGGGTGTGATGGAAAGGCATGCACAACGTTCTGGCTGTATGGAAGTGGTGCATCAGGAAATATGGATTAACTATTAATTAACACAGTGGTGTAGTAGTCAGCATGTCAGCCTCACCGCAATAAGCTCATGTGAGGAGCTTGCATGTTCTTCCAACCCAGGGTTTCTTCCAGGTCCTCTCACAGGTCCAAAAACATGCACTCCAGGCTAATTCAGTGGTCCAAATTGCACCAAGGTGTGGTTTTGTATGTGAATAGTTGTGTTTGTGTGTTGCCCTGGTGAGCTGTTCAGTATGTACCATATCTTTTCTCACAGTTGGCAGAGCTAGGCTCCAGTCTGCCCATGAACTTATCTTCATTCATTCATTTTCTATAACCGCTTAATCCTAATTAGGGTTGCAGGGATGCTGGCGCCCATCCCAGCTGACTCTGGACGAGGGCATAGTACACCCTGGACAGCTTGCCAGGCCATAGCAGGGCGGAAACACACTGACGGCTATGCAGCTACTCTTGTTGAAAGTCAGCAATGGTTCTTTTCCATGCCTCACACCATAGACAGTGAGAGACAGGGCCAGCCTTTGATAACCCAGTTAGCTGCACTGGGGAGGACAGCGACAACCCAGGAAGAGTGGGGCTTGAACCCCCAACCTCAGGATCAATGATCCAGCACCTTTTACCACCAGGCCACCACTGCCCCCTATGAACCTATGATTCATGTTTATGATTAAACAGTTGCGTGAGTGGGTGCATAAGGGTTTGTTCCAAATTGACAAGGAATATAACCCTTCCTGTGGCTGCATTGGTTTCCTTCAGGAACTTTGGTCCAAATATGGAGACATTCCCATTAGCCTAATGGGCGCTTCCAAAAAAAAAAAAAAAATCGACCTTATGTGTGAGCGTGTGTGCAAATGGTTGTGTGTGTGTGTGTGTGTGTGTGTGTGTGTGTGGGGTGTGGGTTGAGGGGGGGAGGGGGGGGTTGAAGGATCGGTGAGCTATTCAGGGTGTACTCCACCTTTGCTCATAGTCAGCTGAGATAGGCTCCAGCCTCCCTGTAATCCTAGTATGATTAAGGGGAATAATAAATGATTCAAAGAATGCTTCAGTGGGAGACACCAATACATCATCTAAAGTATGTGGAAGAGGGTGAATAGCGCATTCCTCTAGGTGTTTTTCAATGTAAAGCAACATGGATAAAGCAGCTAACTTGAACTGATGTGTCCTGGCATCAGCTTTAATCTCTTTAGCCAGTAATTTGTGTGCGATAGGGAAAAAGTTGGCTAGTGAGAGGAAAAGTGGGTCAAATAAAAAAAGAAAAATAAGAATACATACAAAATAATAATGCTGGCTGATATAAAGGCTAGCATGTCCTCTTCAAAGTAAGAATGTCCTGGGTTCAAGTGGCAGGATCGGCAGAGATGTTTGTGTATGGGGTTTACATGTTCTTCCCATGCTGGTGTGGGTTCCCTCCATGTCCTCCGATATCCTCCTACAGTCTGTGGACATGAAGCTCATTGACTGTATCAAATATCGACTGCCTCTAGGGTGTGAGTGTGAATGGCTGTGTATGCAATATTTTTTTTTTTGTGGATTTTCCCCATTTTCTCCCTAATTTAGTCATGTCCAATTCCCACCCATCAAGTATTTCCTTCCCTATCACACGACCACCACTGACCAGGGAGGGGCGAAAGCATGCACACGCCCCCTCCGTGACATGCAATGCTAGCCACCCGTCTCTTTTTGAACTGTGGTGCCGTGTGAATTTCTGGGCAGGCAAACACACTTGGCACTCGGAGGGAAAGCACCATCCACCCCTTCATGCTATAGACGCCCATGATTGGCTGGCTATCCCTGTCTGAGTGACAGGGAAGTGAGCGTATGCCATCCCTCCCTCCTGTGAGAGCTCAGCTGATTAACTCACATGGACTTCGAGCCATGGATGGCTGTGGCATTAAACCGGATGCGAACTTGCAAACTTGACTTGGTTCATAGTAACACACCTTGTCAATGCACCAATCGAGAGCCTCGCCCTGCAACATTCTGGCAAGCAGCTCATGGTGGACCACGCCTTAGCCCAGTGTTGGCTGAGATAGGCTCCATCCTTCCAGCAACCCTAGCGGAAGTTAGTTTTGTTTGGCAAATGAGTCAGTGCGAAGTCAGTATAATGCACTTGTTAAAATGATGATGATGGTAAAGCATTAAAAGCTCCTTCTTTTCCTTCTGCTAACTATTGATTAATGTATTTTTTTTAACACAGCATTTACTACAGGGCTCAAACACGTCCTCGGATATCATGGGTGAATGCTTTGACTGGCACTTGGAAGGAATGCTATCACAGATTCTAGCAATTATGACTTTGCAGACTAAGCAAAGCCAACAAACTGCTGAAATTGGCCAAAAAGAGATTAGAGAATTAATTTTGCTGTTGGGGGACAGCCGAAAAAAAAAAAAAAAAAAGGAAAAAATGTAAGCACAGTAAACATCTCACCAGAACATAACACCTCATAATATATTTACTGCCATCTTAACAAGCCCTAATAATCAACTTTAGTGTATATATATATATATATATATATATATATATATATATATATATATATATATATATATATATATATATATAAAATAAAAATAAAAGGACAGGACAAAGACTTTCTATTGAAACTCCATTGGACTTTCTCCATGGAGTTTCAATAGAAAGTCTTTGTCCTGTCCTTTTATTTTTATTGTTATTTGCTCTACCAAAAAGTATTGAGCAATCTCCTATGGAAGGATCTACTCAGAAAATCATATATATATATATATATATATATATATATATATATATATATATATATATATATATATATATGTATATATATATATATATATATATATATATATATATATATATATATATATATATATATATATATATATACCCTTTTTGGACAGGATCCTGAAAGAAGGCAGTGTTTACAATACAGCTTCACATTCATACATTCATGCTTATGACTCAAACCGAGGAAATGTTGAAGTCTTCATGTTAAAAAAAAAAGTGCTAAGAGTAGCATCTTAAAACCCCATCAGTGAGATGAAATATGCATCAGGGTTTTTTTTTCCTCTTTGTCCAATTGAGAAGGAAAATTGAAACAGCCCACTGTGCTCAAGGGTGTCTGACTTTTGGTGAAAGCAAGCGCACTTATTTCATTATCAAACTGAAAAAAAAAAAATACAGAGTGTCCTTGATTTTGCAGACCTGACATAACTTTTTAAAACTTCATCTGCTTTTCAGAGCCAAACTTGGAACAATTGTAAATTTTATTATTCATTTATTTTTAATGAGAAATGCATATGTGAAGAAAATGTCACTTGCACACACACACACACACACACAATCTTGTCCTCTTATCTTTGGAATGACATCCATTGACATAGCGCATGCCCTCTGTCCTTACTCTAACCTTAACCACCCCAACTGCCTAACCCCAATCTTCATCCTAAACCTAATTTAAACCTAAATCGAACCTGAGCACTAAGTCTTAATCCTAATCAGCCCTTTAAAGAATTGAGTCCCAGCCAAAATGTCCTCTGTTGGTTGAAAAAAGTTTTCTGGTCCTCATTATGTAGCAATTACAAGTACACACACACACACACACACACACACACACACACACACACACACACACACACACACACACACACAGGCCTTGAGCAGCTCTGAGAGACAATACTGCCAGTTCGACATCTTGTCTGGACAGAAATCTGCTTGACAGAAAAGAGTGGCACTGATAGACATGTTGATTAGTTAAAAGCCCAGGATTTTTTTTCAGGGATTCGTGTCAGCGTAGAGAATAAAGCAAAGGAAGACATGATGGAATGAGGTGTATGAAGCCACACAGTGACATGCCATGATGAAAGATTAAGAACCAGATAGACCAGAAAAGGGGTGGATGGGTGTGTCTTTTCCCACCTCACTGCAGTAACTGCTGACCCTGGGCAAAGAAGATTACAGCAGGTGCAACTGCTTGGCAGGCCATGTGGCATTATGGGTAATAATTCTTTGGATGACTGTCCTGTAGAGTCCTGACAGAGAGCTGCAGTAGTTTATCAGTAGTGCTGTAAATCAGCCAGGAAGGACGGGGAGAGGAGAGGAGAGGAGAGAGGGGAAGAGAGTAGACAAAGGGAGTGGAGAGAAGAAAGGATGGGAAGTAAAGAGAGAAGATGAGAGAAGATGTGGGACGAGGAGAAGTAAGGGGTAAACGGTAAGGAAAGAGGAAGAGAGAAAATATGAAAACGAGGACAGGAGAGGAAGAGAGGAAGAGGAGAAGACAGGGGAGGACAAGAGAGATGAGGAGAGGTGAAAAGAGGAGAGAAGAGTGGAGAGCAAAATAAAGGAGATCAGAGAAGAGGAGAGGAGATGAGAGGAGGGGAAAGGAAAAAAGAGAAGAAGAGGAGAGGACAATGAAGGAGCAATGAGGGGAAGAGAGGAGTGAAGAGAGGAGAATATAAGAAAGGAGAAGAGAGGGGCAGATGGCAGCATTGTTTAATCTCTTTTCAACACTCTACTAATCTGCTCCACTCTGATAAATACTTTCAGAAACAGTGTATTATGGCAGGGAAAAAAAAGCCTGACTGAGACTTGTGTGTGTGTGTGTGTGTGTGTGTGTGTGTGTGCGTGTTGTACATATTGAGTTTACATACTGTATGTACATTTATATGCACACATGCGCGCTCACACACACACACACACACACACACACACACACACACACACCAGTATATATATAGAAAGATATACAGTGTTTCGTCACAGCTGTACTATATATAAATCAACACTTTTGTTTTGCTCTCATTTTTCATGAGCTGAACTCAAAGATCAAAAACGTTTCCCGTGTACACAAGAGGCCTATTTCTCTCAAATATTCTTCGCAAATCTGTCTAAATCTGTGTTAGTGAGCATTTCTCCTTTGCCGAGATAATCAATCCACCTCACAGGTGTGGCATATCAAGATGCTGATGAGACAGCATGAAAAGTGCACAGGTGTACCTTAGGCTGGTTCCAATAAAAGGCCGCTCAAAAACCTACAGTTTTATCACACAGCACAATGCTGCAGATGTCGCAGGTTTTGAAGGAGCATGCAGTTGGCATGCGAACTGCAGGAATGTCCACCAGAGGTCTTGCTGGTGAATTGAATGTTTGTGTCTCTATTATAAGCCGTCTCCAAAGGCATTTCAGATGATTTGGCAGTACATCCAATTTGGCAGTACACTTCACTTTACGAAAGTCTCACCATCGAAAAATTCAGGTTACGAAAAGCATTTTCCGAAAATTTTTCTCTCAGGATACGAAACAAGTACACGTTACGAAACGCATCAAACGCGCCATTCAAACATTAAAACAATGCACGAGCTGCTCTCTCATCAATGATGTTCAAACATCCCGCCCCGCTGGCCTCCCATTGGCTAACAACTGAGCTGTCATTCATGTTGCCTTCACTCAAGCGCCATCTTGGACAGGTCCACCTGACGCCATCTTGGGCAGGGAAGCCATCTTGACCTGACGCCATCTTGGACGCCATCTTGGACAGGGAAGCCATCTTGACCTGACACCATCTTGGACGCCATCTTGGACATCATTGCCTAGGAGGAATGACGCATCTACCTCTTATTGCCTGTTATAGAGCTGAATCCACCATGGTTCTGTGCAATAAAAACACCCATGCAATAATCCACTTTAATCAGTCACATCTACCTTCTGTGACTGTGAACCATATCCATCTATCTACGATGCCCTCAAAGATACTTGTATATTTGTACATAGCCAGTCTACAAAGTTTTATTCTATATTATTTTATATAATTTTTATATTTTATTTTATTTATCTTTTATTATTATTATTATTATTCTGTTTTAATGTTTATGATTATCAATGATGCACCTTTCTAACCCTTTTTCCACCCCTACTGATTGTACTTCGAGAGCCTGTAACAGTGAATTTATCCATTGTGAGATCAATAAAGCTCTATCTATCTATCTATCTATCTATCTATCTATCTATCTATCTATCTATCTCAGAAGACATGGTTAACATCGTGCGTGCGCGTGCACACACACACACACACACACACACACACACACACACACACACACACACGTGAAGACATGGTCAACACGCGTGCACACACACACACACACACACACACACACACACACACACACACACACACGTGAAGACATGGTCAACACGCGTGCACACACACGCGTGTGTGATTTCCGGTGTGAGCGAGGAGAAGAAACGGGCTCGAGTGATATCACAAAGGAATATGGCCAAACCCGTCTACCATCAGTACGATATTGAAGCAGAAGGAGGTCTTGAAAGGTATGCTTTTATAATTTTTAAAGGGTTTGGGGGTAGTATTGGCAGCCTTGGAACGAATCACGCGTTTTACATGTAAAATGCGGTTCAATTTACGAAAAATGCAGGTTACGAAAAAAGCTCTGGAACGGATTAATTTCGTAAGGTGAGGTACCACTGTATTGCCAACCTCACAACTGCAGACCACATGTAACTACACCAGCCTAGGACCTCCACATCCAGCATGTTCACCTTCAAGATCGTCTGAGATCAGCCATCCGGACAGCTAATGCTGATTCATTCATTCATTCATCTTCTGAAACATTTAATCCTAATTAGGGTCATGGGGATGCTGGCACCCATCTCAGCCAACTCTGCACAAGGGCAGAGTACACCCTGGACAGCTCGCCAGCCATCGCAGTGCAGAAACATACTGAAGGCTATGCACGATGCGATGCATGCATACTCATTTATGTGCCGCTCACCACAGACACTGACAAACATGGCTGACTTTTGAAAACCCAGTGAGCTGCACTGGGAGGACAGCAGTGACCTTGTGGATAAATAATCCCAACGGATAATTGGACTGACCTTGGGATAAGTAATCCAACAGCCCTCACCAGGCCACCACTTCCCTTATTGGTGTATTTTAGAGTTCATTTTAAACGTATTCTGTTTTTGAATCCTTAAATGGCCCTGCTTCAGCCATATGCTCCTACCTGGGCTCTCAGTTCAGCTGATCTGTACCAAAATTAAAGCAGAAGCTCAGAGGGGCCAGAGCGTTGTACGTTGCTGCTCCTAAATTGTGGAACAATCTTCCCTTTCATGTTTGACACGCCCCCTCATTGTACACATTTAAAACTCACAGTTGGCTTTTAGCCCACTATGAGACTTAGACTTTTATTTGTTTTAATTATTTTTTATTATTTGGTTTTTTTACGTATCAATTGTTTTACATTGTTTTGATGTATTTTTGTCTATTTAAAAATATTATTTGTTTTTACTTATTAATTGTTTTGATGTTTTGAATGTTTTATGTTTTGGCTTACCTTTGCTTGTGATGTACAGCATTTTGTTTTAGCCATCGTTTGTGTAAGTGTGAGATAAATAAATTTGGAATGGTAACAATCACTTTGCTTAACCAAGGCATTTATACACAAAGTGTCAGAAACCGTCTCAGGGAAGCTTATCTGTATGTTCTTCATTCTCATCAGGGTCTTAACCTGACTACAGTTTGCTGTCGTAATTGACTTGAGTAAGCAAATATTCACATTTGATAGCATCTGGCACGTTGGAGAGGTGCTCTTTTCATGGATGGTTTTCACTGTACAGGGCATATGGCAGACTGCATCATGTGGATTAGCATTTTGCTGATATCAACGTTGTGGATCAAGTGGCCGATGGAAGTAGTGGGATTATGGTATGGGCAGGCATATGTTATGGACAAAGAACATGTGCATTTTATTGATGACATTTTAAATGCACGGAGATAACGTGATGAGATCATCAGGCCCATTGTTGTGCCATTCATCCATGACTATCACCTCATGTTGCAGCATGATTATGATGAGTCACCCTTTTTAATACAGTGTCTGCAGATAAAGGTGATTTACATGAACAAGGAAAATTAGCTTGCTCAATCATTAGAAGGAATATTCTTCTAAGTAAGTGCACCCTTGGCCTCAGAAACTAGTACTGGCTCCTTTAGCATCGGTAACTTCTGGTAGGTGTTTTGCATAATTGTCCACCCGTGTCTGACATTGACACTGATGTCTTGAATTTACTACTGCTTATTATCATCCAAGCCAAACACAGAACATTCCTGTAACAGTCCCTGGGTTTTTAGGGTTTAGTTTATAACCTTGGGCAGGAAAGTTCCTTTATCATTCTTAGAATGTTACACTTTTTTCATAAAACTATCGCAGATTCACAAACTTGTTCATTTTCCCAGTGTTAAATGTTAAATCATTGTCTCTCAGTGAATACATGCATGTATACATATATTTTAGCATTCTAAGATGAGAACTTCAACTAGTAGTAGCGTCTCAGGATGTACAGCATTCCGCCATAAGTTTAACGGAAAAATGCAGTTCAATCAAACTGCTATGATTTTGTGCACAGTACATTTCATACGCGATAGATCGACTTGAAAATTTGACAGCATCCAACTGATCACATGACGATCACGTGGCGAAATGCGTGATGTCATCGGTCGTCTGCTTCGGCGAAATTTAGACCGGAAACAACATGGGTCGGAGATCGAAAGAATTATCACAGTGCGACAAGGAAGGGATCATCAAACTATTTGAAGGTGGAGTTAAACGATCTGAAATTGTGAGAATTGTCGGATTACCTTCTCGCACCATTTATAGTTTCTTAGATAGATTTTGAGCGGGGAAATTCAGAAAACAAGTCAAGAAGTGGACAACCTCATTTGTTCAAGGCTCGTGACAGCAGACGACTTGCATCGTCGTCAATCATTAACAGAGATAACCAATATTTTCAACAACAACATAGACAGAACTTTCTTTTATATATATATATATATATATATATATATATATATATATACATACAGTGATACCTCAGCTCACGAACATAATTGGTTCCCAGAAAGTGTGTGTAAGGCAAAAAGTTTGTCTTCCGAACATTTATTTCCCCATAAGAAACCATTAAAATGAAAATAATCCGTTCCCAGGTCCCCATAAAACATAATTTTCTACTAAATAAGCCTTAAAACTACACAAAAATATACCTTATTTTATGTATAATAAATGTGCTATTGAATTGTAATTAAAGAAATAAACTGTACTGTATAATAAAGTGGTTTTATTTACCTTTGTGATGGTAGTTGATGGCTTGATGGAATGGAGTGGGAGGAGGAGGGAGGGAGGGACTTACTGTTTGGAAGGCGTGTTTGGAAACGCCTACTGTTTGGAAACACCCTGAGCCACACACGCACCCTTAATAGCTTCCTTGTTCTTAAGGATGGGAGCACTGGTAGACTTAGCGTACTGGTACTGGGACGCTAAGTCACACAAACGCACACCTCGTTCGTGTTTTTCAATGATCTCCGCCTGTGGTGGGTCTTTTTCGGTCCCATAATAGCAAAAGTACACTCAATATGGTCCAAAATGTCTATCAAACACAAACCACGTCCGCACTCAAAGAAAGGGGGTGACGACCTGGGACGCTGTGAGCGTGCGTCAGCTTCTCGTGGCCGCCACCGTGGCGCTGTTCGACCGCGTGGTTTGGTTCGTCCGCCGAAAACTAGTTCGTCAGCAGAGACTATATGCTCGCGAAAGCTCCTTGAGGCGAAAAGTTTGTGAGCTTAAGCGTTCGTCAGCGGAGGTTTTACTGCATATATATATATATATAAATACACACACACACACACACACACACACACACACACACACACACTGTATATGTAGAGAGAGAGAGAGAGCAAGAGTGAGAGTGTGAGTGAGAGTGAGAGAGAGAGAGAGAGAGAGAGAGAGAGAGAGAGAGAGAGAGAGAGAGAGAGGTTGTTTGGTATATTCATGATTATGATTAATTATAGATTGGTATATTGAGATATATGGTAATTGAGATTGGTATACTCATAAACTCATAATTTTTTTTCTTTTTAAAGTCAGTATAGAAACTGTTTTTTCTGTACATTGTCTGATATGTAAGCAAAGTAAAAGATGAAATGCATCCAATGATCATTATTCACAGACTGTATAGTGATTAGTTCTCTGAAGGTTATCTGAAGGCTATATTTTAACATTTCCTGATAATGTTCCTAGAACATTGAGAAAACATTCCAAAATAGCATTCTGTTAACATTTTTATAGTCAAAACCTAATGTTCCACAATGTTTTGGGTACTCAGAATTGTTTTCTTAACATAACTTGTTAGCTGGAATCATCATCATGATCCTGTTCAAAAATTTCAAACTTTCAAACAGACAGCATCACAATAACTTCAAAAACTCTTTGATATGATCTTGAATTCATAGTTGAATCAGTCACAGTAAGCTGCCAAGTCCCTGAGCAACGAACCAGAACATTTCCATCATGCTTCGCAGTTGCTATAAGGTTCTTCTCTTTTTATGTAGACTATGACTGTGACTAAACAAAAACATATACTGTATTTTTCAGACTATAAGGCGCACATAAAATCCTTAAATCTTCTCAAAAATTGATCCTCTTCAAGAACACTCTGCTCGCCTTCATAGGATGAGGACAGGGTGATAAAAGGAGCACTAAACATAGCAGCTTCCCTTACATCCTTTGCCAGCATACCATGGAGGGTGGAGTTTCACATAGAACACAAAAACAATAAATCATTTTCTTTCATTCATTTGGTCACACTATTTCCAATTCCATAGTGGTTGTTTAACAAAGCTAATGTAATTCACATGGGACACCACACCACAAGTGAATACTGTGGGCCAAACTGGAAAGATCCTTCCTTTGCCCCCATTTACTGACACAAGCAGCATCAGTAGCTTCTTCCTCTAACAAGAGAATAGGGTACGAAGCACTAACTAGAGGGTAGTTACCATGTTTGTCGTACATGTACACCATGACCCTGGTAAGGAGGGCTAAGGGTGTACTGTCACTTGCCCAACATGACCCAGACTAGTGGGTGGAAGGAGGCATCTTACCTCTCCATTCTAGACTGCCTCCAAGCTGGGTCTAGCCACTGCCCAAAGAACAATAAACAGTTGATTCTTACCTTAGCATCATGGAACGTTCAAACCCTGCCTGACAATGCCAGAGCAGATAGTCAGTGTGGTTTTTAGCTAAGGTCGTGGAACTATCTAAATGATCTTTCCTGCACGCCAACTCCAAGAGAAGTGCATAGACCAGAAGCAGGACCTTTATACCACCTTTATCGACCTGACCAAGACCTTCAACAATGTTAGCAGGGATGGCCTCTGGAGGATCATGGGGAAGTTTGGGTGCCCAAATAAGTTCATCACCATCATAAGGCATTTCTATGACAGCATGACAGCCTATGTCCTGGATGACGGTGAACCATCGGACCCCTTCCCCATGACAAATGGCATCAAGCAGGGTTGTGTCAAGGCTTCAATGCTGTTCAGTATAGTTTTTTCAGCTATGATGACTGATGCCTTCAAAGACTGCAGCCTTGGCATTAATATCCAGTACAGGTGTGATGGGAGATTATTTGACCTCAGGCACCTCCAAGTACTCATCAAGGTGAAGGAGATAGTCATCAGAGACCTCCTCTTTGCTGATGACTGCGCCTTCAATGCTACCGATGAGGTGGCAATGCAGGCGCATCTGGACAGACTCTCCTCAGCCTGCGACAATTTTGGTCTGACCATTGGCACCAAAAAGAACAAGATTATGTAGCCAGCCCCAGAGGACCCACATCGTGAACAACACATCATTGTCAATGTCCAAAAACTCCAAACGATGGACACCTTCATCTATATTGGCAGTACTCTCTCTAGCACAGCCACCACTGATACTGAAATCAACAACCGCCAGCATAAGGCAAGCAGTGCTTTTGGGAGGCTCCGTGAAAGGGCGTGGGAGAAGAGAGGGATCTGGTCTAAGACTAATGTGAGGGTCTATCGAGCTGTAGTTGTCACTACACAGCTTTCTGGCTCTGAAACCTAGACTCCATACAGGAGACATGAAAAGCAACTAGACCAATTCCACCTTAAGTGCTTGTGTAACATCCCACGCATCAGATGGTATGACAGGGTCCCACACACTGAGGTCCTGCAGCAGGCAGGTATCCCAAGCATCACTATACTGATCCACAAATCTCGGATCAGATGCGCTGCTGACTGGCCTGCATGGCATAGAGCCGCTACGCATGGAGAAAAGTTAGCAGAGGACTGGCGCACCACCTTTGCTGAGCAGAAGTGCTAAAGATGCAAGCAGCGGGCTGCCAGTATCCATCAGGACACACCAGCCCACGCATGTCCTGTGTGCAGTAAGATGTGCCATACTCAGATCAGCCTTATCAGCCACCTATATAGCCACAAGCAAACTTCGACGTAATGCTGATTTCCGTGGTCATCGTCGTTCCAATGGACGAACAACAAGAAAGAAGAATGATAAATAATTGCTCGGGTTGCAGGGAGGCTGGAGCCTACCTTACCCAACTCTGGTTGAAGGAGGGGTACACCATAAACAGCACTAATTTGCATGGTCAACACACCACCATTCACACTCACACTCACACCTCGGGGAAACAAGAAACAACACGTTAGCTTAATGTACATGTCTCCATACAAAAACTCCCTCGCTGAGCCCTGGAACTCAAACCGCGGACTTTCTTGCTGTGAGATGAACGTGCTAGTCACCGTGCCACCATGCTGCCCATGATTTATTATTTGTATTGTAACACATGTAAACACATGGTTACTAATTTTATTGGAAAAAACCCTAGTTTCCAACACTCCCTGAAAGCACTAGTTTCCTAGTCCCCTTGAACGCATCATAGGCACGTGCCTGCATGCGACCAGCAGAGAGTGCAGCAGAGAGCGTGAAGAGCAGGACGCATACAGAGCCCTTGGAAAGCGACGCGAGTGAGGCAACGGTCAAAAAATGTGATTAAGTGAACTTTTAACAAGTTTAACTAAGTTTGTGTGCTTTTCAGAGCCTTGTATGTGTTTTGTTCTCTCTCAATCGAACCGGGTGGAGAGAGTTTGTTTTCTTGGAAACTCCGGTGAGTCATTGCAATATGAAGCTAGTTTAAGAACCTATGCTAACTTTACACGTGGTGAACCTATGCTAACTTTACACGTGGTGACTTTTAAAGCTGTGTGCACTATTTTTGTCTTTAAAAGGCTAAGACCAGTCGAAGTACATAACAAAGATTGTACTGTGCACAAAATGAACCTTACATTTTATTTTTCTAAATGTTTTGTTGAAAGCACTTTTGCTAATGCACTAAAGTAGTGCAGATAAGCTGTGTTGTTTTGTATTACATTCCATTCAGTGCCTTTCATGCACTTTTGTCATTTTATTTAGGAATTATTGTTGTTAAATATTTTATTCATTGTGTCTGTACTGCATGTGCAGACTGGATTTTATGTGGATCTGGATTTGATCTTGAAGCTGGTTTTGGACACGGATGGCGAGCCAAATCCAGTGAGAACTCTTGGTGGATCCAGAAGCAGTGTGGCCAACTGTTCTCTGGATGCGAGTAGATCTACAGACCCAACCACTTCAAATCACAGGATCCCAGATAAGAATAGATAAAAACACCTTTATCCCAAACGGATCACAATCCTGGAAAAGACTCCCGGGTTCACACGAATCAAACCTTAGAGACTTAAGCTTATTTTATTTTATTTTTAATTTGTAAAGAAAGTTCTACAATATTGTTTGCACTGTTTCTTGTAGTATTGTTAATTGTAATAAATCTGCCGGCTGTTCAAATTCAAATCTCCACAATTCATTTTACTCCTCCAGAACCTAGTATAAAACCTAGCACAGCTATATCAAGCTGGTGTTACAGTATGTATTTAAAATATGACAATGCTTTTATATATATCATCTGTTGGAGTACTGTATATCACCTTTATCTGTTTACACCAGATCACACGGGGTGAAATGTTCACTTGTTCAAATCTGTTCAGTAAAATTGATTTCCATGGGGTGTACTTATTTTGTCACATCACATGATATATATTTATATATGACCATCAATATTGTGAGGGTCAAGAGGACTGAAAGAGAGAAAAATGGGGGACATGTGTCTTGTTCAGACATCCAGGGTCATTTGAACCATTTTCACAAATGAGGACGTAAGACATCTACTAAATGATCAAATGAGGGGAAAAGCTGGTGTTAGACTGACCCTGCCTAAAATAAAAAACAGAAATTAGGAATGACATCATCACTGAGTAATCCGGCTCATCAAGGACTTTATATTGTGTCAATTTTTTCACCCATTACTGTGTTGATGCTCATTCATTCATACACTCAGTAGTCTTGCCTACTACTGTTGCAGGGAGGCTGGTATTTATCTCAGCCAACTCTGGATGTGGGCAGTATACACCATGAACAGCTCGCCAGACCATTGCAGGGCAACACACAACCATTCACACTCACTCTCACAGCCAGGGGCAATTCAGAGCAGCCAGTTAGCCTAACGTGCATGCCTCAAACTGCATAATCTGGAATAAACCCAGACAAGCTTGGGGAGAACATGCAAACTCCAGCCATGCGCTGCCCATATTAGCCAAATTATGATTTGATATTAATAATACATGTACAGTGTTTTGAATAAATATGGACAAATTATCACATTTGCTGTTGAGTTTAATGATTTCTTTTTTATCTGTGAAACCTTAACTATAAAAACAAATGTTTGAAAAAAATTAATTATAATAAGTTTTCACTTTCTGATGCAAGTCCAGGAATATTTTTTACATTTGTATTGGGAATCAGGTGCTGGTGGTGTAATGGTGGTAGACTTATGGTCAAGAGCTCATGAGTTTGAGCCTCTGTGTGCTAAGACCCCTTGCAATGACTTTAGCCAGAAGTGTGCTTCTATCCATAAAGCAGTATAATTAAATACTGTACCATTAAGAAATACTGGGAATTTAACCTATGATAGACTAGCAACCCACCTGGGAGTATTTGAACTCCTAGTCGCTTCAGCATACAGAACTTGGGATAAGCTCCAGCCTGATGAGCCAGTAGGCTCAAGACTAAAAGCCCAGCAGACTTTACCTTTATTGGGAATCAGATATGGGCAGTTCATCCACAATGTAACCATTAAGTCCAGATCTCAAGTTCTTTCAGTGCTGCAGACTTGGCATGTGTTGTAGGTGGTCTCTGGAGTGTATTTATGGATTATACACTGTACTGAGCTCAAAACAGTAACTTCCAGGAGTGGGTATATATCTGGTGCACTTTTTTGGAAAATATGCCCGGTAAGTTGAAACAACAATAATAACTGTGGGAAGAGGCAGAATTAAAAATATATTGCCGTGCTATAGGTAGGACTAGAGCAGGGGTCACCAACCTTTTTGAAACCGAGATCTACTTCTTGGGTACCAATTAATGTGAAGGGATACCAGGTCGATACACACCTCTGAAATTACAAATTTGCTCAATTTACCTTTAATTATATGTTATTATTAATAATTATTGATATTCATCTATATGAAGATATTGATTTTATTTAAAAATATATTTAAAAAAATTAGATGCAGCTCAATGGAGAGTGGCGCTATGGAGCCATGGGCCTGTCCTAAAAATAGCAATGAACAGGTCCGTGGGCAACTTATATTGTCCTTGCGGGCTACCACGTTGGTGATCCCTGGGCTAGAGTGATGTGATTGAAAAATGTTGACCCTATCCATAGTTGGGTGACAAGAGAGTGAAATTAATTGTGTTTTTTTGTCTGGCTAAAAGGGATACGTTCATAACCTCCTCTCTGTCATACTGACAATAGCCAATGATGGGCATTTATGAGCTTCGGAATGAGGAAGAGGATAAACAGTACATTCCTCAGGGTGTGTCCAAGAAAGTAGTTAAAACATCTATTTTGGCATATTTGCAGAGATGAGTTGATTTATTCTTTGATGGCATGGTGGGAGAGAGCTGAACGAGGAAACAGTGCTGTGTATTTTAGCCGTATTAAAGTTATAAATTGCGGCATGCCGCATGCGTGTCAGGAGGCACGGTGGCGTGGTGATTAGCACATCTGCCTCACAGCAAGAAGGTCCTGCGCTTGAATCGTTTCTTGTGTGGAGTTTGCAAGTTCTTCCTGTACTTTTGCCCCCGACCCCCAACCTTCAGATCAAAAAACCAGCCCCGACCACTGGGCCAGCACTGCTCCAGTATATTTCATCTTTGTTAAAATACATACCTGGAATATGAAAGGGAGGCCTAAATAGAGGTGTTTCTTATAGGCTGATTTTGTCATCTTCTATTTCCTTATGTGGTGTTGTGTTTAAATTTACACCTTAGCTTTTGATTAACTTAACACTCTAATAGCGGTCTCTTTTAGAAACCTTTTAAAGGTCCACAAAAAAAGAAACAGAATCCTGCAGACATTATCAATTTCTAATTGAACTGAGAATATTTGCTGAGCCATTGCATTTTACAGTTGGTCTAAAAGTAAATCTAATCTTATGTAATCTAAAAACTGGATTCCAAAAAAGTTGGCACACTATACAAATTGTGAATAGAAACTGAATGCAATGATGTGGAAGTGCCAAATTTCAATATTTTATTCCAAATGGAACATAAATGATGGGTCAAAAGTTTAAACTGAGAAAATGTATAGTGTTAAGAAAAAAATGTTGATTTTAAATTTCATGGTGTCAGCAAATCTCAAAAAAGTTGGGACACGTAGTAATAAGAAAAATTGAAAAATCAACTGCACTTATAATGAACAGCTAAAAGATGAATTACCACGAATGAGATCCATTGGCAACATGATTGAGTATAAAAAGAGCTTCTCAGAGTGGCAGTGTCTCTCAGAAACAAAGATAGGTCGAGGATAACCAATTCCCCCAATGTTGCACAGAAAGATAGTGGAGCAATATCAGAAATGTGTTTCCCAGTGAAAAATTTGAAAACATTTGAAGTTATCATCATCTGCAGTGCATAACATCATCCAAAGATTCAGAGAATCTGGAACAATCTCTGTGCAGAAGTGTCAAGGCCGAAAAACCATACTGGATGCCCGTAATCTTCGGGCCCTTGAACGGCACTGCACCACAAAGAGGAATGCTACTGTAAGGGAAATTACAGCATGGGCTCAGCAATACTATCAGAAACCAGTGTCGGTGAACATAATCCACCATGTCAACCGCCATTGCCGGCTGAAACCCTACAGTGCAAAGAAGAAGCCATTTCTAAACAGGACCCAGAAGCGCAGGCGTTTCCTCTGGTCCAGGGGTCATTTAAAATGAAGTGTGGTAAAGTGTAAAACTGTTCTGTGGTCAGAAGAATTTCAACTCAAAGTTCTTTATGGAAAATTGGATGCCATGTCATCCAGACTTAAGAGGACAAGGACGACCTAAGTTGTTATCAGTGCTAGGTTCAGAAGCCTGCATCTCTGATGGTATGCGGTTGCATGAGTGCGTGTGGCATGAGCAGCTTGCACATCTGGAAAGGCACTGTCAATGGAGAAAGGTATATTCAGGTTCTAGAACATAATGCTCCCATCCAGACATAGTCTCTTTCAGAGAATTCCTTGCATTTTTCAACATCATAATACCAGACCAGCATTAATTACAGCATCATGGCTGCGTAGGAAAAGGATCTGGGAATTGAAATGAACTTTCACCTATAGAGAACATTTGGCGCATCATAAAGAGGAAGGTGCAACAAAGAAGGGCCAAGACAGTTGAATAGTTCGGGGCTTGTATTAGACAAGAATGGGACAGCATTCCTATTTCTAAACTTGAAAAACTTGTCTCCTTGGTCCCCAGACATTTGTCGACTGTTCTAAGAAGAAGAGGGGATGCCTCACAGTGGTGAAAATGGCCTTGTCCCAACTTTTTTGAGATTTGGTGACACCATGAAATTTAAAATCAACATATATTTTTTAAAATTATACATTTTCTCAGTTTAAACTTTTGACCCTGTCATCTATGTTCTATTCAGAATAAAACATCGAAATGTGTTACTTCCACATCATTTCATACAGTTTGTAATCACAATTTGTTTGCCGTGGGCGGGCACAAACCAGTGTCTCTCCCTCACGCCGGTCCCAAGCCCGGATAAATGCAGAGGGTTGCGTCAGGAAGGGCATCCGCTGTAAAACAAATGCCAAATAAAATATGTGGATCACAAGAAAGAATGACATACCGGATTGGTCGAGGCCCGGGTTAACAACGACCGCCATCAGTGCTGTCAACCAACAGGGTGCTGATGGAAATTGGACTACTGTTGGTCGAAGACATCAAAGAAGGAGAGGCGGGAGGCATGTCCGTTGCCAGAGAGAGAAGAGGAAAGGCATGAGTCTAGGACTGAAAGTAGGGACTTTGAATGTTGGAACTATGGCAGGAAAAGATAGAGAGCTGGCTGACATGATGCAGAGGAGGAAGGTGGACATACTGTGTGTTCAGGAGACCAGGTGGAAAGGTAGCAAGGCTAGAAGCATAGGAGCAGGGTTTAAGCTGTTTTTTCATGGTGTGGATGGGAAGACAAATGGAGTCGGAGTCATCTTGAAGGAGGAGTTTGTCAGGAATGTTCTAGAAGTGAAAAGAGTGTCAGACAGAGTGATGAGTCTCAAGTTAGTAATTGAAGGTGTGATGTTCAATGCTGTTAGTGCTTATGCCCCACAGAAAGGATGTGAGCGAGAAGAGAAGGAGAGATTCTGGAGTGAGTTAGATGAAGTGATGCAGAGTACCCCCAGAGGTGAAAGAGTGGTCATTGGGGCAGACTTCAATGGACATGTTGGTGCAGGAAACAGAGGGGACAAGGAAGTGATGGGTAGGTTTGGTATCCAGGACAGGAACACAGAAGGTCAGATGTTGGTAGATTTTGCAAAAAGGATGGAAATGGCTGTGATGAATACTTTCTTCCAGAAGAGAGAGGAGCATAGGGTGACTTATAAAAGTGGAGGTAGGAGCACACAGGTAGACTACATCTTGTGCAGGCAATGTAATTTAAAGGAAGTCAGTGACTGCAAAGTAGTAGCGGGTGAGAGTGTTGCCAAACAGCATAGGATGGTGGTGTGCAGGATGATGCTGATGGTGAGGAAGGTGAAGAAGGCAAAGGTAGAGCAGAAGACAAAGTGGTGGAAGCTGAAAAAGGAAGAGTGAAGGGGTTGTCTTCAAGGAGGAGTTGAAACAGGCTTTGGGTGATCAGGAAGTGCTTCCAGATGACTGGACAACTACAGCGAATGTGATCAGGGAGACAGGTAGGAGAATACTTGGTGTGTCATCTGGAAGGAAAGTAGATAAGGAGACTTGGTGGTGGAATGAGGAAGTGCAGGAGTGTGTACAAAGGAAGAGGTTAGCTAAGAAGAAGTGGGACATTGAGAAAACCGAAGAGAGTAAACAGGAGTACAGGGAGACACAGCATAAGGCAAAGGTAGCAGTGGTGTCAAAGGCCAAACAGAGCGCGTATGATGACTTGTATGCTCGGTTGGAAAGTAAAGAGGGAGAAAATGATTTATACAGGTTGGCACAGCAGAGAAATAGAGATGGGAAGGACGTGCAGCAAGTTCGATTGATAAAGGACGAGAGGGAAATGTATTGACTGATGACAGAAGTGTGCTGGGAAGATGGAAAGAGTACTTTGAAGAGCTGATGAATGAGGAAAATGAGAGAGAAAAAAGAGTAGAAGAGGTGACTGTTGAGGACCAGGAAGTAGCAAAGATTAGTAAGGGTGAAGTGAGGAGGGCATTGAAGAGGATGAAGAATGGAAAGGCAGTTGGTCCTGATGACATACCGGTGGAGGTATGGAAGTGTCTAGGAGAGGTAGCAGTAGATTTTCTGACAAGAACATTCAACAAGGTCTTAGAGAGTGAGAGGATGCCAGAAGAATGGAGGAGAAGTGTGCTGGTGCCCATTTTTAAGAACAAGGGAGATGTGCAGAGTTGTGGCAACTACAGAGGGATAAAGTTGATGAGCCATACGATGAAGTTATGGGAAAGAATAGTGGAAGCTAGACTAAGGGCAGAGGTCAGCATTTGTGAACAACAGTTTGGTTTCATGCCAAGAATGAGCACCACAGATGCAGTGTTTGCCTTGAGGATGTTAATGGAGAAGTACAGAGAAGGTCAGACGGAGCTGCATTGTGCCTTTGTGGATCTGGAGAAAGCATATGACAGGGTGCCGAGAGAAGAACTGTGGTATTGTATGAGGAAGTCTCGAGTGGCAGATAAGTATGTTAGAGAGGTGCAGGACATGTATGAGAGATGTAAGACAGTGGTGAGGTGTGCTGTTGGTGTGACAGAAGAGTTCAAGGTGGAGGTGGGACTGCATCAAGGGTCAGCTCTCAGCCCCTTCTTGTTTGCTATGGTGATGGACAGGCTGACAGATGAGGTTTGACAAGATTCCCCATGGACTATGATGTTTGCAGATGACATTGTTATCTGTAGTGAGAGCAGAGAATAAGTGCAGGAAAATCTATAGAGGTGGAGGTATGCCCTGGAAAGGAGGGGAATGAAGATTAGCCTCAGTAAGACAGAATACATGTGCATGAATGACAAGGACCCAAGAGGAACAGTGAGGTTACAGGGAGCAGAGATAAGAAAGGTGGAGGATTTTAAGTACTTAGGCTCAACAATCCAGAGCAATGGAGAGTGTGGAAAAGAGGTGAAGAAGCATGTGCAGGCAGGTTGGAATGGTTGGAGAAAAGTGTCCGGTGTGATGTCTGATAGGAGGGTATCGGCAAGAATGAAAGGAAAAGTGTACAAACGGTGTTGAGGCCAACAATGTTGTATGGTTTAGAAACAGTGGCCCTGGGGAAAAGACAGGAGGCAGCTGGAGGTAGTAGAGATGAAAATGATGAGGTTCTCTTTGGGAGTAACGAGGCTGGATAGGATTAGGAATGAGCACATCAGAGGGACAGCACATGTAAGATGTTTTGGAGACAAAGTCAGAGAGGCTAGATTGAGATGGTTTGGACATGTACAGAGGAGGGATAGTGAATACATTGGTAATAGGATGCTGAGGCTGGAACTACCAGGCAGAAGGCCCAGAGGAAGACCAAAGAGACGATTCATGGATGTGGTGAAGGAGGACATGAAGGTCGTTGGTGTAAGAGAAGAAGATGCAAAGGATTGGGTGAGATGGAGGCAGATGATTCGCTGTGGCGACCCCTGAAGGGAAAAGCCAAAAGGAAAATAAGAAGTATAGTGTCCCAACTTTTTTGGAATCTGATTTGTAATTGCTCCATCAGTTAGGACACAGACCTTAGTGGCTCAATTCAGCCCTGCAAGTTCACTCTCACTTACTAATTTTAACCGAAATTTTAATTCCACTAGAATCAAGAGCAGGCTGAAGCTTATCCTAGCTGAGACTGGATGGTGGTGGGATACACCTTGAATGGCGCACCAAGCCATAACATGGCTAATGCAAACAGAATAATTCACCATCACATCCGCACCCAAGGGCAAATTGGATTAGCTAGTTAGCCTAATTGCATATATTTGGACTGTCAAAAGAAACCCATAGTACCCAGAGAAAACCCATGCAGGCATGCGGAGAAAATGTAAACTCCTCACAGAAATGTTCACACCGAGCCCGGGACTTCAACCCAGGACCTGCTTACTGTGAGATGAACATGCTAACCATTGCACCTCCATGTCGCTTGGCCTGTGAGCTACTGTAAATAAAATATTACCTTTCTTGTTATCTCGCGGACCTGTTTTTCCGGTAAATGTTGAGAACATGTAACTCTATACACTTCCCGGGCAATTTGCTTTCCGAGGACATTGCAGGTGACATGTTATATTGTATTTGTGGCTCAGGAACAAACAGACAGATTAATAAGTAATGCTGATCTCCAGATAATATGTTAACCCAGACTCCCTGATGGTGAGTATCTGATTCTGGGTGAGATTGTAACTCTAAACGGGATCCCTGTAAAACCAAAGTGCCTTTGTGGATGATAAAGTGAGTGAGGTGTTGGATTGATCCTGTTCTGTTCACAAGCTCAGCAAACTGAGAACCATGATCACGAGATCTAACCTCAAACCAGGCCACAATATGAATTTTTACCCTCCAGTATGGCATGGTTGGCTAGCAGAGGCGTGTCAGGCTTCACATGCTCCATTTTGATCCTCGATCAGTTGTCAAAGGCCAAATTGAACGCACACCATGATGGATCTGTCAGGCATTTTATGTATCGCATAGATCAAAACATGGGTTGATGTGAGGATTGGCAAGTGAACATGAAGCTTGATCTGAATGACGCCGATCACAGCTACGTGATGTTAGAGATGTGCAGCGAAGGGCATGGCGCACATCCATTTGCATCCCTAGGCTCATCCATGATGAGAGGCCATTGTAAACATAATTATTGCAGCTAATGATAACGGCAGACAGATGATGAGTTTCTCTCCAGCTCATTTACCTTTGGCAGCCATTGCAGGTATACCGAAGATTATTCATTCTGCTCCAAAATAATGCTGAAGTGCTATTTTTCTTGGGAATGGCAAGACAAAAGTCACACTACAGAATACTAAATAGCCTGCACTTCTCACTGTGTATGCATGTAAACACGATAGGCTAATAAAAATAATGAAATAATAGTAAAATAAAATAAACAGTGATTTTCACTCACTCATTTGCCAAACCACTTACTCCTATTAGGGTTGTGTAGAATCTCAGCCAACACTGTACAACGGCAGGGTGCACCCTAAACAGTTTGCGAGATCATACAATACAAACAGGGCAACTTAGAATAGTCAATTAGCCCAACTTGCGTGTATTTGGACTGTTGGAGGAAACCAGAACACCCCAAGGAAACCCATGCAAACATGGGAAAGTGTGCAAACTCCATACAATAATGTCTGAGCCCGAGGGACTTGAACACAGGACCTCCTTGCTGTGAGGTGACTGTACTAACCTCAATGCTACCAGGCCTCCACCGAATAAATAATTACAATTTTAAAATTTAGGGCATTATTCCATAAACAAATCCAACGAGAAAAGCCACTTGGCAAAATGAAAATGGATTCGAATTTATGGATGTACCTCAGAGGCTTAAATTCACTGATCTATGATAGAAAGAGAGAAAAAGACCGAGATATACACATCGCAATCTTTTTGACTGTAATGCCATCCACCCAAGGCAATGCATTATTTGTCACATTGGTTGGGTTCTCTTGCACATTTTAATATGATGCCCCCCCTTTCATCTTCGCCTTGAAATAATTCCCTTTTTTTATTTTGTATTTTTTATGGGATTAACCGCAAGGCTTCCGAGTATCTGGAGGTATCTTGTGTTTTGTTTTATTAGTGAATTATTTAGACACTGGTAAAGTAGCAGACAGAGTGAGTAAGACAGAGTGAGGATTGAGGCCTGCTGGATTTTTCCATTCTCCCTCAATCACTTACTTAATTTGGTTTGCTACCGTGGAATGAGAAAAAAAAAAAAAAAAAAAAAAGGAAAAAAAAAAAAAAGATTTCACTATAACTGTGTTTTTCATTGTGCCGGGGTGTGGTGTGGTGAATGATTTCCCAGAAGGCAGAGCATGCTGAATTGGTACATAATGATAAAGAAATATCAAAACATTAGGGGTGAAGAGATTTGAAAATGGATTTGGAATGAAAAGGCAGACGACGCAGAGCTGGGTCTAACTAAAGTGCTTTCACTCAGCAGGAGTTTTTATATTCCAGCCTCAGGAATAACACATTATCACACAAGGAAAAGTTAAAGACACAACTCCTTTTTAAACCTTCTGTTAGTTTTTACCTTTTGATTTGGCATACACGGTATATTAACAGAAAAAGACACGATTGCATGGCAGTTCAAACAAAGAATTCCCGCGTGCTCAGTTTAAGATACCCCTACCCTCACTCATACATTACCTTACCTCATCAGGCCTGAAGAGGAAACTGGGGCATAGCACACAGGCTCATGATCAACAATCTTCTCTCTTTATTTTATGATGATTCAGACTTTTAGACATATTCACTGGAGTAATTCAATACAGGATTGCTCAGTTCAAAGGAAGCACTGTTCACAGAAGAAGCTAGTTAGAGTGTGGTAGAGGCTAGTTAGTCTCTAATTTCTATGGGTGCCTTGGATTACAGAAATAAAATACATAAATAATAATTAAAAAAAAAACAAAACTGTGTGGGGGCAGTGGTGGTCTAGTGGTATAAGGCACCGGATTGCCGATCCAAAGGTTGGGGGTATATATGTATATGTCCTTCGTCATCCCTTGCTACTTCGTGCTTCAGTTTCTGCGGCTTCAGTGCATCGAGGGGTTTCCAAAAATATTAATTGAAAAATTAAAAAAAAAGGAAATTCAGGAAAAATAGGGAAAAAGTTAAGGAAAATGTCTCAAAACAAGGCCAATTATGCAAAAAAACCCCACCCCAAACAAACAAAAACAAAAGAAACAACCCAAACCCCCCCAAACAAAACTATTTAATATGTGAGGTGCGCATCTGAGTGTGTGCACGCGTAATGCATAGTGTTGAATATGTATTTATTGATATTATGCACACATGTCTCTGTACGTATATGTCAGTGTGTGTGCCCTCCCATGGACCCACCACCCGTGGGAGGAGTTTTAAGGGTCGGGTGCAGTGTGAGTTGGGTGGCAGCCAAAGGCATGGGTTCTGTCGGACCGATCCTCGGCTACTTACTCTGACCCTCGGGACATGGAATGTCACCTCTCTAGTGGGAAAGGAGCCTGATTTAGTGCGTGAGGTGGAGAGATACCGACTAGATATAGTCGGGCTCACCTCAACGCATAGCTTGGGCTCTGGAACCATCCATCTCGAAAGAAGCTGGACCTTCTTCTATTCTGGAGTTGCTCATGGGGAGAGGCTGCGAGCCGGTGTGGGTATTCTTGTTGCCCCCCGTCTCGGTGCCCAAATGTTGGGGTTCTCCCCGGTTGATGAAAGGGTAGCTTCCCTCCGTCTTCGGGTGGGGGGACGGGTCCTGACTGTTATTTGTGCTTATGCACCAAATGACACTTCAGAGTACCCACCCTTTTTGGAGTCTTTGGGGGGGTGTTGGAGAACGCTCTCTCGGGAGACTCGCTCGTTGTCTTGGGTGACTTCAACGCCCATGTGGGCAACGAAGGTGTGACCCGGAAGAGTGTGATCGGTAGGTACAGCCTCTCCAGTCTGAACCTGAATGGTGTTTCGTTGTTGGACTTCTGTGCTCGTCATAGTTTGTCTATCACGAACACCATGTTCGAACATAAGGGTGTCCATAAGTGCACTTGGCACCAGGACACCCTTGGTCGCAGTTCAATGATTGACTTTGTAGTCGTGTCATCGGACTTGCGACCATATGTTCTGGACACTCGGGTGAAGAGAGGAGCTGAGCTGTCTACCGATCACTACCTGGTGGTGAGTTTGCTTCGGTGGTGTGGGAGGTTGCCTTCCAGACCTGGCAGGCCCAAGCGTGTAATCAGGGTCTGCTGGGAACGTTTGGCAGAGTCCCCTGTCCGAGAGGCCTTTAACTCCCACCTCCGGCAGAGCTACAACCACGTTCTGGAGGAGGCGGGGGACATGGAATCCGAATGGGCCATGTTTCGTGCCTCCATTGCTGAGGCGGCATCCCATAGCTGTGGCTGTAAGGTCGTCTGTGCTTGTCGTGGCGGTAATCCCCGAACCCAGTGGTGGACACCTGCGGTGAAGGGGGCCGTCCTGCTGAAGAAGGAGGCCTATCGGGTTTTATTAGCCTGTGGGTCTCCTGAGGCAGCAAATGGGTACCGGCAGGCCAGCTGCAGCCGAGGCTGTTGCAGATGCAAAATCTCGGGCGTGGGAGGAGTTCGGTGAGGGCCGAGAGAGTGATTATCGGTTGGCCTCAAAAAGGTTCTGGGCCACCATCCGACACCTCAGGAGGGGGAAGCAGTTCTTCACAAACACTATTTACAGTGGAGGTGGGGAGCTGCTTACCTCGACTGGGGATGTCGTCGAGAGGTGGAGGGAATACTTTGAGGACCTCCTCAATCCCACCAACACGCACTCCGTGGAAGAGGAAGACCCTGGGGGTTCAGGTGAGGGTCGGCCCATCACTGGAGTGGAGGTCACTGAGGTTGTCAAAAAGCTCCTCGGTGGTCGCACTCCGGGGTTGAACGAGATCCGCCCAGAATATCTCAGGGCTCTGGATGTTGTAGGACTGTCTTGGTTGACACATCTCTGCAACATCGCGTGGTCATCAGGGGCTGTACCTCTGGATTGGCAAACTGGGGTGGTGGTCCCAATTTTTAAGAAGGGGGACCGGAGGGCGTGTTCCAATTATCGAGGAATTACACTCCTCAGCCTACCTGGAAAAGTCTATGCAGGGGTACTAGAGAGGAGGATCCGACCGATAGTCGAACCTCGGATTCAGGAGGAGCAATGTGGTTTTCGTCCTCTATACGCTCCACGGGATTCTGGAGGGGGCATGGGAGTTTGCCCAATCTGTCCACATGTGCTTTGTGGATTTGGAGAAGGCTTTCGACCGTGTCCCTCGAACGATCTTGTGGGGCGTGCTCCGAGAGTACGGCGTTCCGGATCCGTTGCTACGAGCTATTCAGGCGCTGTATCACCGGAGCCAGAGTTTGGTCCGTATTGGTAACAGCAGGTCGGATTCGTTTCCAGTGGGAGTTGGAGTCTGCCAAGGCTGTCCTTTGTCACCAATTCTGCTCATAATTTTTATGGACAGAATTTCTAGGCGCAGTCGAGACGATGAGGGGTTCTGGTTTGGTTGCCATCGGATATCGTCTCTGCTTTTTGCGGATGATGTTGTCCTTTTGGCTTCATCAAGTCGGGCCCTCCAGCTCTCATTAGAGCGATTCGCAGCTGAGTGCAAAGCAGCCGGGATGAAGATCAGTACCTCCAAGTCCGAGGCCATGGTTCTCAGTCGGACAATGGTGGAATGCACCCTCCGGGTCGGGAATGAGGTCCTGCCCCAAGTGGAGGAGTTTAAGTATCTTGGGGTCTTGTTTACGAGTGAGGGAAGGATGGAGCGAGAGATCGACAGACGGATCGCTGCAGCCTCTGCTGTTAAGCAGTGCCTGTACCGGTCCGTTGTGGTGAAGAAGGAGCTGAGCCGCAAGGCGAAGCTCTCAATTTACCAGTCGATCTACGTTCCAACCCTCACCTATGGTCAGGAGCTTTGGGTAATGACCGAAAGAACAAGATCACGGATACAAGCGGCTGAAATAAGCTTCCTTCGCCGGGTGGTGGGGTTCTCCCTTAGAGATAGGGTGAGAAGCTCCGCCATCCGGGGAGAGCTCGGAGTAGATCCGCTGCTCCTCCGCATTGAGAGGGGCCAGTTGAGGTGGCTCGGGCATCTGGTCAGAATGCCCCCCGGACGCCTCCCTGGTGTGGTGTTTCGGGCATGTCCAACCAGGAAGAGACCCCGGGGTCGACCTAGAACATGCTGGAGGGACTATGTCTCTCGGCTTGTCTGGGACCGCCTCGGTGTACCCCCGGGAGAGTTGGAGGAAGTGGCTTGGGAGAGGGACGTCTGGACCTCTTTGCTTAGGTTGCTGCCCCCGCGACCCGACCCTGGACTAAGCGGAAGATGATGATGACGATGATGATGATGTCAGTGTGTGTCTGTGTGGGGGGGTGATCCTACTTCGCTGAAATCATTGGTCGCGGAGGGTACCCCATTAACCGTGGAAAGTGAGGGATCTCTGTATATACACACACACACACACACACACACACACACACACACACACACACACACACATATAAAACTCTGCAAATATTCCCACCAAACAGCAGAATCAGTCTATCCTTAACACTTTGAAATAATATTTTTTATAATAGCAATATTCATAATAATAACAACAATAACAATAATAGCAATAAAAAAAATAATATTACTTTTTTCTTGTTTGAATTCTCTCTCTCATCTTTTTGTACACGTGTTTGTATCTATAATCACACACACACACACACACACACACACACACACACACATGTATTCTTCTGTATGTTTGTTCTCCCTCTAGTATTTTCTCTTAATTCTATATTAATGTAAATTCCTTTACCCTTTGTATATAATTTGAACATATAAGAACAACCTGCTAATAATGTTGTTCTTGTGACGTATGTTTGAATCTCTCTCTCTCTCTCTCTCTCTCTCTCTCTCTCTCTCTCTCTCTCTCTCTCATTAAATGCACATGGTTTAGTACATCGCTCCTCACAAATAGGCCGGAATCAGCTGGGCTAAGCTGATGATATTCACATACCGTACATGATTCCCAAGTGTGTACGCTATTTATTAATTTATTTTTTTACTCATGGGTGCTTGTTGAACAGTTGTAAGGCATACAGGTCATAAATCAGCAACTACCTGTATATATATATATATATATATATATATATATATATATATATATATATATATATATATATATATATATATATATATATATATATATATATATATATATATATATATATATATATATATATATATATATATATATATATATATATATATATATATATACATGTGTATATATATATATATATATATATATATATATATATATATATATATATATATATATATATATATATATATATACATTTTCAGTATTTATATGTATAGGGGGAGTGTGGTAGCGAAGCCTGCATACTGTCCACTGTATTTTGGTCAACCATTTTTTCAGTCATTTTTTATTCTGTTTGATGTGCTGTTGCCCGTAGGTAAACCACAAAATATTAAAAAGTGCAGTGATGTATCACACCCAGACAATATGAGTCATTACATTTTTCTGTCATTTGAAATGACCTGACCAGCGTTAACATAGAATATTGAACAACAAACCAAGTATACATTATGATACATATAACGAGTTTAGGGGTAGTAGAGGCCTATTGGTATAGGACACTGGATTGATAATCCTAAGGTTTGGGGTTTGAGTCCCACTCTACGCAAGATTGTCACTGCCCCCCCTCCAGTGCAGCTAACTGGGTTATCAAAGGCCGGCCATGTTTCTCACTGTCTATGGTGTGAGACGTGTAAAAGAACCATTGCTGACTTTCGTAAAGAGTCGCTACAAAGCCATCAGCGTGATTCCGCCCTGCGGTGGCCTGGTGAGCTGTTCAGGGTGTACTCTGCCCTCGCCCGGAGTTGGCTGGGATGGGTGCCAGCCTCCCCGTGACCCTAATTAAGTGGTTACAGGAAATAAAATAACGAGTTTATTCACCTGTTATGAAAGACACAGCACATTTCATTAAATTTATGCATATGTATGCTATAGCTAATAATTACCTATCACTAATGTGTATCATATGTGTACATAGGTGGGTAGGGGTACATTTTCCTAGGTTTTATGTGTACATACTTTCTGGTCCCCTGTGTTTCCTCGAGTTAGTCTGGTTTTCTCCCACAGTCCAAAGACATGCATATTGGTGTGGATATGAGTACAAATCATGTGTGTTGGCCTGGCAGTGGTCTTGCAAGTTGTTCAGGATGTATCACGCCTTCTTCCAGCGTTGGCTGAGATAACCTCCAGTCTCCCTGTGACCCTAATAGGATTAAGTGGTTTGGCAAACGACTGCGTGAGTGAGGATTGTGGTCAATAATGTACATAAAGAAATTTGCTGTCAGAAAATGAACATCAATACCCAACAATGTCAGTGGAAGGATAATAAAGTCAAAAAGGACACGCTTCCTTTGACCCTATTGTGCCTATTCTGAGAATTATACCTATATATATATATATATATATATATATATATATATATATATATATATATATATATATATATATATATATATATATATATATATATATATATATATCCAAACTGATGAATTGTAATGCATTTAGCTTACATTCATAAAGCTGAGGACTGTAAAGTTCAGTAGCTGAAGTATAACTGAAAATCAGCAGTACACAAATGTTAGCATTCATTCATTCATTTTATGAACTATTTAATCTTAATTCACCGGGGATTTAGCTCAGTTGGTAGAGCGTCCGCTTTATCCTCCGGAAGGTCGGAGTTCGAATTCGGCCGCATCATACCATGAGACGTTAAAATTTGGGAGTTGTTGCTTCCTGCTTGGTGCTCAGCATCAAAGGGATAGAACAACACAACAACTGGTGCCGTACAATGGCAACGGGTGCCCAGAGCGCAGGGAGTGCTGGGGTCTCATGCGCATTGAGCGTACGCGTGTATGAAATTGCACTATATAAGAATCCACAATAATAATAATAATAATAATAATTCGGGTTGACAGGAGACTGGTGCCCATCTCAGCCAACTCTGGGCAAGGACAGAGAACACCTTGGACAGCTCACCAGGTTATCACAGGGAAGAAACACGCTGACCTCTATGTAGCTACTCTTGTCAAAGGTCAGCAATAGTTCATTCGTATGAACCTCCCACCACAGACAGTGAGAGACATGGCTGGCCTTTGATAAACCAGTTAGCTGCACTGGGGGACAGCAGTGAGATCCGTTGAGAGTGGGGCTTGAACTC
This sequence comes from Plotosus lineatus, assembly GCA_024760905.1. NCBI lineage: Eukaryota > Metazoa > Chordata > Actinopteri > Siluriformes > Plotosidae > Plotosus > Plotosus lineatus. Next base: position 47,592,748 of record CM045731.1, read on the forward strand.
CCAGCCTTGGGGTCAGTAATGCTGCACCTTACCACCACTGCCCCAAAAGTTCGCATAAAAGCAATGTTACTAAAGCTCTTACAGCATTGTACATGCTTCTCTTGTCCCAGTAATCTCAAATTCTTGAAACGTGATGGAGGTCATACCTGCTCTGCCAATCAGTACACCCAGTTGCTTTCTGGGAAATCCAAAATAGGGAGAGTAAGAGAAAGCCAGCTAACATATACACCCCAGAAAATGAAACTTCACTACGTTTTTGGATGTAGCGAAAATGACTCTCGTCTCTTGTTCGTGGGTTAAAGGTTCACAGCTCATATCCATTTAAATGCAGCTATAATTGCTCTTTCCAATAATGAAGTCTACCGGACATCCTGATGTTGGATTCAAATGGCCTAAAACATGTTCTTGAGTGAAAAATAAAGTGTCCTAATTCCTGTTCAAAAGGTCACTGCTATGAGTTATAGGAGAGTAAGCACCTGAAAGCTATTCCCCTGCTAGCTTTGACAGAGAGGCTGTCATTTCTCCCTTTAAAAATAGTGTAAGGTAATAAATGGTCATTTGTGAATGTCTTAGCTACTGGCAGTAACTGCTCTGAAACTTCCACTCCCTCCTACGAAAGATTAGTACAGTGAAATATGATCCCCTGTGTGAGGCAGACATCCGACAGCTTTCTGGCAGAATCAGCAAAAATAAGAAGTGTAAATTTGTTAAACAACAATTTGATTCATTTGGTTTTGATTACTTTTGGAGTCCAAATCAGTTTCAGCTCTGTTTTATCTGTTTCCCTTCCAAGAAAAACAAATATGGATGCCACCTGTGAATAATCCCATGATGTAAACATGATACATATTATACATTTATATTCTTCACTTTTGCTACGGTCGTGTAATGATTGGCACATCCACCTCACAGAAAGAATGTTCTGGGGTCTAGTCCCGGGCTTGGGGTGGTTTCTGTATGGAGTTTGCACGTTCTCCCTGTGATGTGCTTAACACGAGTTTCTTCAGGGTATACTGGTTTTCTCCCACAGTCTGAAGGCCTGCACATTAGCCTTATTGGCTGTTGCAAATTGCCCTTAGGTGTGAGTACGAGTGTCATTGGTTGTGTGTTGGGCCTGCTACGGACTAGAACACGGGGACCCTGCCCTTATGTGATGAAAACTGAAATTTCTCTCGGTGACCCTAATAGGATGAAGTGAGTCGGCAAATCATTGAAATATATAAGAGCATAGAAAAACGTGTACTCTGAAAACTTCACTGTACAGAATATTGTTAATTCATTAATTTGTCAAGCATCTTAATCCAAAGGGTCATGGGGAGGCCCACCCTATCCTAGCTGGCACTGGGCAAAAGCAGAATACACCCTGAATACCTCGCTAGACCATCACAGAGTGACACTCATATCTGAGGACAACTTGGAACAGCCAATTATCCCAATGTCTTTGGACTGTTGGAGGAAACTGGAGTACCTGGAGGAAATCCATGCAAACATGGCAAGAGCATGTAAACTTTATTAAGAAATTCCCTTGTTGAGTCCAGGTCTCAAACCCAGGACCTTCTTGCTGTTAGGCAACCACTACACTTGCTGTTAGGAAACATTTTGCATACTTTTAATGGGTGGGGTCCCTATCAACAAAGTTCAGTTTAGAGTATATAGTTCACGTGACACTTTTTCATACCACACATTTAACATGTCAACACACATGTTAAACTCAACCCATATATTTTTTTCATGTTGCATGACAGGTGGTATGGTAGTGCAGTTGTTAGCACGTCTGCCTCACAGCAAGAAGGACCCGGGTTCGATTCCCAGTTCGGGCATTTCTGTGTGGAGTTTTTATGCTCTCCCAATGACTGTGTGGGTTTTCTCCAGGTATTCTGGTTTCTTCCCACAGCCCAGAAAACATGTGCAAAATTGCAAAGATTATTCTCAATTATAAATGATTATTCTAAAGCAGTGGTTCTTAACCTTGTTGGAGGTACCGAACCCCACCAGTTTCAAATGCACAGTCACCGAACCCTTCAACAGTGAAAAATAAAAATATGATTTTTTACAAATTCAAGACATAGGTACTGTTGTGTTCTTGTCCCTTGCTAAAAAGGGTTGTGACAGGAAGGGCATCCGACGTAAAAACCTCTGCCAAATCAAACATGCGAATAAGATGATTTGCTGTGGCGACTCCTGAGTGAAAGGGAAAAAGCCGAAAGGAAGACAGGTACTGTTGTGTTCTTGTATTCCCATCTCCATGCAGTTTCATGAAGTGTTCCTTTAGTTTTGCCGGTGCGAGACTAGAGTTGCTCAACTTGGCATTGCAAATCATTCAGATAGGACGCTGAGTCCCATCACGTTCCGTGATGCATGTGACTCCATGTTGTACATATTCGTCCGACCACTTTCATTTTTTGCTCGACATATTTAGTATGGATTAAAATATCCCGAAAAAAATCTCACGACTTCACACATTGACTACTGAGCGTGCTAAATTCCCCACGGCACTGATTGGCCAAGCAATGTAATGTGATCATCTGCAGCCAGTGATGGCCAAGGGGGGGGCGTGTCATCACTAATTGACACGATGAGTCGGGTGTGTCTTGACCTCTGTGGCAGAGGCTCCGCCGAACCCCTGAGACCGACTCACCGAACCCCTAGGGTTCGATCGAACCCAGGTTAGGAACCACTGTTCTAAAGTGTGAGAGTGCTGAGGGCTGCCCTGCCGGGGGGGGTATGGGCCCTGCGTGCGCAGGCCTGGTCGATCGCCAGGAGACGGCCGGATGAGAGGAGACGGCTGGTGGAAATATATATATAACCACTGTTCTAAAGTGTGAGCGTGAGTGTTGGCCCTGCAATGGCCTGTCCAGGGTGTACCTTGCCCAGAGTCAACTGAGATGGATGCCAGCCTCCCATCAACCCTAATTAGGATTAAATGGCTTGGAAAATGAATGATGCATGACACAGTAGATTTGAGGTGTAAATGCTAATGCAAACCTACATATTAATGTGAATTAGTTACATTTTATTTATTTCGCTACCCACAAATCCTACTCTTTCCTCCATTACTGTTGTACTTTCAGTGGATTTTTACCCTGAGCAGCAGATGTGGCGGGGCCACAGATTTGAGGATGGCGGTGACAGTTTTAGGTGGAGGAGTCTATTATTAGTTTACCTCTCCTCCATGGCATTTTATCACTGCTGCGTCTGATGGCCTCCCTACTTTAAAAAAAGAACTGAAGTTGTGCATCTCAATCCGCCCATTCATATTTCATAGGGCTTGGTGTCATAAATAAAGCGAGCATGGCTGACCCGGGCTATTAGTTACACACCTAGCGGAAACTGCTGGATGCTTTATCTTCAGTGTGGCATCACTGGTCTCCATCTGGAGTGACTAGGAAAAGGATAGTGAAATAAATAGATAGGTAGATGTCTGACACCCTGAGAGAGTAACAAGCACTGACGTGATATTTACACAAGTCAATCCTATGGCCTTGGGTTTGGAAATTTTGGAGGACATATAAGGTGAACTGATCCATTGGAACTGTTTATCAATGACAGATGTGAAGTGACACCTTTTCCAGATGGAGTCTGTCGTAATATACATTGTTAAGAGTTTGAGCAAAATTCCTGCTAAAACACCACCGAATACATCATCAGATTAGAATATTTTTGTCCCATTGTATGAAATTACTTTCCGCTTTAAACTATTTATGCTGAACTATAGAACATACTGAATGGTTCACAAACTTTAAATCTAGCCTCTCTGACTTTGTCTCCAAAACATCTTACATGTGCTGTCCCTCTGATGTACTCATTCCTGATCCTATCCATCCTCGTTACTCCCAAAGAGAACCTCAACATTTTCACCTCTGCTACGTCCAGCTCTGCCTCCTGTCTTTTTTTCTGTCTGTTTCTAAACCATACAACATCGCTGGCCTCATCACCGTCTTGTACACTTTTCCTTTCATTCTTGCCAATACCCTTCTATCACACATCACAACGGACACTTTTCTCCAGCCATTTCAACCTGCCTGCACACGTTTCTTCACCTCTTTTCCACACTCCACTGCTCTGGATTGTTGAGCTTAAGGACTTAAAATCCTCCACCTTCTTTATCTCTGCTCCCTGTAACCTCACCGTCCCTCTTGGGTTCTTGTCGCTCACACACATGTATTCTGTCTTACTGGGGCAAACCTTCATTCCTGTCCTTTCCAGGGCATACCTCCACCTCTCTAGATTTTCCTGCACTTGTTCTCTGCTCTCACTCCAGAGCACAATGTCATCTGCAAACATCATAGTCTAATGCAATTCTTGTCAAACCTTGTCTGTCAGCCTGTCCATCACCATAGCAAACAAGAAGGGGCTCAGAGCTGACCCGTAATGCAGTCCCACCTCCACCTTGAACTCTTCTGTCACACCAACAGCACACCTCACCACTGTCTTACATCTCTCATACATGTCCTGCACCTCTCTAACATACTTCTCTGCCACTCCAGACTTCCTCATGCAATACCACAGTTCCTCTCTCGGCACCCTGTCATATGCTTTCTCCAGATCCACAAAGGCACAATGCAGCTCCCTCTGACCTTCTCTGTACTTCTCTATTAATATCCTTAAAGCAAACACTGCATCTGTGGTGCTCTTTCTTGGCATGAAACCAAACTGTTGTTCACAAATGCTGACCTCTGCCCTTAGTCTAGCTTCCACTATTCTTTCCCATAACTTCATCATGTGGCTCATCAACTTTATCCCTCTGTAGTTGCCACAATTCTGCACGTCTTCCTTTTCTTAAAAATGGGCACCAGCACACTTCACAGGTATGGAAGTGTCTAGGAGAGGTAGCAGTAGACTCTCTAATACTTTGTTGAATGGTCTTGTTAAAAAGTCTACTGATACCTCTCCTAGACACTTCCATACTTCCACAGGTATGTCATCAGGACCAACTGTCTTTCCATTCTTCATTCTCTTCAATGCCCTCCTCACTTCACCCTTAGAAATCTTTGTTACTTCCTGGTCCTCAACGGTCACCTCTTCTACTCTTTTCTCTCTCCCATTTTCCTCATTCATCAGCTCTTCAAAGTACTCTTTCCATCTTCCCAGCACACTTCTGTCATCAGTCAATACATTTCCCTCTCTGTCCTTAATCACTGTAACTTGCTGCACGTCCTTCCCATCTCTATTTCTCTGCTGTGCCAACCTGTATAAATCATTTTTTCTCTCCTTACTGTCCAACCTAGCATACAAGTCATCATACACCCTCTGTTTGGCCGCTACCTTTGCCTTACACATCATCTCCCTGGATTCATTTTTACTCTCTTCAGTCCTCTCAATGTCCCACTTCTTAGATAACCTCTTCCTTGGTACACAATCCTGCACTTTCTCATTCCTCCACCAAGTCTCCTTATCTACTTTCCTTCTATAGGACACACAAAGTATTCTCCTAACTGTCTCCCTGATCACATTAGCTGTAGTTGTCCAGTCATCTGAAAGCACTTCCTGACCACCCAAAGCCTGTTTCAACTCCTTCTTGAAGACAACACAACATTCTTTCTTTTTCAGCTTCCACCACTTTGTCTTCTGCTCTGCCTTTGCAGTCTTCACCTTCCTCACCATCTGCACCATCCTGCACACCACCATCCTATGCTATCTGGCAACACCCTCACCCACTACTACTTTGCAGTCACTGCCTTCCTTCAAATTACATTGTCTACACAAGAGGTAGTCTACCTGTATGCTCCTACTTCTGCTTTTATAAGTCACCCAATGCTTCTGTTTCTTCTGGAAGAAAGTATTCACAATAACCATTTCCATCCTTTTTGCAAAATCCATCTGCACCAATGACCACTCTTTCAACCCTGGGGGTACTCTGCATCACTTCACCTAACTCCCTCCAGAATCTCTTCTCGCTCACATCCTGCCTGTGGGACATAAGCACTAACAACATTGAACATCACGACTCCTTACTCTGTCTGATACTCTTTTCACTTCTAGAACATTCCTGACAAACTCCTCCTCCAAGATGACTCCTACTCCATTTCTCTTCCCATCCACACCATGATAAAACAGCTTAAATCCTGCTCCTAAGCTTCTAGCCTTGCTACCTTTCCACCTGGTCTCCTGAACACACAGTATGTCCACCTTCCTCCTCTGCATCATGTCAGCCAGCTCTCTACCTTTTCCTGTCATAGTTCCAACATTCAAAGTCCCTACTCTCAGTCATAGACTCATGTCTTTCCTCTTCTCTCTCTGCCTACGGACATGCCTCCTGCCTCTCCTTCTTCGACCAACAGTTGTCCAATTTCCGCCAGCACCTTTTGGTTAACAACACTGATGGCTGTTAACGACCGCGTGCAACGTGGTTGTCGCAGCTGAGGGCTGCCCTGCTGGGGGGTATGGGCCCTGCGTGCGCAGGCCTGGTCGATCGCCAGGAGACGGCCGGATGAGTGGAGGCGGCTGGTGGACGCAGCGAAGTGCCGTCCCGGCGCATGCCCTCATACCTGACCTGACCTGACTGATGGCGGTTGTTGTTAACCTGGGCCTCGACCGATCCAGTTTGGAAGTCATATTAATGATTCACATGTTTGATTTAGCACAGGTTTTACATTGGACGCCCGGCCTGACACAAACCTCTGCATTTATCCGGGCTTGGGACCGGTGTGAGAAAGAACACTGCCCCTTCCCCCTCACCGTTGCATTAAATTTCTGACAGATATGTAAAATAATTAACTGGGTGTACGTGTTACAGTACATGGAGAATGGATTTCCTCAACAAGGAGATTGTTTGCACCTGTATTAGTGTGTCAGTTTGTTTGATTGTATGCAAGATAATTTAAAAAATTAGGCACAAATTTGGATGTGGGCAGTGGTGGCCTGGTGGTAAAGGGCGCTGGATTGCTGATCCTAAGGATGGGGGTTCGAGTCTCACTCTCCAAAAGGTTGTCACTGTCCTCCAGTGCAGCTAACTGCGTTGTCAAAGGCCGGCCATATCTCTCACTGTCTATGGTGAGAGGCATGTAAAAGAACCATTGCTGACTTTCATCAAGAGTAGGCTGCATAGCAGTCAGCGTGTTTCCTTCCCTTGCTAAAAGGGTTGTGTCAGGAAGGTTATCCGACGTAAAAACGTATACCAAATCAAACATGCGAATCAGATGATTCGCAGTGGCAACCCCTGAAAAAAAGGGGAAAAAAAGAAGAAGAGGGCACAGATTTGAATGAAATTTCTTTTTAAAGTAGGGTGTGGTACAATTAACAAATTGTTAAAATTTGGAGGTCATCTGTTCATGGAATCATGAAAAAAAAAAATCCCAAAATCCTGGAAAATGCATATTATTTAATATGCGTCAAAATGTTCTTCAGGTGCACAATACGGGAGACATTTCCTTACAACTATGCCAAGTTATCATAATCTATTTGTGCATGGTGAAGCTACCTTGCACTCTATGAGTTGCATTCTAGTTTACCATATTATTGCATCATATCTTTTACTTATGCATGTGCTGTTTAATAATAAAATATAAATTTTTTACTGTTTTATACAGAGTACTAAAAATGCTGCTAACTGTTGAAGATAATGCCCCATTTTAAAGACAACATGTGAAAGTTTGTAAATAAATGTATTTCATCAAAATTAAGCCGAGTCCTGTTGAAATTCTACACTTCCTTGGTATCCCTTGCCAAATATATCATTCAGTATCAGCTGTAAATGCTTCAAAGTAAAGTGTGATAAGAATCTGAAAATGATGTGAGTCAAAGCCTATAATGATATCAACATTTCACAGCTCGACTTCCAACCTGTACAAACGTGCAGGTAAACCACGTGCTAGCTTACTTACTTAAAGCTAGTGGGAAGTTTGCTTTGTATTTAACCCAAAATGTCACTTTGACAGTTGGTAATGAATGTTTCTTGTATTACATGTATTTACGTGCTGTTACACTCTAATAATAATGTTGAAAATGCCTGTTTGCCAGATTACTAATTATGTACCTAGAAATGTGGATAGATCAACAATAACAAGCCTAGCATTTAATATATCCATTCATTCATTCATTCACGCAATCACTCATTCATTTGCCAAGCTGCTTAATCCTATAAGGCAGGGGTCAGGAACCTGTGGCTCAAGAGCCAGATGTGTCTCTTTTGATGACTGTATCTGGCTCTCAGATAAATCAGGTGGCCTTTCTTAACAGAATAACTAATACATAATTTCACTGTCATTTAAATAAAAATACACAAAAAAAGCCATGAAATAAAACAAAAACAGATAAATAAATCTCACACATTTAAATCTATAAATCTAGTTTCAATGCCACATGTCACTGTAGCGCAGTGGAGAGCCAATCCTTTCTGTACACCAGTGCGTGGGCGGGTCCGATACCTTGAAACTCTAATTTTATTGTATTATAACAACAGCCACAGACTGCGTGTGTTGTTTTTGAGTAAAGAGATAAATTTCTTCTTTTTGATCAGCTCATTTGCACAAAGCCAAGCACAGCTGGCAAGCAAAACATAAATGGACAGACATGGGAAAACTTCAACCCGCAGACCAGCTGATTGCCAAAACTTGGGATGCGCTTCCTGTCACATAAACACTGCAGCTTGTGAGTCCTGTCATATTGACCATGCTCCACACGCACACGCGAACAGTCCTTCTCCCTTGAAAAACATCAAGACCAACCTGCGGCACATGTAACAGATGGCAGCCTAAACGCCTGCATGAAGCTGAACCTTAGCATGTATCAACCAGACTACAAAGCCATCAGCAAAACCAGCACCAGAAGTCACATTAATAGTTAGAAGTATTTTTCTTATTAATAAATAACTTTGTTCAAACAATGTTGTTTAAAATAAACTCAGAGTCTTATTAGACTCTAAAATTGTTGGTCTTCTTTTTCAATTTAGTTGTATTTAGTATATATATATATATATATATATATATATATATATATATATATATATATATATATATATATATATATATATATATATATATAAGAAATGGAGTTTCAATAGAAAGTCTTTGTCCTGTCCTTTTGTTTTTATTATATATATATATATATATATATATATATATATATATATATATATATATATATATATATATATATATATATATATATATATATATAAATAAAAAATATGGCTCTCAGAGGATTAGATTTTAAAATATGTCTTTTTTTTGGCTCTCTTAATCAAAAAGGTTTCCGACCCCTGCTATAAGAGTTGCAAACAGGCTGGCCACAATAGGAATGATAGGCACAACCATGCCTAAACCTCACACTCACACCAGTGGTAGCTTAGTGGATATGGCAGTTGGTTGCTAATCCGAAGATCAGCAGTTCAGTCCCCACTATCACCACTGTTGGGCTCTTGGTAAGGCCCTTAACCGTCAATTTCTCAGTTATATAAAAAAAAGATAGTTCTGCATAAGAGCATCTGCCAAATTCTGTAACTGTAATGTAAACAACTGGAGGACATTATATAACAACCAATTAGCTTTATATACTTTTAGAGTGTGGTAGTGTCTTTGGAGTGTTGGAGAGTACCTAGAGAAAAAGCACATGGATAACATGCAGACCCTCTCCAAGACACCACCGTGCCATCAGATGAGGGTGGGGTATCACCCTGACATCACAACTTGCTATTCCATCGCAGGACAAAACACTTATAACTAGAGGCAATTTGGAGCATGCATTTTTTTGGATGCTTGGCTTAGTGAGGATGTTTCTGTGGGTGGAGTCCCTATGTTCTCCCTGAGCTTGTTTGGGCTTTCTTGAGGCACTTCTGTTTCCTCCCACAGTCCAAAGACATGCATATTAGGCTAATTGGTCGTTCCAAATTGTCCTTAGGTGTAAGTGTAATTGTAAATGGTTGTGTGTGTTGGCTCTGCAATTATCTGTCGAGACGTTCAGAAACTGCCTTCACCCTGTGTTGGCTGAGATAGGCTCTTGCCTTCCTGCAACCCTAATTGAGTGAGTGAGTGAGTTATTCAGCTTTTAATCTTTTATCCCCTCCCCCCCACATACACACACTCTTGTGAACTGATGCAGAGTAAACAGAGACCTTTCACTCTTTCCCCTTCTGCCCTGGTTTCCATCTGTTCTGTCCGATAGATAACACTAACATGTTTAACTCTGTATTATACAGTGCTGTCACTGGAGCTCCATATCAGCTCAGGCTACTACACAAAGCATGAAGAAAAAGATAGACACAATGTAAGAGAGACCTGACTCCGGACATGAGGAACCTGGAGTGCACTATTTCATTGCAGCGGAGTATGAACCACGAGGAAGTGGCATGTTACATGTTATGAGCATCGAGGTCGTAGACTTTAGCATTTAGTTTCTTTGCGAAAGGAACCTTATCACTTTACTCACAAAGCACTCCAAATTTAAAGATCTTCTTCTAAGATTTATTATTTACAGCAAGAAGCCACAGGTGATGAGTATAAACCACTGGATATGAGTAGTTGGGCATTCTGATTGGCTAATTGCTATTAGAATATTAGCTCGTGTACAATGGGTAACCTTCAAAAAAGTAGATAAATAAATAAATAAGGAACAAATCTGAAATAGAAGTATTTCATAATAGGACCATATATTTTTGTTATTTTCAAGGCTAAAGACCTTTTTTCCACTTGCAAACATGACTTTATTATACCAGTCGTATACAGTGGCTCTCGATTCAAAATTATACTAGTTTGTGCTATTTTGTTTCTTTGTGCAACCATTAATAGTACTTGGACAACTGGTGGTCATATGTACTGTCGCCTGGCACTTCAACAATATAGAAATCATCCAAAATAATACAAAAAACCCTGATGCCAATGACTTGAGAAGGGACCATTGTAAAACATGTATTAAAAACCAGAAGCATGGCAAACTAGGCTAAAAGCACACATTCATTCAAGATTTATTTCCTGTGATAAGCAGACGGCCATTCATAGAGTGGAAGGCATCTCAACCAGGTACAAATAGGCTACAGTGACAAGAGTTCTAATTAATCTCATAAATTAATCTAAAATACTGGAGTCTTATTATAAGCTGCCATGATTATAATGAAATGTCTCCCCTAGTGGCTGTCTGATGAAAATTCATTCATTCTTTTATTCATTTGCTGAACTGCTTAATCTTACAAGTGTTGGGAAGAGGCTGGAGACTATCTCAGTTGCCTCTGGAAGAAGGCAGAGGACTCCTCGGTCAGAGGATCTCCCCAGTCCATCGCAGGGCTTCTCTCTCTCGCGCTCTCTCTCTCTCTCTCTCTCTCACACACACACACACACACACACACACACACACACACACACACACACACACACACGCACACACCCACACACACACACCTACTGCACATTAGCTCATTGGTTAACAAGTCTGCTTCACAGCAAGAAGGTCCTGGGTTTAATTCTCATGTTCGGCCTAGGTGTTTCTGGACGGAATTTGCATGTTCTCTCTGTTCTCGCATGAGGTTTCTCCATGTACTCTGGTTTCTTGCTCCACAATGGTCTAGTGAGCTGTTCAGGGTGTGTCAGCCTTTCAGGCACCTGAATAGGATTAAGCAGTTCTGCAAACGAGTACATAAAAGATAATGATGAGTTTGCATTAAGTGGGTGGTGCTTAAAGTCTTCTTCACAGATACAGAAAATGCCATTTGTCAAACCACCAAGTCCGACTATTAGTGTTGTTGGAAGACTGGATCCAAGTTGGAAGACTGGACAGTTTACCAGATTACTGCAGGGCATCACACCCAGACTCACACCAAGGAACAATTTGGAAAAGCAAATTAGCTCAATCTGTGTGTCTTTGGCCTGTGGAAGGAAACCAGAGAACCTGGAGAAAACCCTGACAAGGATGGAGAGAACATGTAAATTCCATGCAGAAATCCCCTTGCTGAGTCCAGGACCTTCTTGCTATGAAGTGGCTGTGCTACGGAGGTGCTATAGCAAAGTCGCTGATGGGTATTGATGTTTTGAGATTTTGTTTTGTGTGTATTTTCGAATTTTGTACATACCATAGTTACTATCGAATTGAAATGTATGTTTCCAATTTGTGGTCTAATTTTAGTTTATTTATGAGTGCATAGTACTGTAGGTTTTTGTTAATTATTATTATTTCTTTTTGCAGAATTTACTAGTTTTAGTTTAGCTTTAAGTTTTGTCTTGCTGCACATTACTGCCTACTTCTGGAATGAGTCTGTTACTGTCTCATTGTCATCTGTAAAGTGTTATAGCAGCCACATGTAAATCATGGATATATTTTGTGACTCCATATGGAAGTAAATTTTTTGTGGCTTTAATACGTATATCGCACAATAGTCACAGATCAATTTGCAACTGATTTGCGAGTAATTAATTAGAGTGAAGTGGAGCGCCCAGGGGAAACTCACACAAGCAAAAGGAGAACACGCAAACTCCACACAGAAACCCTTAGATTCAAACTGATGGCGTTCTTGATGTGAGGTGGATGTGCCAAACACTACACAACTGTGCTGCCATCAGAAAATGCTAATAGACAAAAACCTCAAAGGAAATATACAGTGGTACCTTGACTTATAAGTTTCTTTAATAACGAATTGTCCATGATTCGAGCTTTGATCTCACCAAAAATCTACCCTAACCAAAGAGCAAATTTTTGATTTATGAGTACTGCTGGGGAAATGGCTTTTTCGGGCCGATTAGCCTCGAATTCGAATTTGCTCCAAGAACGCCTTGTGCAGTGCTTTTTTATTATTTTCTGTGACGCCCCCTATAGGAAGACAAAAAAACATTTCAACCCCAACAATTATTCCCATAGGAAATAACAGAAAACCAATTAATCCGTTCCAACCCCCGCCCAAACTCATATCACCTGCCACAAACAGGTATATTTGACCTAATATATTAAAGATAAACATGTAAAAACAGTAAATATTTCACGATAATACATGTAAATTAACATTAATAATAATTAATAATAATAAATAATAATAAAACAGAATAAACAATAAGTCAACAAACCCTTCCGATCATCGACTGTGGCGAAGATGTCACGTAAGCAGGCATGAGGTGGTGCGTAACAGAGGGCGGAGGAAAAAACTTTTGTGCATGTGCACGCTACAAATGCCAATGATGAATGTGTCATTGTGCATCCTCTTCAATAGGTGGCAGTGGTGCTCTCACTGTGTTCCCTACACCATAGGGAACACAGTGAGAGCATCACCACCACCACCTTCTGTAGAGGATTCACAATTACACTTAATTGTAATACAGTACAGCCCAACTTTTTGAGAAGCACTGGCCTTGTGGGAGCTCACCACGAGCTTTTCCTCGCTGGCATTTGAAGCATGCACATGCAACAAATTCGCCCCCTCCTTCTCTGTTACGCACCACGTCATGCCTGCCCATGTGGCATCTTCGAGCAGTCCATGATTGGAAGGGTTAGTTGTCTTATTGTTTATTTTTGTTTTATTATTAACCATCAGCGTCTTTCTGTCCCTTGCTAAAGGGTTGTGTCAGGAAGGGCATTCGATGTAAAAACCTATGCCAAATCAAACGTGCGAATCATTCGCTGTGGTGACCCCTGAGAAAGGGAGAAAGCCGGAAGGAAATCGTTTTTACAAGTTTATTTTCATATACAGCATTAGATGAAATATACATGTCAGATTAAATGAGTTTGCGAGGGGGTTGGAACGGATTAATTGGTTTCTATTATTTCCAATGAGAATCTTTGTTTTATCTAACGAACATTTTGACTTACGAGCTTGCCCTTGGAACGGATTAATTTCAAGCTCAAGCTACCACTATATATTTTTAAATTTCTGCAGTTTAATATTAGATACTGTATCTAAAACATGTCATTCATTTTATCAATAAAAACTGATATTGCCAAAATTGTTGTTTCTCGCTGTTTTCTATTTCTTTCTGGCTTGGTACATGTAACTTCGTTGTAATATCACTGAAGTGGAAAACACAGAGAATCCACCGTAAAGTGAGAGAGGAGCTTCGGCTGAAATAATTTTGACATCAACTGTTTTAAAGCGAGTAGGTGAAAACTTTCATAAAGGAAAACAATACCTGGTGAGAATTCACTCAAGTGCAGGTTTATTATAACAAGTCAATTGGACTCCAAAGCGCAAAGTTCAACTCATCTCCCATCAACGTGCCTGGTGGCCGCCTGAAAACCAGCAATTGACATTTGTTCTCTGATCTTGTCTAGTCCGTTTTTTAATTGTGCTCATTCCCTTCTTGCCAGTCCCAGGGGGCCAGAATACTGCCATGGTGGCCACTGTCCTTCGTCGGGCCTGACAGGAAAGAAGAGAGAGAGAGAGAGAGAGAGAGAGAGAGAGAGAGAGAGAGAGAGAGAGAGAGAGAGAGAGAGAGAGAGAGAGGAAGAGATAGAAAAGAGAGAAAGAGAGCGAGAGTGGCATCACGCTAGTTCCAGCCTCAGTGCTGATGTGTCAGGCTTATCACACAGCTGAGCGCTCCTGAGGTGACATCCTCCACTGAATCAGTGACATTTCACGGACGGTGCAAATCTATCTGTCTTTGTCACCAGTTCTAACCCCCTCCCTGTCTGCCACACACACACACACACACACACACACACACACACACACACACACACATGCTACTTTTGTATTCCAGGAGTTAGCATATTGATCATGGCAAAGTCAGTGGACTGTGCATGGTATTATTTATTTATTTATTTATTCATTGCAAAAAATGGGCATCACCAGTACCTGATCTCTGTCACTTTGCATTGAGTTGGGTTTAATCACAGAAAGAATTAAATGTGTTGTGCATCTGGATTAGCCACGCTATTGTTTTAAAGTTATATTCCAGCTTGTTCTGTCCAAAACACAGCTAAACATAAATATAGAAACAGTTTATCAATAACAGCTGAATTTATTTTATTACCCTATAATGTTGCTGAGCCTCAACCGGACCAACTGAAGCAACAATTTCATAACAATTATCCATTATAATCAATGCTAAAGGCACTCCATCAAAATATTAAAGTTTTTAGTGTATTTTTTGATGGGCTCTGTAGTTAGAACTGATTCCTTATTAGTTGGGTTATCATCATCATGACATCATCACCATCATCTTCATCTTCTTCTTCTTCTTCTTCTTCCACTTAATCCAGCGTCGGATCGCAGGGGCAGCAGCCTAAGCAATGAGTTCCAGACATCCCTTCCTCCAGCTCTTTCCAGAGTACACCGAGGGGTTTCCAGACCAGCCAAGAGATATAATCCCACCAGCGTGTTCTAGGTCGACCCTAGGGTCTCTTCCCAGTTGGACATGCCCGAAACACTACACCAGGGAGGCGTTCGGGAAGCATTCTAACTAGATGCCCGAGCCACCTCAACTGGCTCCTCTCAATGCGGCGGAGCATCAGTTCTACTCTGAGCTCTCTCTGGATGGCTGAGCTTCTCACCTTATCTCTATGGGAGAGCTCCACCACCCGGCAAAGGAATCTCATTTTAGTCACTTGTATCTGTGATCTTGTTCTTTCCGTCACTACCCAAAGCTCATGACCATAGGTGAGGGTTGGAACCTAGATTGACTGGTAAATTGAGATCTTTGCCTTGTGGCTGAGCTCCCTCTTCGCCACAACGAACCGGTACAGGCTACGTTTTACAGCAGAGGCTGTAGCGATCTGCCTGTCGATCTCCCTCTCCATCCTTCCCTCATTCGTAAACAAGACCCCGAGATACTTGAATGCCTCCACCTTGGCCATGACCTCATTTCAGACCCAGAGGGTGCATTCCACCCTTTTCCGACTGAGAACCATGGCCTTGTACTTGGAGGTACTGATTCTCATCCTGGTCGCTTCACACTCGACTGCGAATCACTCCAATAAGAGCTGGTGGTCCTGGATTGATGAAGCCAAAAGGACAATGCCATCTGTAAAAACGCAAAGATGAGCTCCGATGGCCACCAAACCAGAACCTCTCAAGGCCTTGGCTATGCCTAGAAATTCAGTCCATAAAAATTATAAACAGAATCAGTGACAAAGGACAGCCTTGGTGGACTCCAACCCTCACTGGAGAGGAATTTGACCTGTTGTTACCAATGTAGACCAGTGATACAGCAACTGAATGGCCTGTAGTAACAGGTCCGGAACGCCATACTCCCGCAGTACGCACCAAAAGATAGCTCAAGGGACACGGAAAAAAAGCCTTCTCCAAATATACAAAACACATGTGGATAGATTGGGTTAACTCCAATGATCACTCCAGTATCCTGTAGAACATATAGCGTTGGTCTAAAGTGCCAGTAGTTGGGTTACTAGTTCTATTAAAAATGTAAAACCATACAGTATAAAAACATACAACACAATTGCCATTACCATTTACTTTAAATTTACGTATATTTAGATATGGACTTCAAAGCTATTTCTTCAGGTCATCCTGCCATCAGTGTTGCATCATAGGATAGAAGAATGGCAAAAGAAGTGAAATAAACATCTGAGTAACTGTGCTGTATTGAAAATGTTTTAGGTTCCATCTACTGCATACTGCTTACTCATCATCATCATCATCATCATCATCACCATCACTGCTGTCATCATCATCATCATCATTCTTACTATCATCATCATCATCACCATTTTCATCATTACCATCACTGCTGTCATCATCATCATCATCATCATCATCATCATCATCATCATCATCATCATCATCACCATTTTCATCATTACCATCACTGCTGTCATCATCATCATCATCATCATCATCATCATCATCATCATCATCAGCAGCATTTTCATCATTACCATCACTGCTGTCATCATCATCATCGTCATCATCATCATCATCACCCTTACCACCATCATCCTCATTATCACCATCATCATCATAAACATAACTATCACCATCATCATTATAATCACCATTATCATAACCATTTTCATCATCATCATTATCATCATCATCATCATCATCATCATTGTCGTCGTCATCATCATCATCATCCTCCTCCTCATTCCCAAAATCATCACCATGAAAATCACCACCATCATCACAACCACCACTATTATCCTCACCACCACTACCGCCATCATCATCACAATCATCATCATCACCACATTAATGATCATCATCATCATCATCATCATCATCATCATCATCGTCGTCATCATCATCATCATCATCCTCCTCCTCATTCCCAAAATCATCACCATGAAAATCACCACCATTATCACAACCACCACTATTATCCTCACCACCAATACCACCATCATCATCACAATCATCATCATCACCACATTAATGATCATCATCATCATCATCACCACCACCACCACCACCAAAATCCTCATCATTATCACCACCATGATTGTCATCATTATCACCTCCATTCTTCCAACATTTTTATGTACAAAATTCACAAGTCAATGATGTCACTGTTCCCAGACCTTCTTGGTCTAGTCCTGAATCTCTTGCAATGTAGTAGCAATATTTTGGTGATTTTTTTTTTTTTGCACGAATGTGTCCAGTTGGATGCCTAAAAGGAAGTGATGAGATGACTTTATTCTGAATGGCCCACAACTACTTAATAATTTTCCAACAAGATCAGTCAATGAACCATACATGACACAATGTTATTCAATCAATGTTATTCAATCATAGTGCAGGGCACCATTCATAACATCATGCAAATACAGGAGAATGACTTCGGGTAACGTTTATGAAACAGTAGAATGGATAAAACACAACAATCTGTTGCGTTTACACAGAATACATGTATTCTGAAGTAGGGGCATGGGGGACCCTCAAGTGATTGGCAGTCATGCAGACAGAAATTTCATCGTTTGAGCTGACAGGAAGGGAATGATAACTCAAATAACGACTCTTACAAACATGGTAAGCAGAAAAGCATCTCAGGTCCTGCCAAACTATGAGTCAAAATCTGTGACTGGCCTCAGAATCCTATTCTTGGCTGACAGGAGTGGAACTCAGGACTGTTTCCTGCTGTTGTAGCCCTTCTGCCTCAAGCCTACTGTAGCTCGAACCAATCTGGACATTCTCCTGTGAAATATTCAAACCAGCCCATATGGCACCAACAGCCATGCCAGGTTACAGTCAGATTTACAGACAACAGAGATTGATTCTTTCTCATTCGGATGGCTGATGGTGTTATTAACTGTCCAGGGTTACAGATCTCAAACTGGATATTTACAGTGTATTTACTTAGGATTTAGAACAACTTACAAAACATGTAACAGTGAGACAGCACTCGCAATCCAGTATGAGCAAGGATTAATAACTAGTGCAAGAGTAGCCAGTCTAGGTGGTGACAAAAGAACCATTTCAAACCTGATTGCATAAATAATTGTATGAATAAAGTTTGGAATTAGGTCAGCATGGTGGCATAGTGGTTAGCATGTTCATCTCTCAGCAAGACGGTCCTGGGTTGTTACTGTGTGTGTGGAGTTTGCATGCTCCACTTGGACTTAGCCTGGGTTTCCTCCTACTCCGGTTTTCATCTACACGCCAAAGACATACACGCTTGGCAAATTGGCTGTTCAAAATTGCCCCAAGGCGTAAGTATGAATGGTTGTCCTACAGTGGTCTGGCAAACTGTTCAGTGTCCCTTGACTTTGGCGGTCCAGTTTTGGCCTGATAACTTGGTTAATATGAGCAGCACGAAGGCAGGTACTTCCTTCTCTTCCCACAGTCCAAAGACAAGACTGAGTGTAAGTTCCTGTCCATTGGATGTCTGTTAAAGCAAACACTCATTCATTTTCTGAACTAATTAATCTTAATTAGGGTCACAGGGAGGCTGGCCTCCATCTCAATTGACTCTGGGCGAGGGCAGAGTACACCCTGGCCATCACAGGACACGCTGACGGCTATGCAGGCTACTCCTGACTAAAATCAGCAATGGTTCTTTTACATGCTTCTCACCATAGACAGTGAGAGACATGGCCGGCCTTTGATAACCCAGTTAGCTGCTCTGGAGGGACAACAGTGACAGCCATTGACAGTGGAGCTTGAACCCCCACCTTGGGATCACAAAACCAGTACCTGGACCGCCACTGCCCTCCGTTAAAGCAATCAAGTCCATATGAAAACAAAATGGTACCACCCATGTCTCTGGTGGCATGTTCTCACCTGTCAGCATACCACACACACACACACACACACACACACACACACACACACACACACACACACACAAATAAAACAAAATAAAATAAAATTTGTTTTCAGTTTATTCTATCAGATCATCAGTTATAGTTGTATTATAGTTAGATTAATTATCTGATCAGCTTAACATCTGTTTAATAATTTAAAAGCTGTAATACCTTCAGAGTCTCTGTGACTTTATTTCAGGTCTCTGCACCATATATAGTACTCTCGATGGCTTCAGATGGAGGTGTACCATATTGATTAGTTATTCTGTTAATTAAAGTCGGTCTCCAGAGACAGAATCTGTTCCAGAATTAGAGCTGCTCGAGCAGACAATGAGAGCACCAGGGACTGCAACATCTGTAGCATGTAATGTCGGGGTTAAACTTGTCCTGCGCTTGCATATGTAAACTCTACCAGCAGGTGTTACAGTGACACTCTACACACACACACACACACACACACACACACACACACACACACACACACACACACACACGTGCATACACACACAATCAAACATGCTGCATTAAGGATGGAAACGTGAGTGCAAATAAACAGCGCTTCCAGTGCCATATGGCTGTAGCAAAAAGGCCATGAATGAAAAGCTTGCAAATCTGTGGGGACAGGAGATGAGGTGTCGGGCAAATCCAGTGGCGACTGACATGTTCGGCGTGTAATCTCCTGCATTGTGCGTGCGTGGGGAAAGATTATCCTCCAGTGACGGGCTGCTAAAAGGTTGCCTCAGGAAAGGGCAAGCGATACTACCCCTCCTCCCTTGTCATACTCCAGATTAGGTCAGGGAAATATCTGCTTCCTCCCCCAGAAACGTTTTTCCTATTCACATCCCCCTCTTTTTACTCGATCGTGGCTTGGAATCGCTAATTCTGACAGGTTGCTAGCAGGATTATCAGGCCCCTGCGCTGTAAGCCACATTGCACCATGGTCTAGTTACAAGCAGAGGAATGGCCTCAGGGATGCAGTCTTTGAAAGCACGACATATTTGCATTCCAATCTCCATCTACGTGATCAGGGTGGGTGCCGCTGTGAAGGAAATGTTGCGTTTGATTTGTTTTCACCCCCTTTCACCCCCTTTCTTCTACCACCCTTTTGATATCCGACAGGGTCCGGTGTAATGGAGCAGTAATGACCCGCGTTGATGAAGTGGCGCGAAAGCTGTAATCTGTCCGCAGCAGAATGGCTACCGCTCCCTGTGACAGTAAATTGAAACTTAACTCTCTGCCACAATTTAGCAAGACATAATAAAAGGTGATGAGGGTCTGGCTGAAAGGGCGTCTTATAAACGAGGAGCACACACCGATGTAAAGGAGAACGTGATACAGAGCTGACTTTGCATGAAGAAAGTTTGTAGAACCCGGATTCCAATTTATGATAAGTTTGTTGGATTGGTGTTGACAGCATAGTGATAATGTTTTTTTTTCCTCTTTGTGCCTCATGTAGTTTGGACTCTCAGATCAGTCACCTTTACAGCCAGACCCTGTGATAGCGTAGATCATGTTTATCGCATTGGTCTGTCACCGAATTTCTGTGCGTGTCTTTGTGTGCATATGGATGTGTTTGTGTCGCTCACTTAAATCAAACATGCGCAGATTTTTACTCTACCTGCAAAATATTTTGGAGCACCTAACATTTTTCCGATTACTGACCCTCCATCACGAAACCAGGATTTATTAATTTGCTGACTTATTTAATTCTACTGGGTACTGGTGGTATGGTGCTGGATTACTGATCCCAAGTCCCACTGTCAACGGCTGTCACTACCTGGTTTATATTTTATATATACAGTACAGAGTATATATATATATATATATATATACACACACACACACACACACACACACACACACACACATATATATATATATATATATATATATACTAGTCCTTCTCAAAAAATTAGCATATCATGATGAAAAGGTAGTCTAAACGAGCTATTAACCTAATCATCTGAATCAACGAATTAACTCTAAACACCTGCAAAAGATTCCTGAGGCTTTTAAAAACTCCCAGCCTGGTTCATTACTCAAAACCGCAATCATGGGTAAGACTGCCGACCTGACTGCTGTCCAGAAGCCCATCACTGACACCCTCAAGCAAGAGGATAAGACACAGAAAGAAATCTCTGAGCGAATAGGCTGTTCCCAGAGTGCTGTATCAAGGCACCTGAGTGGGCCGTCTGTGGGAAGGAAAAAGTGTGGCAGAAAACGCTGCACAACCAGAAGAGGTGACCGAACCCTGAGGAAGATTGTGGAGAAGGGCCGATTCCAGACCTTGGGGGACCTGTGGAAGCAGTGGACTGGGCTACAGGTGCCGCATTCCCCAGGTCAAGCCACTTTTGAACCAGAAACAGCGGCAGAAGCGCCTGACCTGGGCTACAGAGAAGCAGAACTGGACTGTTGCTCAGTGGTCCAAATTACTTTTTTTCGGATGAAAGCAAATTTTGCATGTCATTCGGAAATCAAGGTGCCAGAGTCTGGAGGAAGACTGGGGAGAAGGAAATGCCAAAATGCCTGAAGTCCAGTGTCAAGTACCCACAGTCAGTGATGGTCTGGGGTGCCATGTCAGCTGCTGGTGTTGGTCCACTGTGTTTTATCAAGGGCAGGGTCAATGCAGCGAGCGAATTGGACATTTTGGAGCACTTCATGCTTCCATCTACTGAAAAGCTTTATGGAGATGAAGATTTTCATTTTTCAGCACGACCTGGCACCTGCTCACAGTGCCAAAACCACTGCTAAATGGTTTACTGACCATGGTATTACTGTGCTCAACTGGCCTGCCAACTCTCCTGACCTGAACCCCATAGAGAATCTGTGGGATATTGTGAAGAGAAAGTTGAGAGACACCAGACCCAACACTGTGGATGAGCTTAAGGCCGCTATCGAAGCATCCTGGGCCTGTATAACACCTCAGCAGTGCCACAGGCTGATTGCCTCCATGCCACAGCCTGGCGAGTCTTCCAGGGTATACTCTGCCCTCATCCGGACTCAGCTGGGATGGGCACCAACCTCCTGGTGACCCTAATATTGATTAAATGATTACAGAAAATGAACTGACTGATGATGATGAACTTGTTACAGGGCCACCCAGTGGTGGCTTCCTCCTCACAACAAGAAAGTCCTGGGTTTAAGACACAGGCTTGGCAAAGGCATTTCTCTCTCAAGTTTGTATATTCTCCATGTGCTTCTCTGGCAAGCTGTTCGGGTTGTTATCCCATCTCTGCCAAGTTTAGGCTGAGATAAGCTCCAACCTCTCCGTGATCCAAATAAGATCAAATGGTTTGGCAAATAAGTGAATAAGTGAAAAACATACACGGTGTAAATTGTAACCTTTGACACTAAACACGGGGTGATATCACGTGGCTTTCCATGTCGCTGGTGCCAATAAGAAATATGAATATAATTCTGTTTTGCTGGTCTGTAGGGGCTTGTTCATGGGAGGGACATGGACTGAAAAGTGTAAAGTGGACATTGTGAGTTAATAAAGCTGGGACTGGTTCACATGGTGTGCCCTAAGAGATTGCTTACATCAAAGCACCAATCAAAAACTGGTGCAGATATAATTTGTCATCAGGGATTTCCTGCAGGAGAATTATAGAGAAGATACAGGGACCAATCGATACTATGGATTTTCGCTGCAGTGGCTGATTGTCCAATTGCCGTGAAACATGTGGCGAGATAGAAGAGCCGTTCTGACGCAGACTGCCGCCTCAGCATAAGGCCTGTCAGATACTTATAGGCTGGCCGCAACAGAAAATTATCATGCTGCAGTGGCCGAGTACTACTTAACCCGCTCGCTCACCCCGTGTGCTGCATGTGATTCATTGGATCCTGTCCTTAGAAGAGAGAGAGAGAGATAGAGAGAGAGAGAGAGAGAGAGATGATTAACACTGAACACAATCCCTTTCTGGATGTCGGAATAAATTAGCAAGAAACTGCAACAACCTGCTAAATACTTTACTCAAACTGACCCCTCGATCCAACTCACTCCTCATAAACCCTATAAACTTTAAAGCCCAGGCAAATTAAAGCCATGGCACAAACACACGCAATTTTAAATATATGTTTGTTACACCGACAGACTCATAGATATGCCACTTTTATTTATTTATTTATTTACTTGCAAGCAACTAGCGATGTTTCATGTAATATTTATGCGTCATTGCTGTCACAGAAGGTAAAAGGATAACTTGAAGTGTCAGACTTGCATACTTCATAAACATAATCTCTTTTAAACTTTAATTTAAGACAGATTCCCTACTAGTTATTTAAGCTGAAGGCCCTGCTAATAACTCCAGCTAACTGCTCTCATTCGCTGACACCGGTTCAAAGCGGCTCGCCAGACCTTCACACAGCCAACATACACACAACTATTCACACTTATACCTGGGGCAGTTCGGAACAGCCAATTGGCCAAATGTGAACATCTTTGGATTGGCGGAGGAAACTGGAGTGTCTGGAGGAAACCCAAGCACATGGGGTGGGGGTTTGGGGGGGTGGGGGGGCAAACTACCCATATAAAGACACTCTTGCTAAGCAAACCCAGGATGATTTGGTCACATCTTTATTGAAGTGATCAGGAAGCTGGAAAATAATCTGATTGTTCGGATCAGACTGAGATCTGTATTTTTCAGGTGTATTCCGCACTTGTCCAGTATCAGCTGAGACAGGCACTAGCCTCGCCATGACCCTAATTATGATTAAGCGGTCCAGAAAATGAATGATAAAATGAATGAAGAAATTATTATTATTATTATTATTATTATTATTATTATTATTATTATTATTATTATTATATATTGGTAGTAGGATGCTGAGGTTGGAACTACCAGGCGGAAGGCCTAGAGGAAGACCAAAGAGACGATTCATGGATGTGGTGAAGGAGGACATGAAGGTAGTTGGTATAAGAGAAGAAGATGCAGAGGATAGGGTGAGATGGAGGCAGATGATTCACTGTGGCGACCCCTGAAGGGAAAAGCCGAAAGGAGAAGAAGAAGAAGATTATTATTATTATTATTATTATTGATATGTATGTTAATCATTACAGTTTGGAGCTGATTTATGGTTTTTGATGTGCAGCATATTACAAATATAGAGACCAGTTTAGTGGTGACAATCTGATTTCAATCCCTGTAACTTTCCTGTAACATCTTTTATGTTTACTTTGTGTCTTTTAAAATTTTGGGGGGTATTCATTATTCATTATTCATTTTTCTTCTTCTTCTTCTTCTTCTTCTTCTTCTTGTTTTCTGATTATCATCATCATCATCATCATCATCATCATCATCATCATCATCATCATCATCATCATCATCATCCTTCACTTACTGATTTGCTTAACTGCTTAAAGTTCTAAATGTTGCGATGAGCCTGTGTATGTTCTGCTTGTAGATAAGGGTTGCTCAGCCTCAGACCAGCTTGCTGGTGTTAATATTTTGGCTGATTTTGATGTATGCCTTTGTCGTTAAACAGTTTATCTTCTACTGCTTGGTAATTACGCTATATGGTTAATAGTTTTTTTTTGACATATGACAACACCATCCATTTATGATCCAATCTTCTCCAAACATGTAAAAGATATCTGTATGCTGTAACGTTAAGATTTCCTTTCATTCGAGCAAAGCAGGGAAAACATGTTCCAGCACAACAGTGCTTCGGTGCACAAGTGAGGTCCAGGAAGGCATGGTTTTTCAAGGTTACACAGAGCCCTGACCTCAACCCCTCTGAACACCTTTGGGATGAACTGGAACACTGAGTCCGCTCCAGGGTTTTTCGCCTCGGCAGCAGTGCCTGACCTTACTAATGCTCTTGTGGCTGAATGAACACAAATCCCCAAAGCCGTGTTCCAAAATATAGTGGACAGCCTTCCTGGGGTTATTATAACATCAAAGGTTGACTGAATCTGGAATGCGATATTCAAACAGCACATGTGTGTGTGATGATCAGTTGTCCACAAACATTTGGGAACAGAGAAATACTTTCTATGCATTAGCTAATTGTTAAGCCATGTGTTTACAGGTGAAAGCTAATCACCCCATAACCAACATTATCTCGCAACACATCTCACATCCCTGGAGTGTTTAGGTTGTAAAGACAAGGTGGCACGATAACTCACAGCATAAAGGTCCTAGGTTCAAGTCCTGGGCTCAGTGAGGGGGGAGGGGGGGGGTTCTCTGTGGAGTTTGCATTTTATCCCTGTGCTGGTTACAGTTTCCTCTGGGTACTCCGGTTTCCTCCTACAGTACAAAGATATCCATTTAAATTAAGTGGCTGTTCCAAATTTCCCATAAGCGTGAGCGTAAATGATTGTGAGTGTTTTGGCTCCCTAATAATTTGGAGAGCCGCTTAGGTTGTTCCCACCACCACCACCACCACCACTACCCAGTGTTAACTGAGATAGGCTGCAGCAAAGCGAGTGAGTGAGAGTAACGCTGTCATGACAGTATGCTGATTTGTGTCAATCATTCATGCATTTATTTTCCAACAGCTTAATCCAACTCGATTTTCACAGAGGTTGAAGCCAATCTCACCCTGAACGGCTCAGCAGTCCATTGTAAGCCCCCCTTACACACACACACACACACACACACACACACACACACACACACACACACACACACACACACACACACACCATTCACACTCACACCTAGGGGAAACCTATTGCAGCCAGCTAGCCTAATGTTCATGTTTCTGGACTGTTGGAGGAGTCCCCTAAGGAAACCCATGCAATCATGAGGAGAACATGCAAACTCCACATAGATAGACCCTTGCCGAGCCCAACACTCAAACCCAGGCACTTCTTGCCATGCTAACCACTATGCCAGGATGCCACCCTATGTCATTCACACCCATAATACAAACCATATCACAAACTGAAGAGTGCTTTGTTGTAAAAGTCAGCTCGGTGATCTTACATTGTCAGAGAACCCTTCAGGCTTTATGCTTATAACTAAAGGAGTTTATGGAAAGCTAATGATAATGATAATGATAAAAACTTTGACGGAATCGATACGCGCTATAGACTAATAAGACCTAATGCAGTAATCTGTAACAATGAGGATGTCCACGAGCACCTATTAAAAGAAATGACTTCTGTAAATGCGTCAGACACTGGATGTGTTGCTAGCATCTCCTCCCAGATGTATTAGCTCATTAAACCGAACAAGAACCTCTCCGTTGATGATATTTGCTCAGTTAAGAAAAGTAGCACGCATGTATTTATCACATCTCAACCCTCTGGCTTACTTCTTATAGAAAGATGTCTGTGCCACACTAAAGCATAAAGATTCTATTTCTTGCACCAGGATTGGCTTGGCGTCATGTAAGAGAGGAATCGTAGCATAACCTTCTTCGTATGGAGGAGTGGACCTGATGATGTTTAAAGCTTTAGTGGCACTAGAAGTAGTATTAAGGATTAAAGCATTAGCTTTATTTCTAGTAGATGAAGCAGACATTAAAATAGCTCAGAATATTTAAAGGAGGGTTGATCCAGTCTAACCTAAGCACATAAGTTACTCACTCACATTTATTTTATAAGCCACTTAATCTTAATTAGGGTCGCGGGGAGGCTGGTGTACACAGGGTACACCCTGGACAGCTTACCAGTCCATTGCTTGGCCAACACACACACACACACACACACACACACACACACACACACACACACACACACACACACACACACACACACACACACACACACACACACACACATCCTCGTTCAATTTGGAATAGCCAATCAGCCTACAGTGCATGTTTTTGGACTGTGGAAGGAAACTGGACTACTCAGAAGAAACCCACGCAAGCACGGGGAGAACATGCAAAGTCCACACAGAAATGTCTGAGACTGGCAATCAAACAAAGGCCTTCTTGCTGTGAAGTGGATGCACTAAAAACGGTGTCGCATAATCCTTTTCGGGTTGTAGCTCGAGCCTATCTCAGTAAGCACAGGGCAAAGTGTTGTCAGACCACTGCAGGGCCATCCCAAACAAAACCCATTCTCACCCACTCTTACTGATAATTTGGAACAGCCAATAAGGCTAACATGCATGTCTTTAGACTCTAGGAGGAACCTGGAGTACCCAGAGGAAACCCTGAAAGGCATTGGGAGAACATGCAAACTCCACACAGAATCTCCAGAGCCCGGAACTTAAACCCAGGACCTTCTTGCTGTGAGGCAGACATGCTATAAAGCGTAGAAGTCTGATATTAATATCCCAGATATTTCAAATATGCTTTGTTGCTGTATCTTGTATGGCGCCGTGATTAAAGTATAGTTACTAAGCTGTGTGTATGTGAGCAGACTACTGTGGTCACATCATCTGCCTTTGTAGAGCTTTTCTTCTTTCACTGTGTGGCTTTTCAAAGACATGCCTCAGTTGCAAAATGGGGATTTGATCCACTCTGAAAGGTTGTGAAACACAACACAAAACTAGTATCAATGGTGAAAGATATTGTTTTTTGAGTGTGTGTGTGTGTGTGTGTGTGTGTGTGTGTGTGTGTGTGTGTGTGTGTGTGTGTGTGTTGGCTCAAAAGCTGATGCTGCATTTTTGTATTTAAATTTTTTTGTCATGGCATGGAACAGAGTATTACTTACACTGTGATTAGGCATTGGGATAGTTAATTACCTCCACCAAGGGTGGGGGCTGTGAAATTGGTTTATGTGTGTCTGTATATCTGTCAGTCTGTCTGTCTGTCTGTCTCTGTGTGTGTGTGACCGCAATAACTCAAAAAGTAATGGACAGATTTTCACAATTTTTTAACCAAATGTGGGTCTTGGGCCAACCAAGAAGTAATTAAATTTTGGGCGTGATCCAGAACTGAGCTCAAAAATAATTGCAGAACAGGCCACAAAGGAATGCTGGGATTCTACATCATCTGACAATAAAGCCTGGGTTTCAGACTACCTTGGTGAGGGTCTATACTCTCTGAAT
The DNA here is from genome assembly GCA_024760905.1 of Plotosus lineatus. Classification (NCBI taxonomy): domain Eukaryota; kingdom Metazoa; phylum Chordata; class Actinopteri; order Siluriformes; family Plotosidae; genus Plotosus; species Plotosus lineatus. Next base: position 47,620,806 of record CM045731.1, read on the forward strand.
GAATTTTGATTTAAACATTAGATTACAATAAAAAAACAATAAAAATATTAAAGAAAACAAAACATTGCGTCTGATATGAACTGTGTGGGAGGAGCTTTATTTACTCACAAATTCATTTATTTATTCATTCATTGATCCGTAGTAACTGCCCAGTCAGGGTTGTAGGGGTTTAAAATAGGCTAAATGTTTGTCTATACAGACGTTCCCCAACTTCCTTTTTTTTTTGGCCGAAAGTAAGTTGAAAAAAAAAAAACATAAGTTGTTACTGTATGTTCCAGCGACGTATGATGTTCATCCTGTACTATACATCCATAAATACCATTACCGTATCTCATAAAACACCCATAAATCAATTATTATAAACATGACATTGTAAAATAATATCAAATATATCAAATAATATCTACATTCATTTCAAATAAATTTAATTCAATCCTAATAATTTCAAATAGATAAATTTTAATCAAATTCACTCATCAAAGTGTGGGTTATATGGACTTCCAGTCTTTCAAGTGAGCAAGGGTGCCTTTGAATACTTGGTTAGTACTCAGCCTGCACTGATGTGAATCATCAGCAGAGCGGAGAGTTCGCTTTCTTTTCTGGATTCGGGTTTTAATTAATTTTACAACTCTCTTTGCTTAACTGAGTATGCATGGTAGATTGTGCCGATCCGAGCGGATAGTTAATTCAGTCTTGGGAAAAACCGTAAATTCCAGCATATGCCAGAAAATTTGTACCCATGCTAGTAGGCTTACGCTTCTGACCAACCAAATTTGCTTAGGGTTACAAAAGTCCGCAAAACAGTGTAAACACAAAGATTACAGAGACGACATCTTAACACAAGAGTAACACGCAGTGAACTGGGAAGCAGCGGGGCACGTTCAGTCTGTCATTTGTAAACAATGGACACAGTGTCATTATGTCACTGCGTCATTACGTCAGCGTACTGCGTAGGTACGTCTCGTACTCAAAATTTGATATAATTTAAAAACCAAAAAAAACCAAAAAACAAAAAAAACATAAAATTAAAAAAAATCGTAAAATGGATGAATGTAAGTCGGGGAGCATTTGTACATATTTTACAAGATTATATTTTCAAGACCACTTTATCCTTTATTACAGTCACATTAAGGCCAAAGCCCATTCCAGTCAACTCTAGACTTAGGCGGGGCACACCTGAACAGCTCAACAACATTCATATACCTAGGGGCAATTTAAAACAAGCTAAGTCTACACAGAGGCCTTCGCCAAGCCTGGAACTCAAACCTCGAACCTTCTTGCTGTGAGGCAAACGTGCTAACCACTACAGCATGTGCCACATGTAATACACTTACTCTATAACGTATCCTGTTGCTTTCAGTATTTCGGATAACCCAGATTAGTTTTTTTTGCACATATGAGTTGAATGTTTTAAGAATGTTTTAAGTTCCCTTGCAGCTGTAGCCTCCGAGACTTGCTCTCATGACCTTTCACGACTATAGAGATAACTCTGCATGCATGCCTACATCATTCTTTGTGTATGTGTGTGTGTGTGTGTGTGTGTTGAAGTAATTATTTAGGGCTAGTTATGATGGGAAGAGCACATGAAGGACTGATACTCAGCACTGAACTGCACGCTATATTGGAACAGCCAGTGTCTAATGATAGCAATATCGAGGCCTGTAATTGTTATTATTGCAAAAGCCAAATTGAAACTCATAACCTGCCTGACTCAAGCTATCAGTTGTCATTAAGTAAGAAAACAGGCCTCTCTATGGCATGCCTTCAGTGCCGCGAGCTGTCTGTTGACACACAAGTAATTGAGGCCGTTTGGATCCAAAATGAACACTTGATTGGAGCATTTTCTTCAGAGGTGATTCGATTTCACATAACATCTATTTTATAGCTCAGTACATTATTAATTTGCATAGCGGAAAGTCAACAATTTTATTTCCATCATGGCTGGAGAACAACCAGCAGTGTGCATGTGTATGTGTGTGTGTGTGTGTGTGTGTGTGTGTGTGTGTATGTGTGTATGTGTGTGTGTGTGTGTGTGTGTGTGTGTGTGTGTGTGTGTGTGTGTGTGTGTGTGTGTGAGTGTGTGAGAGAGAGAAAGAGATCACAAATCATATGTAACAGAGAGCACGAGGTGTTACTGCCACAGATGCACCATAATGTAATGAGTCACTGACTTCTTTAACTCCATATTTAGTGACAGCTTCTGTCATCAGTTTCTTTGACTTGAGTTCAGTAGAGATTCAAAGATCTGAAGTTCATTCCATATATTTTGTTCTGTTTCTAAGGAAGCAGTCACATTTGTAGATTCGCATCAACACACGTCCGACGAAAGCGAAAGTTTTAGTTTGCCTCTATTTGCCTGCATTTCTTTGCTCGGCAAATGCGTTCCTTATCAGGCGAGGCTCATTCAATCAAGCCGAAAGATTTTTGTTTTGTTTTTGTGAATTCTCAAACCTCGGAACAGACTCCGCCAGGCAAAGGAATTTGCTGTTTGTAAGGCTGTCATGCACTGGGTGTGTGTTTTGTTTAGCATTTATGCGGTCCTCTTCCTGTTCTTGTCAGTTTGTATCTGTTGATGTTCGGTGGACCTGACTCGGAGCCGAACTACCAGGTGACATGCAACAGGTGAGCCCAAAGTGTCCCCTCCATTGAGTGCAAGTTCAGAGGACAATTTCCTCCAACAGCCCTAAGATGTGCACATCTTAGACCTTAGATCTTAGCCCTAAGATGTGCACAAAGACTAACTGGTTATTCCAGATGTTCTGGTGAGCGGTCCAAAATGAGCCTCATCTTTACTTGGTGTTGGCTCTAGTAGGATTTAGCAGTTTTGCAAATGAGTAAAAGGGATGAGTGAGTGAGAGAATGCCCTCTATGTGTTGGTTTTGGGTTTGATCAAGTGTTTTTATTGCCCCAACTGCATGAAAGCCATAACTACAAATCTTGACCATTGTTATCGCCTCCGCCCTACATTTTTTGTGTCACACTGTGAAACTAAATTGCAGGCTCTTTATCAGTAGCCTCTTGGATGACATCTAGAGCAATGAGATAGCAGTGTTTTAACGAGTCCGATCCTTCACCTGCTGTTAATGCGATCTACGCTAGACATAAAGGGTGCTGAATTTGTTTAATATGCAAGCAATGCGACTGAAGAGGGCAACAACAAAACTCTCTTCGTTATATTTATTTCAGAATGTGTTTATATTACCACACTGTCATAATTTTATTGTTATAAATGAAAAAAAAAGTATATTCTTTCATGAAAACATATTACGCTTTATGGCAATGCCCTATAATGACTTTCTCTTATTCACTCATTTGCTGAAACCGTGTGTGGAGTTTCTCAGTTCTCCGTGGGTTTCCTGCAGGCACTCTGGTTTCCTCCCACAGTCCGAACACATGCATGTTAGGCTATCTGCCTGTTCTATACCACCACTACCATCCCCCACCCCCCTATTGGAGTGTGAGCGTGAATAATTGTGTGTGATAAACCTGTGATGAACTGGCGGGCCTGTGGTGTACCCCATCTTTGCCATGAGTCGGCTGAGATAGGTCCCCGCCCGCTCCATGACCGTCGTAAGATGAAGTGGTTCGGTGAATGAATGAATAAGCAATTAAAGCTCAAGTCGAATATGAATTATTATCGTGGAAACTCATCAGAGTTCCAAACCTATGAAATGATCTTTGAGCTTTCGATATTTCCCCCTCTTCCACTATTCAAGATTCATCATTTATAAATTAAAGGGGCAGCTGGCCCGTGAACATTAGACTGTCACAGTCTGGTTGGTGTCAGCAGCAGTGGGGTCTGCTCTTTGAGCTGATTTAGCAAGTGCTCAGCTGTGGCAATATCATTCATATATCTCACAATATCTGGACAGCTCAATATCTCAGGCATGAGGGAATCTCCATTACCTACTGGTGGCACATAATGTAATGCACTAACCTCAAAATCCCTGTCGATGTCAGAGTAATGATCGTTACATGATGGCGCAAGTGAAAATTGTGCATCTCTGAGTCAACAGAAATATTTATAACATACTTTTCCAGCAATAATAAATAAAGTAGCATGGCCAAATATTGAGAAACATGAAGGCGATCTCTTACACACCCAGAGTATTATTACCTTATTCAGCTGTTCAGAAACCATAATACAGTGGTACCTCACCTTACGAAAGTCTCACCAAACGAAAAATTCAGGTTACGAAAAGCATTTTCCTAAAATTTTTGTCTCAGGATACGAAACAAGTTCACGTTATGAAAGCGCCATCTTAAAAATTCAAACACGCCATTCAAACATTCAAACAATGCACGAGCTGCTCTCCCATCAATGACGTTCAAACATCCCACCCAGCTGGCCTCCCATTGGCTAACAACTGAGCTGTCGTTCATGTCTCCTTCACTCAAGCGCCATCTTGGACAGGCCCACCTGATGCCATCTTGGACAGGGATGCTATCTTGACCTGACGCCATCTTGGACGCCATCTTGGACATCATTGCCTAGGAGGAATGACGCATCTACCTTCCATTGCCTATTATAGAGCTGAATCCACCATGACACTTTTCGTGTAAAGGACAGAGTTACTGTTGTTTTATGCTCTATTTCTTGACTCAGGCTTTTAAACTTCCATAAACATTTGTAAGATTATAACTCTGCTAAGAAGAGATGGTCAACACGCGTGTGCGCACACACACACACACACACACACACACACACACACACACACACACACACACACACAGTGAGAAGAAGAAACGGGCTCGATTGATATCGCAAAGGAATATGGCCAAACCCGTCTACCATTGGTACGATATTGAAGCAGAAGGAGGTGTTAAAGGTATGCTTTTATCATTTTTAAAGGGTTTAGGGGGTAATATTGGGAGCCTTGGAACGAATCACGTATTTTACATGTAAAATGCGGTTCAATTTATGAAAAATGCAGGTTACGAAAAAAGCTCTGGAACGGATTAATTTCGTAAGGTGAGGTACCACTGTAATGATGTTTTTTTGTTATTCTTTTTCCGCTTCTTGGTGTTGCTGCTTCTTACTTGCTCACTCATTTGTCCAAATACTTAATCTCATTATAGTCTCAGGAAGACTGGTGCCTATCTCAACCGACACTCGGCATAGGGTACACCCTGGCTGGTGCCTGTCTCAACAGATATGGGGTACGACTTAAACAGCTTGCCAGACCACTGCAGGGCATATTTCCGCTCCTGTTCCCTCCAATTTCCCATAACACTGCAGTACATGTGATATGAATAATGCGAATGTGTGTGCTTCTATAATTGAGCCCTTAAGAACAAGAGCGGCCATCTCACATCTTTTTGACGGACCATTCTGGCTCTGAAAGTCATTTTACTTTTGCTCAAAACTAGAGGTGAGTCTTCTCAGCCCTAACCCGCTATGTGCTGAAGATATTGAGAGGATTCACCTCAGGCTCCAGCCTCCCTGTGACCTTAGTTAGGACTAAGCACGTAGAAAATGAATGAATGTGTGAGTTTTGTTGAGCTGTGAAAAATCTTCTGTCGTTTGAAAGTATCGTATGTTCTCCTCGTGCTTGTGTGGGTTTCCTCCTAGTACTCCAGTTTCCTCCCACAGATGAAAGACATGCACCTCACTAAGACTAACTGGCTGTTTCCGATTGCCCCTAGGTGTGGATATGAGGGTGAATAGAGTGTACGAATGGAGTGTGAATAGAGAATGTTGGCTTTGGCCCTGCAATAGTACGTCGACTTTTTTTTCCCAGCGTCTGCTGAGATAGGCTCCAGCTCTTCGATGACTTTAGTAGGATTAAGCAGTTCGGCAAACGAGTGAGCTTGTAAAATTGCAGTCAGTTGTTTTGGAACAAGATATAGAGTGCGCTCATTTCAGTGTTTACTTCCGAAACATGTGAACACCTCCTGTCTACACTTTACCAAAGGAGGAGTCAGAATGATTGACAGGTGTGTTAGGACACTTCCTTGTTCTGATATATTCATTCACACTCTTTTTTTTTTTTCTTGCTTCTGCTCTATCTTTAAATACTGTAAGATTCACACCTGTTATGCAAAAAAATAAAATATAAAAAAAATAACAGTAAGCCCTGTCGGATGAGTGCAGAAATTCCCAGTCCATTTTCACGGGCTTAATATTATGAGAATAAAAATAAAATATGGATGAAAAGATTTATAAACACACTTTTATTAATATAATATAATTTTCAGTTCTGTGCCCCCGGCAGATTGAAGGGCCTCTGTAGCTGACAGTGAGCGGTGAAGCTGAAAAAGATGACTGGAGGATAGTGTGTGTGTGTGTGTGTGTGTGTGTGTGTGTGTGTGTGTGTGTGTGTGTGTGTGTGTGTGTGTGTGTGTGTGTGTGACTGAGTGAGAGAACTGAGGGCCCCTGCACCCCACCATGATCCAGAACTGGGCAACAGTGCTTAAGGTGAAGGGGCCGAGGCGGCAGCAGAGTAATTTAATCGGAGGCTTTACCCAATTCCCTGGGTGGCTGAGTTGAAGAAAGGTCAGAAGCGGAAACAGGCCTGACTGACCCTTCTCCCAATTACGAGAGGCACGATGGAACATAGCGGAGCGAGTGACAGTCATTTAGCAGCTCCTCATCGGAGAGGAAGGAAGTCGCAGATGGATGACAAAGGAGTAAAAAATGATTTGCCAGGACCTGTTAGCCAGGCCTTGAGCCTCAAGCCCCCCTCAGAGCTCCTGTTGCCCATAACCCCCCCCCTCCTCCTCCTCCTCCTCCTCCTCCCTCCCACCGTCTCTCTACACTGTATCACGCTGCATCTCTTCCTCACTGGCCAGCTCCCTTTCATGGCTCATATGCCATCCTCTCCATCTGTCTATCCTGTTTTCTCTTTCTTTCTTTCCTCTGCAACCCCCTTCTCATTCTCTCTCTATCTCTCTCTCTCTCTGTCTCTCTCTGTCTCTCTCTCTCTCTCTCACTTGCCCCCCACCCCCCTGCCCTGAGGCCACGTGACGGCCCTGCATGATTATTGGCGCAATCACTCATGTAACAGGCTGCCCAGCTTTCCGTGGGGCCTTGCGTATTTGTCACTGTCACTTCCCCCAAGTGCTCCACCATTGTCTTGGAAATTGTATGTGTAAGGCAAGAGATGCCTGTGACCCAGTTCGACAAGGGAGCCGGCAATGTGAGGGCGCTCATCACTGCGCAGAGAGGGGGGGAAAAAAATGGAATGGGTGGAGGGACAGAGGTAGAGTGGGGCGGGGTGGGTAGGTGGGGTGTTAGTTGAACGGGGAAAAAGAGAGAGAGAGAGAGAGCGAGAGAGAGAGAGAGAGAGAGAGCAAAAAAACAGCAGTTTGATGTGTCCTATTATGTGCCTCGGCTCGAGCCATAAATAATTGTGACAAGTTTTTTGTTACGCGTGAAAGTCCTTGACTCTGCCTCCTGTTCCAGAGCCTCCTCTCTGGCACGGAGACACTGCCAAACCCAAACGCCCCCAACACACACACACACACACACACACACACACACACACACACACACACACCTCCCCAGATGATAGATGGCACAGCACAGCAAATGACAACAGGATAGATTTTTAGTTTGTGCTTTGGAAGGGATCAGTAATGGTGCTTTGCTGTACAAAGCAATAAATGGGAAGGACGAGGAAGAGAAAGAGACGGTGGGAGTAAAGATTCATGGTTGCACCAAGGATGGGGGGGGATGAGGATCACTCATATTTAAATGACTAAATATGTATATGTGCAATAAGTCAGTGTTTTGTATTACAAATGAATAGATACAAGACATTAGCATCTATTTTATGATATTATAATTCTTTAAATCAAATACAGCAAGGTTAGTGATAGCTACCTGCCATATATTGTTTTCTGAACTGCACGACAGCTACATTTCCTCTGAGTGGCTTGCAACATCATGCAAAAGACAAATCTGCTGGAGGAGACTTTGAATATTCATCAGCATAATTACAATACGCACGCGTATGCGTTGAACTTTGCATAATGAGAACGGACAAGAGCAAAATCGCTCTCCCTCTCATTACAAATGGATGTGACTTTTACCTGGTTAGCTGTGTGTTAATGAAGTGCCATCCACTCATCTATTGCCAAGTGATGGATCTCCGGGCTTGGTTAAAATACCCACAGTAGATCCTCATTGCCAATTAGACGACTGATAGATGACATTATCAGTCATGTTAATGAGGACAGAGTGACACGTGTGCCCGCTGTGATGACCAGGCCTGTGGATCCTTCACTCTGTACCGTACCGATACTTTAAAGCCGAACACCTTTTTATCAAATATTGGCATTTTTTTTTCCAAAATCACACACACCTATAGATATGAGCTATCGCGGCATCAACCTCCAGACAATCTTATTATCTGGGAATGTTGCATCAGTGAACTGGAATAGATTTGCCATTCTGTTCTACTGAATTAAGCACCCACTTAGGTGTAAAAAGGCAAGATTAAGTGCTGTCCATCAATCTTTTTTTTTTCTTTCAGACAGCTCTGATGAATTCACGTCACTCATTTTCTATGTAAAATGACAAAATTAGGACTCACGTCTTCAGCTCAGGATGGAACTCAGACTTGATTTAGTATAACTTTTTAGTCTTCAAATCAGAACTTTGTTCTCATTCAGCCATCCATCCATCCATCCATCCATCCATCCATCAACTACTACATACAACAATTGCACATGGATCTGTTTTGTTTACACGTTGGTAATAAGAGTACCTTACTTAAATTAGTTGAGCACTTTACTCATTTCAGCTGAGTTAGGGTTCGGGTCAACGGACCAATGGGCTGTAACTGAAAACAATATCAGCTACAGGAATGGCACGATGGGTTGACAAACATACTCGTATAAGATGGGCATCTTGCTTAATATTAATATTTTTCAATTTTCTGAAGTTTTAATTAGTGTCGTGGGGAGGTTGGTACTCATCCCAGCTGACTCTGAACAAAGGCAAAGTACACCCTGGACAGCTCACTAAGCCATAGCAGGGCAGAGACATGCTGACAGCAATGCAGCCTATTTTTGACATAGGTCTGCAGTGAGAGACATGGCTGGTCTTTGATGCACTGAAAGGACAGCAGTCACAACCACTGACAGTGGGGCTTGAACCCTTGAATTTGTGATCAGTAATCCACCACCAAGCCACTACTGCCCCACTATGAAATACTTTAATTCCTTATTTTGTGATTCCAATAAAGTTTGGTGAGATGAAAGTGTATAATTAAAAAATACATGAAATTTATATATAATTTATTCCATCTTCATCTAGTCAATCTTGACAGAGATGAAAATGTTGAGGTTCTCTTTGGGAGTAACGAGGATGGATAGGATCAGGAATGAGTTCATCAGAGGGACACCACATGTGCATTTGGAGACAAAGTCAGAGAGGCTAGATTGAGATGGTTTGGACATGTACAGAGGAGGGATAGTGAGTATATTGGTAGTAGGATGCTGAGGTTGGAACTACCAGGCAGAAGGTCTAGACTAGAGGAAGACCAAAGAGACAATTCATGGATGTGGTGAAGGAGAACATGAAGGTAGTTGGTGTAAGAGAAGAAGATGCAGAGGATAGGGTTAGATGGAAGCAGATGATTCGCTGTGGCGACCCCTGAAGGAAAAAGCCGAAAGAAAAAAAAGAAGAGTCTAATCAATATTGAATGATGACAGACAAGAAAGCTGGCTAGCATAAGACAATGAGTCACAACTATTTTTCTTTGTTTTTTATGACGCTATTTTTCTGTGCTGATGTTTGGAATATGAGCTGATGCTCTATCAGTACATTAGCCAATCAGAACATGCAATTGCTAATCTCGTGACCTGTGTGTGTGTGTATATATATATATATATATATATATATACATATACACACACACACACACACACACACACACACACACACACACATACACAGTGGTACCTCACATTACGAAAGTCTCACCAAATGAAAAATTCAGGTTATGAAAAGCATTTTCCTAAAATTTTTGTCTCAGGATACAAAACAAGTTCAAGTTACGAAAGTGCCATCTTAAAAATTCAAACGCGCCCTGTCCAAGATGGCATCAGGTGGACCTGTCCAAGATGGCGCTTGAGTGAGGGCAACATTAAAACGCGCCATTCAAACATTCAAACAATGCATGAGCTGCTCTCCCATCAATGACGTTCAAACATCCCGCCCCGCTGGCCTCCCATTGGCTAACAACTGAGCTGTCGTTCATGTCGCCTTCACTCAAGTGCCATCTTGGACAGGGACGCCATCTTGACCTGATGCCATCTTGGACGCCATCTTGGACATCATTGCCTAGGAGGAATGAGGCATCTACCTCCCATTGCCGTTGTTTTATGCTTTATTTCTTGACTCAGGTTTTTAACCTTCCATAAACATTTGTAAAATTATAACTCTGCTAAGAAGACATGGTCAACAAGCACACACACACACACACACACACACACACACACACACACCCACACACACACACACACACACACACACACACACACAGTGAGAAGAAGAAACGGGTATTACAAAGGAATATGGCCAAACCCGTATACCATTGGTACGATATTGAAGCAGAAGGTCTTAAAGGTCTGCAGACGTCACACCTCGACCACCTATGTGCAGAGATCATGCTGCGGCTTCCAGTTCATCAAACCTGTTGGTTCGCCCTCACTCCATCGCCATAGGACGTCGCCCAAATGCCCTCCAAAGCTTGCACAAATGGTAGGAACTAGCAACTTGCCCAATACTGATAGCACCCTCTCCATTGGTAGCGGAAGACCAGAGGCAAGGTAAGACCAAGACTGTCTGTGCAGAGCAGCCAATTGCATTCAATGACCGGTGCAGGAACCTCAACATACTTGTTGACCACGTCAGCACTGCAGTGTTAGTTTCTGAACCGCACTTCGTCTGGACCTTCACCCAGGACCTGTTTGCCTTGGGTGACCCTATCAGGGGCATAATGTCCCCGACAACATAGCTCCTAGGATCATTAGGTCACTCAAGCCCCTCTACCACAATAAGGTAGCCATTCAAGGAGTGTATGTGTGTATATATATATATATATATATATATATATATATATATATATATATATATATATATATATATATATATATCCTCCTTGAATGGCTACCTTATTGTTATATATATATATATATATATATATGTGTGTTTGTGTGGTCTGTGTAAAGCCATGGAAGCAATTGAAAGGCCACTGCAAAATTATCCTTTTCTCTGGTTGCATTATTTGTAAATATGAGTTTGAGGAAAACGAACAGTTCTGTTTTACTTCATGAACTACTGACAACATTTCCCCCAAATTTTACATAAAAATGCTGTTACTCCAAGCATTTAATTGCAAAACATGACAACTGGTCATTTTCAGATCTTGAATAATGCATAGAAATTAAGACACATTCAATTTTCAACAACAGCACTAATGTTTGATTTCAGAAATTAACATTTGGTGGGAAAACCTTGACATTTTAATCGCAGCTTTCATACATCATTGGCATGCTCTCCACCAATCTTTCATATTGGGTGACTTTAGGCCACTCCTGGTGCAAAGCTCAACATTGTTTGATAGCTTTTAACCATCCATCTTCCTCTTGATCACATGCCATTGATTCTTCACTGACCAGGCTGATCATCAACTTTTTTGAATGTCACACAAAAAGTATGACGATATCAAGAGACCAACAAAAGGAATAGCAAATGGCAGCTAGGGTTACGTGCACCGCAACAACAGTCCGATACAGGTTTTTCAGGATGTGGTGAAAGTCATGCCAAGCAAGTAACAAGCCTTTCATCAATGAGAAGCAAAGAAGAAGCAGACAGATTTCAAACTATAGTGACCCACACCAGTTGTGTAATTTGGTGGAGGATTTGTACTGATCCCAGGGTGCTCCTGCAAGGCTGGAATGAGGCAGATTTTTGTTATTGAAGGAAATTTGTACATAAGAACATAACCTTACATAATACATTACCATTCAAAAGTTTGGGATCACTCAATAAAAATCACATCTTTCACATGAAAAAGATAAAATTGGTCAGAGGGGAATGATGGCCTGGTGGCAAAGGCGCTGGATCACTGATCCTAAGGTTGGGGGTTCAAGCCCCACTCTGCACGGGTTGTCACTGTCCCCCTAGTGCAGCTAAATGGGCTATCATAGGCCGGCCATGTCCCTCACTGTCTATGGTGTGAGGCATGTAAAAGAACCATTGCTGACTTTCGTCAAGAGTAGCTGCATAGTCGCCAGCGTGTTTCTGCCCTGCGATGGCCTGGCGAGGTGTCCAGGTTGTACTCTGCTCTCGCCCAGAGTCGGCTGGGATGGGCACTAGCCTACCCGTGACCCTAATTATGATTAATCAGTTACAGAAAATGAACAATGGAATTGATCAGAAAGACAGTCAAAACATTATTAATGATGTGCATGTCTATTCTTTGTGAAAATGGATGAATGTATAATGGAATATTTACATAGGTGTTCAGAGGCCCATTTTCATCAACCATAATACTTGTGTTTCAATCACACATTGTGTTAGATATTCCAAGGTCATCATGTTAAAAGCCTAATTGATAATTATAAAAGCCTTTTACAATTATGTTCGCACAGCTGAAAACCGTTCTACTGATTAAAGAAGTAATAAAATTGGCCTTCTTCAGACGAGTTGAATATCAGTAGAAACAGCATTTGTGTGTTTGATTAGAGAACATTTTGTTTTCTGTAATTATTCAAAACCATCAGGAAAAAACTTTCTTCTGAAGTTCATTCATCCTTTTTCACAGCTGCTTAATCCTAATTAGGGTCATGGAGGTTGGGAGGTTGGCGCCCAGCTCAACCAACTATGGGTACACCTTGAAAATTTCACCAGGCCATCGTAGGGACAACACTCTTATAACCATTCACACTCACACTAAGGGTGTTTTTTTTTTTTAAACAGCCAATTAAGCTGCTGTGCATGTTTTTGGACTGTGGGAGGATAAAATCGGAGCACCCAGAAGAAACCTATGCAAGCACGGGAGGAATATCCAAACTCTACACAGAAACACCTGAGCTGGGAATCAAACCCAGGGCTTCCTGCTGTGAGGTGGATGGGTACCCACTACGCCACCATGATGCCTGCTAAAATTGATCGATCTATATTTCTTCTGAGAGGTGAAGGCTATTCCATACAGGAACCTGCCAAGAAACTGAAGATGTCACACAACAATGCGTGCTATTCTCTTTAAAGAACAGGACAAACTGGCTCTCAAAAGAAAGTACAAATACATCAGAAAGTACAAGTATATCAGACTGTCTATGTTGAGAAGCAGATGACTGACAGCTCCACACTGTGCAGCATCATTAAATAGTACCCACTAAACACCAATCTCATCATCAGCAGTGATGAGGTGACACCTGAAGTTGCAAAGAAAAGTCATATCTGAGACCGATCAGTAAAAGGAAAAGATGATGGGCAACAGAACACAAATATTGGACAGTGGAAGATGGGGGGGTCCTGCTGCGGATAGATAAATTTAAGTTTGAGGTGTTTGGGTCAAAAAGACAAACATGAACACGGTGCAGAATAAAGAAAGAGATGCTGGGGTCCTTGGCACCATCTGTCAAATATCGCGGGGGAAATGTGATGGTCCGGGGATGCTGTGGTGTGGTCCGGTGTGTGAGTTGTAGAACGGTGAAAGGGAAATTGAGCAAGGAAGACTGTCACTCCATTTTACAACACCATGCCATAACCTGTGAATGGTATTTTATTGGAGCTACTTTCTTCTGACAACAAGATAATGATTCAAGCAATCCAATAACTTTTTTAATTTTCAAAAATTTAATTATGATGATAAGAGAATTAAAAAAAAACAGTTATTTCAGTTTTTTGCGTCCAATATAATTACGGGCCCACTTGGCTCTGTTTCAGAATGCTAAGTAATACAGTCGGCCCTCAACTTACGAAAGCCTCTGAATACGAAAAATACAGGTTACGAAAAACATTTTCCTAAACTTTCGTCCTGTGTACACGAAACAACCTCTTCTTACGAAAAGAGCCAAACGCGCCATTGAAAAATTCAAATACACCATTCAAAAACTCGAACAATGCGCGAGTTGCTCTCTCATTGGCTGTCTCCCAACATCCTGCCCCGGTGGCCTCCCATTGGCTAGGAGGGATGACGCAGCTCCATCCCATTGGTTATCTCTCAACATCCCGC
>CM045731.1:47637500-47710000 GCA_024760905.1 Plotosus lineatus
CAATTAAAGGTTGTGTAATTAATTAAGTGCATGTTCTGTGAGTAAGTCTAGAAGGAAGAATTTATCAAGCCGCTGAAATATGACCTATCTTGTCCAAAAGACTAATATGTTTAAACAAAAGATGAAAATTGATGACAACATTATTTGGAACAAAGTGCTCACTGTGCAAGTGCGCCGCATTTGTACCCGCTTTCAGCATCTTCGCATTGTCCTTACAGAATTCGTGATGTATTACCCCAGGCAGTCTGGCAATACCTTTAGATGAAGGCCGGCTCACTCGTCTGCGGTCTGGATGTAGCCAGTTTGATATCAAGTCTGCTGTATTACAGAATATCTTAATAAAACAAGCTGAATTAGTGAGAACAGTTTAGGTAAAGACATCAGTGTGCAGATTGATGTCATGTGACGTGAATGTATTAATTCATTAATTAGAGCACGTCTTCCATCAGTTTGAAGATGACAGCATCGTGTTAACATGCTAATCTGTCAGAATAGGTGTGTGGAAAATAAATTGATCCTGAAGAGAGGATATTAATTTAAAATTTAAAGATGAAGCTCCTCAGACTGTATATTCTCAGAGAGAATATATCAGTCGAGAATGTTGCATGGGAAGTGCAATGGCTTGACATTACTTGCTACACAAGAGGACAGGAAAGCCTCCTGGTGTAAGCGTGAAAACCTGTGATCTCGCTTCTGCGGCATCAGTGCCAAAGCCCAGTGTGTGCGGGCCCTTTTTTTGCAGTGTGGGCATGTGGGTTGTGTGTTGATGGCGTGAGTATATCTGCGAATTGGTGTGTATGCAAGGGTGTTATGGTGTGACCATCAAAGCATGTCTGTGTAGTCAGCTTTATTACCAGGTAGCCTGTCTTTTTGTTATTTAAGTCCGCAGCATTAAAACCACAGATTTGCGATTCAGGACGCCATGCTCATTAGAGTTTTGCCGCACTGTCTCTCTGAGCCAGCATCCCATATGGCCTCAAAATAAAAAAAATAAAAAAAAAAGCTGGCCAGAACTGTGCTGCATCCCATTCCAACACAGAAACACATGTCGGTCAGCACTCCCAACAGGATGCGGCTTGGAGGACATATTGCACGGAGGCGCGCTGCAAAAAAACAGAGGGGCCTCATAAATCAGCAGCGCAATCCTGACGTGCCACCCACGCTACTCACGTTAAACAGACATACCATTGTTCCGCCGCCAATCTAAGAGCACTGACGTGTCCTTGTTCCTCGCTGAGCTGAGCAACGGACTTGCAATATCTGCCTATTCCGCAGCATGCTGAGAGATCTGTGACGCATGTACCAGGATATCGGAAGTGAAATTTCCTCGAGATCTTTACACAGGTTCACACACACATCTATAAGATAAGAGGAGCACCATCAGGAGCAAGTGCCAAAGATCTAAACTCACTCACAGACTGACCCACCCATTTGCTGTATTGCTTAAAACTAGGGTCACGGAGAGGCTAGTGAGATACACCCTGAACAGAAAACCATTCACACTCACACTGAGGTTTAATTTGGAACAGCCAATTAGCTTAATATCTTTGTCTTTGGACTATAGAAGGAACCCAGAATACTTGAATCAAACCCACGCAACCATGGGGAGAAAACGCAATCTCCACAGAGAAAGGCCATCGTCAAGCCTGAGACTTGAATCCATGACCTTCTTGTTGTGAATCAGTCATGCTTTGCAATTATGCAACCATATCGTCCACATTCTTATCAGAGGGGACCAATGCTTAAGAAAGTGCATATAAAATATAGTTACAGTTGTAGGGTAATGAGCACAAACAAGTGGGATTATCTACTGCATTATGCTCCCCTCATTAAATCCCTATCCCCTCCCTGTGTACCATACTTGGTATTCATGTTTGGAAATCATAAACAGGGCTACTTGCCCTACTGTGTGAGTGCGTATGTCTGTCTTTGTGTAGTAGAACCAGAGCTCCTGAGCCGGTCCACATTGGCATCGAACATGACTTTGATGTTTGTCCTGTGTCTGTGCCTGAGTCACTGCTGATTGGCTGTTAGGTATCATCTACTCCAGTGTTTCCCAAGCTTTTGAGCCAAGACACACCTTTTACATTAGAAAAATCACGAGGCACACCATGGAACAAAAATGATACTGCCCTCTAGCAGAACAGCACTGTTACTACACACTAAGTGAAATTGGTTAATCTTCCGCGGAACACCTGATGATTTCTCACGGCACACTAATGTGCTGCAGAACAGGGGTTGGGAAACACTGATCTACTCAGACAAAATACAAAACACACAATCTCAAGTAGGGTAATGAGCTCTGGTTGAACAAAATGAAGCACGGAACATGAACTTGTTAATCGGATAATCATATTCACATGACAGGTGATACAAATGAACAAGTGTTAACCTTTTCTTCTTTCACTGCGGAATGTGGTCAGGGAGACTATGGAAAGACATGTTTATTTGTTTATTTTAAAGCCCCCAACGCTTATAACACTAATCTCGGACACCTGTCAGTAGAGATATCTATTAGCTGGGCCATTTTTTTGCAATGCATCTATCTGTTTTATAATAGTAGTAGTGGATGTCTCTGCATCTTTCCTCTTATGCATTCGATGAGATAATGTGGTATAATGCAGTGCTAAACTTTAATAGTTTCATTTTCAGGCTATTAGATTTTGGTCCTGCCCTTTGATATCAAACCCGGTCATCACTGTCTGTAAGAATTGGTACAAAGTTGTTAATTTTCCATTTTAATGTCTTATATTAAAAACTGACATTCAGTAAGTATGACGGTTAACTCTTTCCTTCAATATCCATCATCATGGGGTGAGAACTGTGTCAGCCTAGTGACTGTCATATGCTGTCAAAACATATGCATGGCTTGTCACAACAGTGCACAGGCGCATAGACAGGCAGCACCAAGAACCGAGTTATTGAATCAAAGCCTTACACAACAACCGCACCTGTAAACTCTCCGCCAGAAATACAACTAACAACCACTGAAATGCTTACAATGTCAGGGAGTTTTCAATACCATTTGGAACGTGGGATCTGTGTGGTGCGTGCTTTGTGTTTGAAAAGCCCTCTTGGCCTTTTTAGTAGTAAGGGATGGACGTGCACACGTGTAGCATTCCAACTATCCCCCAAAGCTGCCATCAAAAAGAACCAAGATGACAGCTACTAGTCCTGAGATAGTGAACAGCAGCGGGCAGGAAAAAAGAACGGAAGAATTGAGTGCCGATAAGAGGGAGAGAGACAGAGAGAGGGCGGCATAAATCCTTTGTCCTATATAAAAAGAAATACTATCCATGTCAAGGAAAGGTGGGATGCCCTAAAATGAATGATAACAGACTCATTAAAAATAACGGCCGCCTAAATGATAAATGACCTGCCTCGTGAGAAGAGCGGCATGAGGCGGCCTCTACAAATTAAGACCGCAGTGCTCTGTTAAAGGTGTTATTTCCCCTGCCCCTCTGCCACCAAAATATCAAGCCGCCATGCCATTATTCCCCCTTTATTACCACCTAGGCGGCAAGTCCACAGAGATTTAAGGCTAGGGCTCACATTATCAGCCTCTGTTATTTTGTTAATTATCCCGATGCCTGATTTATGTGGCATTCAGGCTTAATTAAAAAGTGGAATTGCATCAAATTATTATGGGTTTTATATGAAAGCGCAGTTCGTTTCGAAGCGATGTGTTTGCTGAAAGGGCTAGTCATTTGATTGTAGAGATAATGAGAATCACGACTGGGGCCTTGATTACAGCATATGGATCAAAAATATGTGACTGGGATTTTAATGTGCTGTGGATGCACTGTATATGCAAACAATAATGCACAGAATTCTCTGTGACACATGTCTACCACAGGGCAGTGGTGGCCCAGTGATAAGGTGCTGGATTACCGATCCCAAGGTCAGGGGTTCAAGCCCCACTGTCAATGGTTGTTTCTGCTGTCCCCCCCCAGTGCAAAGGCCGGCCATGTCTCTTACTCTCTATGAGGAGATGCATGTAAAAGAATCATTGCTGACTTTCGTCAATAGTAGGCTGCAATACCATCACTGTGTTTCTGCACTGCAATAGCGTGGTGAGCTGTCCAGGGTGTACTCCGCCCTCGCCTAGGCACCAGCCTCCCTGTAACCCTAATCAGGATTAAGGTAAAAGGTAAAGTCTGTTGGGCTTTTTACACCCAAGCCATAGTGGCTCATCAGGCCGGTGTTTATCCCCGGTTTCCGTAGCGTGAAGCGACTAGGAGTACAACTCCTCCTGGATGGGACGCTAGTCCATCGCAGGTCACCTTCCCAGTATATTTATACTGGTACCCATTTATACTGCTGGGTGAACAGAGGCACACTTGTGGTTAAAGACCTTGGCCAGGGGTCTTAGCACAGTGGGGGTCTAACTGGGATTTGAACACACAACCTCCTGGTCATGAGCGCAGCACCCTAACCACTACACCACCGGTTCAACTAATCAGGATTAAGCAGCCCCGAAAAAGAATGAGGGATTGAACATGTCTTTCATACTGGCATTGATTACTGGCATTGATTTGAAAGTGCCATCGCTGTTGTTTAGAAGTCCGAAATAAATTAGCAAGCTACTCTGGTTAGCCTGTCCGCCTCACAACAAAAAGGTTCTGGGTTCGAATCTTGACACTTCTGTGTGGAGTTTGCATGTGCTTCCTGTGCTTGCATGGATTTCCTCCCACAGTCCAAAGACATGAATATCATGAATATTATGCTAACTGACTATTCCATATTACTCTTAGGTGTAAGTCTGAATAGTTGTATGTGTGTGAATGTGTGTTGTCCTGTGATGCTCTGGAGAGATTTTCAGGGTGTATCTCATCTTGACCCAGTGTCGGCTGTTATAGTCTCCAGCCTCTCCATTACCCTAATAGGATTATACGGTTGGGCACATTAGTCCATGATGAGCGAGTCAAGCAATTTTTATAATTATCGTGTTACTGCCACTTTATTCTGAGAAATTTGTGTTATTTGACCACTTTTTGGGGTGGCATGGTCGTGTTGAAGTTAGCACATCCACCTCACAGCAAGAAGGTCTTGGGTTCCAGCCCTGTGTCTGACGAGGGTGTTTCTATGTGGAGTTTGCATGTTCTTACAGTGCCTGCCTGCATGGGTTGTTTTGGCCTGGCGTGTTGTTCAAGGTGTCCCCCCATCTTCAGCTGGAGTCGGGTGAGATAGGATGCAGCTAACCTGTGACACAAACAGAATTGCAAGAAAATATGGAGAGCTGTGTGGACATGATACGAGGAGAGTAGAATTGAGCAATTGTCCTTTAGGAGAAATAAGACATTGATTTCCTTTGTAGCAACGTCTACTGATGAGGGCAGCACCTCTGACTTGTGTAAAAGCGATGTTGGCATCATATAAGGGACGGGGTATTTATATACTTTTTTATTTATACACTTTTTTTTATCCAGTTTAAACAGGGATCAAGCGGTGAGCAAATGACAAATTAAGGTTTCAGGAAGCACCCAATGCATTCATGTTTAAATGCCTCACACTACACCTCCCTGCATGCACTTCACCAATCTGAATAACCTTATTAGTGACTCTCGCAGCCTTTTCATTGACTTCTCCATGTAGTGTATGTTCATTTTTTCCTGATTTACCATGCTCTTGGATTGTCCATGTTGCTCTGTTTGCCTGATTGTTTGACCCCTGCCTGATTTTGGACGTACCTGCCTGAACATTTTTATTTAGGCTTTTAACATGGGCAATTTGCATCTGATGACAATATTATTTACAAATCAGATAGCTTGGCCCATGCTTAACTAAGATCTATGTTTTCCTCAGGCCTTAACATCCTTCTAAACTTTTCATTAAGAGTATGGTTACTATTCTTGGCAGCATTCTCACTCTGTTAAATTAATTAGCTCAGATAACCTAAAGCTCTTCACTGTGGTTAGATGAACAGTCAGATAGTTTAATAGCTTGACTTTCAATCAGTATTTGAGAATCAAATGCATCTTGAAAATATACAGTACTTGATATAGCCATGTACAGTGATACCTCTGCTCACGAACATAATTGGTTCCCAGAAAGTGTGTGTGAGGCGAAAAGTTCGTCTTCCGAACATTTATTTCCCATAAGAAACCATTAAAATGAGAATAATCCGTTCCCAGGTCCCCATAAAACATAATTTTCTACTAAATAAGCCTTAAAACTACACAAAAATATACCTTATTTTATGTATAATAAATGTGCTATTGTATTGTAATTAAAGAAATAAACTGTACTGTATAATAAAGTGGTTTTATTTACCTTTGTGATGGTAGTTGATGGCTTGATGGAATGGAGTGGGAGGAGGAGGGAGGGAGGGACTTACTGTTTGGAAGGAGAGTTTGGAAACGCCTACTGTTTGGAAACACCCTTAGCCACACACGCACCCTTAATAGCTTCCTTGTTCTTAAGGATGGGAGCAATGGTAGACTTAGCGTACTGGTACTGGGACGCTGAGTCACACAAACGCACACCTCGTTCGTGTTTTTCAATGATCTCCGCCTGTGGTGGGTCTTTTTCGGTCCCATAATAGCAAAAGTACACTCAATATGGTCCAAAATGTCTATCAAACACAAACCACTTCCGCACTCAAAGAAAGGGTGTGACGAACTGGGACGCCGTGAGCATGCGTCAGCTTCTCGTGGCCGCCACCATGGCGCTGTTTGACCGCGTGGTTTGGTTCGTCCGCCGAAAACTAGTTCGTCAGCAGAGACAATATGCTCGCAAATTTAATGTTCTTGAGGCGAAAAGTTCGTGAGCTTAAGCGTTCGTCAGCGGAGGTTTTACTGTATATCTATTTCATATGATATTATTAGAGAACAAAGGTCACAATGCTGGCAACTAGACATTTCAAAGTAGGCAAGTATGACTGCAAAAAGGTTTGGTATTAAGTTCGAGTGATATGGATTTGAATAAGAATGTGTTAGAGGTTTACGTTTTTTTATCTACGAAAAAACAAGGCCTCTAACCTGATGATAATGTCAGACTCTTGTGCTGATAGATAGACAGACAGACAGACAGACAGACAGACAGACAGACAGATAGATGTAGACTCAGATCGCTAATGAGAAAGCCAGAGGTAATGAATCTAGAAATGAATATCTCTGGGCAACACAGTGGTGTAGAGGTTAAAACGTCCTCCTCACAGGGTTTGAGTCCCAGGCTTGGTGAGGGCATTTCTCAATGTGCTACCATGTGTTTCCTCTGGGAGCTCTGGTTTTCTTCCACAATCCGGAGACGTGCACATTAGGTTAATGGTTGTTGTAAATTGTCCCTAGGTGTGACAGTGAGTATGATTTTTTTTTTATTTTTTATTTGTGTGTGTGTGTGTGTGTGTGTGTGTGTGTGTGTGTGTGTGTGTGTGTGTGTGTGTGTGTGTGTGTGTGTGTGTGTTTGTGTGTGTGTGTGATTTTACAAACACTTCAAACCTTTTGTTATAAAAAGCCACAAACCTTTCTATGCATGGAGAAGCACCTGTAGGTTTGATTGTGAATGGTTGTGTGTTGGCCTTGTGATGGACTGGGGAGCTGTTCTAGATAGACTCTATCTTCACCTAGAATTGCCCGAGCCTCCATGCAACCCCAGTAGGATTAAGCATTTTGGTGAATGAATGAATGAATGAATGAATGAAGATATATACAATGGTATATTATGACTACAACACTCATTCTGACCCAAGCTCATTTGCTGAGAATCTGACTTTGATTTGCTTCGTTTTGGCACTTTTTGCTCAAATATTGATGCCTGAATTGCCGGAGAAACCATAACAGCAGGACATGTCATTGCAAGGAATGTAATGATGCTGAAATTGAACAGGTTTTTTTTTTCTTCTTCATATTATAATAAAAATGGTGTGTTTGTGTGTGTGTGTGTGTGTGTGTGTGTGTGTGTGTGTGTGTGTGTGTGTGTGTGTGTGTGTGTGTGTGTGTGTGTTGATAGAAGAGACAGGCAGATGAATAGTTTGAATATTGGCTCGTTTTTGGAGCCACTTCATCTTACTACTAAGGTTGCATTGAGGCTTTGTCTATGTCAGCCGTCATTGGGCGAAGGCAACGTACACCCTAAACAGCTCCCCAGACCACTCACATCCACATGTAGGGGCAATTTATCCTAATGTTGCATGGTGGCATAGTAGTTAGGACAACCACCTCACAGGCCTGGACACAGAGAGGACGGTTCTGTGTGGGTTTCCTTCAGGTACCCTGGTTTCTTTTCATAGTCCAAATTCATACCGTCAATGGCATTTGATAGGTGTGCTTATTAAGAGTAACTTAGCGAGGGTGAATGGCTCAGCAGTGGCAGAGTGTTGGTACTGGGACTGAGCCACCACTGTCCCTTCTTTCTATCTCTCTCTCTCTCTCTCTCTCTCGCTCGCTCTCTCTCTCTCTCTCAAACCAGAGCCATGTTGGGCTGTGGGTCCAGTGCAGGAACCTTACCTGTCCTCCATCCCTGCCTGCCCGCAGCTATTTTGCCTGCTTCAGTAACACTGGTGTCAATCCAACTCTTAATAGCATCTGCCCATTTGTGTGGAGTCTTGCCTCTGCCACATCTGCCTGGTACATGACACTGGATGACCGAATATGGAAGGGATTATTTTCCAGATATCTATGAATTTTTATGGACATCTACTTTGTCCCAGGTTAGGCTAATACGTTGTTATAAATTGCTCCTAGGTGCCAGCATGGTGTGTGTGTGTGTGTGTGTGTGTGTGTGTGTGTGTGTGTGTGTGTGTGTGTGTGTGTGTGTGTGTGGGTTGTCCTGTGTCGGTTTGGCGAGTTGTTCAAGGTGTACGATACCTTAACCCCAAGTAGGCTGAGATAGGCTCCAGCCTTCCCGCAACCCTAATAAGAGTTAGCAGTTTGACGCATGGCGAGATGGATGGAAGATTAGGCTCAGTCCTCAATTACACGGAATCTGATATGGCGTATTCCCCAAACAGTGAGTAACTGGGTCAGTTCAATAGGTTTCACCCATTTGGTCAAAATTGCCCATTTTAAAATTATATTAAAAATGGAACAATATTATAAAGTATTTTTCCATTATGTGCCTCTTGTGGTCATGTCCCTAATGGTCCCAGATCTGTTTCAATTTAGAGCAGAAATGTACTGCATCCTCCCCAATTCAATTGTTCTTTGTAAATATTAAGATGTGATATAATCTTCACTTCCTGGCACATTCTAGGCCAATTAGGGCAATTAACCTAATGTGCATGTCAGTAGACTGTGAGAAGAAGCTGGAATACCTGGAGGAAACCCATGAAAACATGAGAAGAGCGTACAAGTTCCACACAAAAATGCCAAAGCCCGGGACTTGAACCGAGGACTTTCTTGCTGTGAGGCGGACGTGTTTAAGCCATGCTCCCTGGAATAATTAAAATCCTTTTAGGTTTTCCAAAAGAATAATCTGGCATTTAATATTGTTGTCCCTCACTCATTTCCTGAACCATTTAATCCTATTAGGGTCACAAGGAGGCTGGAGCCCATCTCAGCCAACACAGGATGAAGGCAGGGTACCTGAACAAATCGTCAGACTATCGCAGCGCAACACACATTATAACCATTCACACCCACACTTGCACCTCGGGGCAATTTATAAGTGAAATGTCTGAGGTTTAAATAGGGCAAGCCTTCTTCAAAATGCTGTGTACCGATGTTCTGATCATGTGCACCTGATTTGGTACACCTGCAACCTGCACCATGAAGCCCCAGTATAAACGGGTTGTTGTCGTCGTCGCCCCTCCCCCACCCTCCTCCCCCAGTGCAGCTAACTGGGTTAGCAAAGTCTGTGGTGAGAGGCGTCTAGAAGAACCATTGCTGACTTTTGCCAGGAGTAGGCTGCATAGCCGTCAGTGTGTTTCTGCCCTGAGGATGGCCTAGTGAGCTGTCCAGGCTGTACTCTCTCCTTGCCCAGAGTTGGCGGAGATGGACGTCAGCCTCCCTGTGCCCATTATTAGGATTTAGTGGTTGAGAAAATGAGCGAACGAAATTGAGCGAACATTTGTTGTTGATATTTTTTGTTTGATGAGCACAAATACTAGTATATTAATTTATCCTGTTTAATCACAATTAAATCACTTTCTTTCCCATAAATAAATCAAAACAAGATTGGACATTGTTTGTTACGTTGTTAATAAAGAGTTGACTATTTAATGGGGTGCCCTAATTTTTTCACCTGACTGTACAACACATCCAGAATGAGGGTTATGCTTTCTGAAGTGATATCAACAAATCAATTAAAATCAGTGATGTCTCACCGATGATGAAACAATGAGCAGGAAAAAAAAATGTGAGAGCAGACGTGAAGGTGGGTATGAAGATGTGTCGTTTTCACTCTAGCCTGAAGATATAGTCCTGGGTAAAAGGAGGAATCGCCTAAAGTAGGTCAGCTCTCTCTTTCTCTTGGGTCAAACACGTCTCTGTATCTAGGCTATGTCGGAGTTGACATGACAGTGTCAGATGTGACAGTGTTCTGCTGCTGGAGGACCGAAGATGTGAGAATGTGGTGCATCAGGTTCTACACGGTCAGGGTTCAGGGGGAAGAACATAACGGGCAGCAGGGATTGGAAGTGTCGATCACAACCTGTCTGAGACCGTAGAGAGTGTTACAAGGTTGAGTTTAAAATGGTTTAAAGCAGAGCTATTCAATTAATTTGGAATGGGAGCAGGGGGACGAAAACAGTCCCAAATGGCGGGCCGAAGAAATGTGGCCTGAATAACGAGTAATTACAATTAAAGCTAATGATACAATAAATTACAACAACAATAACATGTGCATATATTGTATTTTTTTAAAACACAAAATAACATCAGTACATTGTATTACATCACAACATATTGGCTCAAAGCATTTATACATTCAAATGGCAAAGTACATCACATGGAGTAATCAATCTGCGTGGACTACATCACAGACATTTACAATTAATAACTTCAAAAGACAACATCCACTTCATACAACTGTACAGTACCAACAAAAACATTCAGAATAGTGGATAATAATACCAACAACAACAACAACAACAACAGCAGCAACAACAGTAATAATAATAATACAAAGTGGATTCCAAAAAAAATGGGACACTATAGAAATTGTGAATAAAAACTGAATGCAATGATGTGGACGTGCCAAATTTCAATATTTTATTCCAAATAGAACATAGACGACAAAAACGTTTACACTGAGAAAATGCATGATTGTGAGAGTGTTGGCGCTGTGATGGAATGGTGAGCTGTCCATGGTATACCCCACCCTCACCCAGTGTCGGCTGAGATGGGCACCAGCCTCCCAACAACCCTAATTAGGTTTGATGTATTACATCAGGGGTCCCCAAGCTTTTAATCACAGCGGACAGGTTAATGTTTGACAATTTTACCGCGGACTGGGGGGGTGGTATATAAATATACATTTATATTGTAAATCTAATTTATTTATATAAATTATTATTATTATTATTATTATTATTATTATTATTATTACTATTATTATGATTAATGATAATAATAATAATAATAATAATAATAATAATAATAATAAGCACTCCTGTCTTCCTTTCGGCTTTTTCCCTTTTACTCGGGAGTCGCCACAGCGAATCATTTTGATTCGCACGTTTTAATTTGGCAGAGGTTTTTACGTCGGATGCCCTTCCTGTCACAACCCTTTTAGAAAGGGATAGAAACACGCTGACGGCTTTGCAGCTCCTCTTTACGAAAGTCAGCAATGGTTCTTTTACATGCCTCTCACCATAGACAGTGAGAGACATGGCCCACCTTTGATAACCCAGTTAGCCGCACTGGGGGGGACAGTGACATCCCTGTGAAGAGTGGGACTCGAACCGCCAACCTTTGGATCAGCGATCCAGCGCCCTATACCACTAGACCACCACTGCCCCTATAATAATAAGCACTCCATGAATATTATTTTTAAACACATGATATAAAGTGGGTTGGGAAGTACAGCTTGAACTTTTCTAAAAAAAAAAAATAAATAAATAAAAAAAAAAAACCACACACAGATGATGGTGCACCAGCTGGGAGAATGAAGACTCAGGCTCAGTCTCACCCAAAATCGCATTCAACCCACATAATGTACATTTCAAGTAACTCTAAATAATTGTATGCACAGTATATCGTAGATTGTGGAATACATCGAAGAAGACAGGATGTCAAAACATGTTATATGAGGGAAAGAGTTAAGCTTTTCAGAAAATGAATTAATCAGTCAGGAAAAATCCAAATAAACCTCCCCCGAAGAACCCAGTGGGACAACCATGTCAGAGTTAGTGTGGGTTTCTTAAAATGTTTTCTGAAGTTATATTCTTTACATACCAATACAGGATCCTTCACTTTCTGCGGTTAATTGGGACAGATACCCCAGTGACCGCCGAATTCCGCGAAGTAGGATCAAACCACCTGACAGACGTGTACGTACATGTATATGTGTATATAATATTAATAAATACATATTCAATGCTATAAATGCTTATAATAACAATTAACCATAAAAAATAATGCATAAGATGTAAATAAAATATAAATACATACATATACAGACACACAGATGCGCACCTCACATAAAAATGTAAGTAGTTTTGATGGGGTTTCGTTTTTTTTTTCCTTAATTGGCCATGTTTTGTGGAATTGTCCTTAACTTTTCACTCTATTCTTTCTTAATTTCCTTATTTTTTTAAATTCTATAAATATTAAAAATAAAAAAAAATAAAAAAATAAAAAAAAAACACGATGCACTGAAGCCGCTTGAATTGAAACGCGAAGTAGCGAGGGATCCCTGTATACACAAAGGCTTTGAGCGGATAGATAAAAACACTTCTCTCCTTATTCACTTTTAATCCGCCTGTTCTCCCAAACAATTTATTTATTTTTTGTTGTTGTTTTGTTGCGTAAAAGAGACATTCCGTCCAAGTTACCGGGCTGCAGCACTAACAATAAAAACAATATCAGCCAGAAAAGTGCACGGAGGGAGAATACCTCAAACGGTCATTGGTTCGTGATAGCAGTTTATGTCACAGTGAGGCAGGACTAATCTGAAACAGATTAGAGAAACAGTTGTGACACAAAATCACATAAATATATTGATTAAAGATTTTAATTTATTAATTATTTAATACATTTTTTTTTTTTTTACAAATTGAATATCCACGGATTAAGGCATTCCTTTGTGACTTCAGAGAGAATCTTGGTTTGTACAGTATGTTGGATTGGAGAAACGCCCTCGTCAGGACGCGGACCCACTACCCTCCTGCTTTGATACCGACAGCTATTTTAAATTCGTGCAGAACTTAGGGAGTCAGCATGCCAGGTTTTGTATCCAATCAGGAAGTAGCGCATCATAATAACACATTCTTTTGACTTCTTGTGTACAGGTGTAAACATTTGAAATTAAAGAAAGCACTTTTCATTCATTTTCTAAGCTTCTTGATCCTAATCAGAGATACAGGGAGGCTGGCGCCCATCTCAGCCGACTATGGACGGGGGCAGGGTACACCCTGGACAGCTCAACAGGCCTTTGCAGTACCAACACTCACACCTAGGGGTGACATGGGACAGCCATTTAGCATACTGTGCATGTTTTTGGGGGGCAGTGGTGGTCTAGTGGTATAGGGCGCTGGATCACTGATCCAAAAGTTGGGGGTTCGAGTCCCACTCTGCACAAGGTTGTCACTGCCCCCCCCCCCCCTTCCAGTGGAGCTAACTGGGTTATCAAAGGCGGCCATGTCTCTCACTGTCTATGGTGTGAGGCATGTAAAAGAACCATTGCTGACTTTCGACAAGAGTAGGCTGCAAAAGGCGTCAGCGTGTTTCTGCCCCGCAATGGCCTGGCGAGCTGTCCAGGGTGTACTCTGCCCTCACCCGAGTTGGCTGGGATGGGCGCCAGCCTCCCCGCGACCCAAGTTAGGATTAAGCGGTTACCGAAAATGATGATGATGCATGTTTTTTGGACTGTGGGAGAAAACTGAAGTACCTAGAGCAAACCCACATAAGCATGGGGAGAGCATACAAACTCCATACAGAAATGCCTGAGCTGGGAATTGAACCCAGGACCTTCTTGCTATGAGGTGGATGTGCTAACTACTACGCCACCGTGCCACCCCCAAAGCATTATTTCAACTGAAAAAAGTTTGAAAAACTTTGAAACAAGTTTGCAGAGTGATACGTTAAATACATCTAACTACTGTACATTGACTGACGGAGCTGTCAGCCAATCAAAAGACAGGAATAATAAGCGAGTGAGTAAAGAAACCAGGAGTCCACTGAAGTTTTACGTTTGCTCTTACCAAACAAAGAAATTTGATTCATTGGCTAATTTGTTGGAAAGTAATGAAATGATAAGTCAGCTGATTTCACTTAATTAACCTGTTGCTAAGTGGCTTTAACTTGAGAATTCATAGCCAGTGAGTGAGGGCGTCCTGTGTTTCTCTGTATTTTTGTGTTTCAAATATGGTTATTTAGGGCAAGAGTGAGTCATCGAGTGCGTCTGCATGCCTTCAGTGTGTAACTTATATTTATAGCTCTGTGTTTTGGCGAGTGTACTAACATTATCCAGCTCGTGTCTAATGTGTTTCACAGGCTGGAGAAAAAAACAACAACAGCGATTAGATAGAGAAATAGATGGAGAACACAAATCAGGTAATGAACACACACACACACACACACACACACACACACACACACACACACACACACACACACAGGAAATAAAAATGCATACACCACTAGTGATTTGTCAGGAAAAAATGAGACACCAACACAAGTGCAGATTTTCTGGTGTCTTGAAAGGCACCGAGTCTGTCTGTCTGTCTCTCTCTCTCTCTCCCCTTCACTCACTCTCTTCCTCACTCTCTTCCTCACTCTCTCACTCCCTCTCTCTCTCTCCCCCTCACTCACTTTCTCTCTTTCACTCTCTCTCACACTCTGTCACTCTCTCTAACTCTCCCACTCACTCTCTCTCACTCTCTCCCTCACTCTGCATCACTCTCTGACTCTCTCACTCACTCACTCACTCTCTCACTCACTCTCTCTCACTCTATCTCACTCCATCTCTCTCTCTCTCTCTCTCTCTCTCTCACTCTCTCCCTCACTCTGAATCACTCTCTGACTCTCCCACTCTCTCACTCACTCTCTCACTCTATCTCACTCCATCCACTGTCCCTTCTTTCTATCTCTCTCTCTCTCTCTCTCTCTCTCTCTCTCTCTTTCTCTCACTTTCTCTCGCACTTTCTCTCTCACTCTCACTCTCTTTCTCTTGTTTGTTCTCGCTCACTCTCACTCTCTCACTAACTCTGTTTCACTCTCTCTCTCTCTCTCTCTCTCTCTCTCTCTCTCTCTCTCTCTCTCTCTCTCTCACTCTCTCAATTGTTTCTTTTTGGTAAAGTAGCACCTGCCAAGGAGTGGGATGTATTATACAGAAGCAAACAGTCAGTTCTGAAAGTTGATATGTTGGCAGCAGAAAACATGAGCAAATGTACTATAAGGATCTGAGCGACTTTGACAAGGGTTACATTGTGAGGGTGAAAGGACTGGATGTATTCATCTCCAAAACAGCAGATCTTGTGAGGTTTTCTTGGTATGGATACATACCTAACAAAGGTGGCCAAAGAAGGACAAGCAGTGAACAGGTAAGAGTGTCAATGAGGCCCAAGGCTCAGTGACGGGCACTGAACATGAAGGCGAGTACACAGAAGAGCTACTGCTCAAAGTCTTATTGTTGTCTGAAATAGAAATGAAAGGAATTAGAAGACAGTTTATTGCAGATTGCCGTGTATAGCGCTAGCTAGCTGGTGGTAGCTATAGGTGGTGGTAATTTTACGGCCAATCTGTGTATACCACGTTTTTTAATAGATAGGACATTTTTAATCTGATCCAGCCATTAGAATGTTTACAAATGTCTCACTTGTAAAATATGATGTATCTTGTATCATGTGATGATCATGCAAGGGTCATAATGGAGGATATTTAAGTGAGCATCACTAGCTGTAAGTTTATGTACTTCTCGCTTTACCTGTACCTCAGAGATCGCAAAGAGTTATAGCCCTGTAAAGGACACAAAAACACATTAACTTCCCCATGATGCACCTCCACCTTAATATAGTAAACGCAACTACCTTGATGGTCATGAAAAGGTCAAAAGCATCATATACGGTTTATAAAACCTTAACAGAGATAGCAGGCAAGCGCTACAAAACTATAAGCTTCAGATCTTCTTACATTCAGGATGAGTGCAATTAGTTTCTTCTGACATGACAAGTGGAACGGTTCTCAGGTTAGCCCAGTTCCCATCACCGCTGGAATGTAAAGTACAAATACAGACAACCTCTCATGGGGAGCGTCGAGTAGTAAATTCTGCACAAGTGTAACGTAAGCGCACACACTTTTCAAATAAGAGCCTTTCTGTCATCACTCACAGTTTCCCAGGTGGACATCCACAACATCCAGGACTGCACTGATAAGTCACCTCAGAGCAATGCAGCCTCAACATATAGCAAGCGTTCCACATTAACCAATCGCATCATAGCTATCATTGAATGCTATCACCCGAGCTGATTTAGGGATCTCATGTGATCTTCAGCTGGTGGGGGGAAGCTCTGTGTCATCACTTACCAGAAAACGGCAGTTTTGTATGTCATCACGTTGCACATAGCACATGAAGTTTGTGATCTTTATTACTGTGAGTGTGTAATCGAGGATCACTAGTAAACTCTGAGTTTTCTTTCTTTGCGAAGCTGAAGTCATCCCCATTGTACTCACTCATTTTCCAAACGGATTAGTCTTCCTATGGTCATGTGGCGGTGGAAGCCTATCTCATATCAGAGGAATTCATAGTAAATGGTGGAAACCGACACAAGCAGTGGGAAACTATCCAAACTCCACACAGAAATGTCCTCGGCAAGCCTGGGACTCGAACCCACTGTAAGGTTTACGCTCCAAATTTGACTTCACCATGCCGCGCTTTTTTCCTTTCAGAATGATTCATTCCATTTCACAATGATGCCGACTCGTGCTAAAGTTAATCATCTAGACAACTATTCCATTTGCTGGTAAAGCTCCGAACATGTAGAGCACATCCAAGTGTATGTGCAGGTATACCTCACCCAACGTCGTTGATTGGTTCCAGAAGAGACGACTTAAATCGAAAAACGACTTAAATCGAATTAGCTTGTCTCTATGCTAGCCTAGGCTAGGCTACGCCAAATTTACTTGTCTAGACGAAAAAGAAAATAACCATTCCTAGTTCTGTACTTTACTCATGAATGCAATTTTCAATATGGTTAATAATGTTGCGCCTGGACCATATGCGTCGGACCCCAAGATGCAGGAGACCATGTAAGAAGATGCAACGATTTTATTTTGCACTTTAGTCTAGCACGAAGAATACCAGGAGTCAGAGAGATAGCAGGGAAACGGAAACAATAGGAAGGACAATCTTCTGACGTCGGAGGGAAGCGTGCCGCTCCTATTTATAGCTCGCTGATTGCTGATTGCTGAATGGAAACAGGTGCGCTCGCTGGACCTCGCCTGCAGGTAGCAGCCACGCCCCTCACAAGCCCTTGCAATGAATGAAAAGAGAGTTAACGCTTCCAGCCAGCACAGGCCATGACAAATAAGATCTATTTTATTAAACTTTATTTATTAAACTTTATTTTTATTTTATTTTTTTTATTTTTCTATACTTTTTTGAAAACCGACATATAACCGAGAATAACTTAACTCGAGACGACTTAAGCCGAGGTATACCTGTATATCCCACCATCTTGAAGCAAAGACTGATTCAAAGATAAAGAAAATTTCCTTTTTTATTTTCACATCAATCACTGGCTATGTATAAACCTGCATTTTCAAACCTCTCCGACCTTTATTCATGTCTTGAGCTACATATGAAGTACAATTTTGCCAGGCTTTAGATAGCATATTGTGCCTCACAACTCTTGCACCTTAGGGCACCAATAAAACCCTGCTATCAGAGGCCATCAGAGTGAGTGTCATTCTGATTTATGTACATGAGATGGGCCTCTTGTTTTGCTGACAGCAAGATTGCAAACAGTGTGCTCGGTTTTAGCAGCTTGCCAGCGAGATGGACTTGAAAAAAAAAAAAAAATACATATACATAATGGGCTGATATATAATATTATTTTAATAACACAGATTACATCTTACATTGTGTTCAGATGTAACTAACGCCATAATTATTAATAACATTCATTTATTCATTCATTGGGGCCGGTGGTGTAGTGGATAGGGTGCTGCGCTCATGATCAGGAGGTTGTGAGTTTGAATCCCACTGAGACCCTCACTGTGCAAAGACCCCTGGGCAAGGTCTCAACCACAAGTGTGTCTCTGTTCACCCAGCAGTATAAATGGGTACCAGTAAAAATATACTGGGAAGGTAACCTGCGATTGACTAGCATCCCATCCAAGAGGAATTGAACTCCTGGTTGCTTCACGCGGCAGAAACCGGGGATAAGTACTGGCCTGATGAGCCAATGGGCTCGGGTGGAAAAATCCAACAGACATTACTTACTTTTTTACATCTTGCATTGTGTTCCCATGTAACTAACTCCATAATTATTAATAACATTCATTTATTCATTCATTCATTCATTAGGGCCGGTGGTGTAGTGGATACGGTGCTGGGCTCATGATCAGGAGGTTGTGTGTTCAAATCCCAGTTAGACCCCCACTGTGCTAAGACCCCTGGGCAAAGTCTCAACCACAAGTGTGCCTCTGTTTACCCAGCAATGTACATGGGTACCAGTAAAAATATACTGGGAAGGTAACCTGGGATGGACTAGCATCCCATCCGGGAGGAGTTGTACTCCTAGTCACTTCACGCTATGGAAACCAATCCAGGCATAAGCACCGACCTGATGAGCCACTAGGCTCGGGTGTAAAAAAGCCCAAAGGACTTATTCATTCATTTGCCAGCCTATTTAATCATACGATTGTAGCAAGTAGGCTGAAGCCTGTCTCAGCCAACTCTAGGCATAGGCAGGATAAACCCTGAACAGCTTGTCCATCGAAGTGTCAACAGACACAGGAACATACACAACCTTTCACTCTCACAACTATGTGTATGTCTTTGGCCTATTGGAGGAAACCGGATTACCTATAGGAAACCCATGAAAAGCACAGCAAGCACCCCCGTGGACTGTGAGATGGACGTGCGAACGCTTTTACCCCCATGCTGCGTTAGTGGCAACCTGTACTCACCTACTCACTCATTTGCATACTACTAGGGTCACTGGATGGCTGAAACCTGTATCAACTGATTCTGCAAGAAGACAGGGTACGCCATCAATCCATTGCAGGGCCAGTACACACCGCCACTTGGCCTGATGTGCATGTCTTTGGACTGTCGAAGGAAAATAAAATACACAAAGGAAACCCATGAAAAATACAGTCAGGAATACTGTATAACGAAACACAGAAATACTCTCGCCCAGCCCAGAACTCGAACACATGACCTTCTTAGTGTGAGATCTTCTGTGCTTTCCTTACTTAAAACATTCCATTCACTCAGTCATTTGTCGTACCACTTAATTCTTCTAGGGTCAAAGGGAGGCTGGAGCCTAGCTCAGCCAACTCTGGGAGAAGATAGGAACAGCTGATAGGCCTCCTGCAGGGCCAACCCAGACACAATCATACATACTTACAGTCACATCAAGGCCAACTTGGAACAGCCGGGTAGCCTAATGTATATGTTTTTGTAGTGTGGGAGGAAACTGAAGTACCTGAATGATACCCATGAGAACACGGCGAGAGCATACAAACGCCAACTAGGACTTGACCCAAGGACCTTCTTGCTGTGAGGTGGTGGTGCTAATAATATCGTTCTCATCATGCCGCCCTTACCTATGACATGCTATTTAATCAGTCATTTGACAAATAGCCTAAACTTACTAGGGTCACGAGGAGACTGAAAGCTATTTCAGCCAACTCCGGGAGAGGATGCGAGCAGCTCATCGGTCTACTGTAGGGCCATCCCTCCCAGAGCCATACACACTTATACCCATGTCAAGGGGGAACAGCCTGTGAACCTATTGTGCACGCCTTTGGTCTGTCAGCGGAAACTAAAGTACCGTTTTCGCCGAGAGTCGGACATACTGTACTAACCACTGTGAGACCATGCCACCCTTACTTGTAACATGAACATGAATATAACTGTGCAGTAAATCTGGAAATCAAGAAATGCATATCAAATCTGCATTTATTTTAACCCTGAACTGGTTTAAAATTCTGGCGGAATAGTGAAGACTTGGATAATCAGATGTACAGTATAGTATTGATGCACGAGAAGATAATTGAGGTTTATAGACTTAATTCTGTTACTTGTACTGCTTGATTATATGTATCCGAACTGTGATAAGACTTCATTGAAATTTACAACAAGTAATCTCCTACCATATGGACTCACCAAATGGAGATCACAGACTGGCAAAAGCAATCAGCTTTTTAATTAACAGAATTAACAGTGCGATGTTAAACCATAATGACAGCAATAAAAACACTTGATGTGACAATGGCAGCACCGAGAAAACCATCCATAACTGTTATTTTCCTTTCACAGGCGAGAGTGACAATAGACTTGAGCAGACGCGCCCGAGCCCACAACATTCACCCATGAGTCGCTGGCTGATATTGACATTGTTCAGAGGGGCAATAAAACTAGGACCGAGACATTTTGTTTACATTGATGTTCGCCGTCTTTGTTCTGCTTCGACGCTTTGACGTTGTCTTTGTCGGCGTACAATCGTGCTTTTGTAGACTTGTTCATCAACTCTCTCCCCGATCATGGCTCTGCCTTCTCCATAATTAGCAGACGTGCTCATTGTTATTACTGACAGAGAAAAGAGATTGGCAAATCACTGACGCAGATCATGCACATAGTGTTGCATATACTAGAACATTGTCTATATGTGTGTGTATGTGTATATGCAGTATATATATATATATATATATATATATATATATATATATATATATATATATATATTGATTTCTTTTCCCAACCATTTAATTCTACTAGGGTTGTGTAGATGTCTATCTCAGCCAAATCCAGGTGACTAGTTGAAGAGATTGCCAGACCATCACAGGGCCAACACACACAGACTACATTATCACTCACACCTAGGGGCAATTTGAAACAGCCAGCTGCATGTGCCTGCCTTCAGACTATTGAAGGAAATTA
The DNA here is from genome assembly GCA_024760905.1 of Plotosus lineatus. Taxonomy (NCBI): domain Eukaryota; kingdom Metazoa; phylum Chordata; class Actinopteri; order Siluriformes; family Plotosidae; genus Plotosus; species Plotosus lineatus. The sequence goes on from CM045731.1 coordinate 47,658,711, forward strand.
CAGTACCCGGAGGAAACCCTTGAAAACATGGCGAGAACATGCAAAATGAACACAGAAATGCACTCGGCAGGCCCGGGACCTTTTTGCTATGAGGCGGACATGCCAACCACTACTCCACGGGGTCATGACAAAGATGCAGCCAATCTCAGATGATTCTGGCAACACCCTGAACAGCTTACTGGACCATCACAGGGCCAGCACACACACACACACACACACACACACACACACACACACACACACACACACACACACACACACACACACACACACACACACACACACACACACACACACACACACAGAGAGCCAGTCACACCCACACTCACACCTAGGAACAATTTGGAACAGCCAGTTAGCCTAATGTGCATGTCTTCAGACTGTCAGAAGAAACTAAAGTGCCCGTGGAAACCTATGAAAACATCATGTGGAGATACAATTTCTGCAGCGAAACACAGTCGTCGAGCCTGGGACTCTACGTGGTGAGCTGAGCCCAGGACTAAGCACATCATCAATCAATTAAAACCTGAAAATCTAATTGGCTACAAGAAGCCAGTGAAAACTGACAGCAGTACTTTTGACCCTGCCCACACACACACACACACACACACACACACACACACACACACACACACACACACACACCTTTTTTTGTGACAAATACATCTACCACAAAGGGTAATAAAGTATGGCCGCTGACCGCCGCAGCACACAGAAGAAAAGTCGAATTATGAGAAGTAATGAAAAGACATCAATACAAATTCAGCGGAGACTCGTTTCATTCTGTTTTCGACAGCGCTTTTCACTCTGTAATTTTCTGTAAATGTTAACATCGCCGGGCCTGCCTATTGATTCTATTATTTTTGACCTTGCATTAGTGTCGGGCTAATCTTGCATGCCATACAATTTCAATTCGCGGACAGAAATGCTTGCGAACCCTGAGGGTGAGTGAGACCCAGGTTGTTGCTCCCTTGTGAATTGTAAGTGCACACACAGCCAAGCAAACTATTTGAGTTGATGCCTCTTAGGTGAGTAAGCAGCTGGGGAAGCTACATTTTTTCTTAAGACCTGATTTCTTTCCCTTTAAATGATAAAGTGACTGTTAGCGAAATGAAATATCATTCAAAGGTAAATAAGGCAAACCCCTGGCCAGATGCTGTTTCCAATGTTTCCTTCCTGCTGTGGTATAGAAGGGAGGAGGATTCGTTATCAGGAAACTCCGACTAGGATCAAGGCAAGGCCGGAGCCTATGATAGCTGACACTGGGTGAAGGAAGGGCACATCCTGAACAGCCCCCGATTTTATTTCTCTTGAATTCAAATCCCTTCTTATGCTTCTTAACACTTGATCTCAGACATTTCCACTTTCTACAAATTTGTATTCCACTGTCACGCATTCACAAGATTGTTTCTCCAGTCACACTGTGTTGTTAATGTTATTATAAACAAACACGGAGCCAAAACAAGATATAGAACAGGTAAATAACAGATACTATGCCTGGGAGCTGAGATGATTTCTCCATGAAACCATTATATTTTTCCAAAATGAACTGATAATGGAAGGGCTTCTTCAAGGCACTGATTAGATAGTGAGCATGATTGGGATTGGAGCCGATTTTCAATGAGGTAGATCTTCAAGAAGATGCAAATCCCCACAGCCACCTTCAAGGACAGTTGGATGCCTATCAAGAAGAGTCTTCTTTTCCTTCCGGCTGTTCCCTTTAGAAGTCACCACACCACTTCATGTCCTCCTTCACCACATCCATAAATCTCTCCTTTGGTCTTCCTCTGGGCCTTCTGCCTGGTAGTTCCAACCTCAGCATCCTACTACCAATGTACTCACTATCCCTCCTCTGTACATGTCCAAACCATCTCAATCTAGCCTCTCTGACTTTGTCTCCGAAACCTCTTACATGTGCTGTCCCTCTGATGTGCTCATTCCTGATCCTATCCATCCTCGTTACTCCCAAAGAGAACCTCAACATTTTCATCTCTGCGACCTCCAGCTCTGCCTCCTGTCTTTTCCTCAGTGCCACTGTATCTAAACCATACAACATCACTGGCCTCATCACTGTCTTGTACACTTTTCCTTTCATTCTTGCCGATACCTTCCTATCACACATCACACCGGACACTTTTCTCCAACCATTCCAACCTGCCTGAACGCGCTTCTTCACCTCTTTTCCATACTCCCCATTGCTCTGGACTGTTGAGCCTATGTACTTAAAATCCTCCACCACCTTCTTTATCTCTGCTCCCTTTAACCTCAAGAGTGTACAGATTATTATCCAGCCATCCATTTTCTGAATTGCTTTATTCTAATTAGGGTCACGGGGAGGCTGGAGCCCATCTCAGCCAACTCTGGGCGAGGGCAGAGTACACCATGGACAGCTTGGCAGGCCAACGCAGGGCAGAAACACATTGACAGCTATGCTGCGTACTCCTGTCGAAAGTCATCAATGGCTCTTTTACATCCCTCTCTCCATAGACAGTGAGAGACATGGACGGCCTTTGATAACCCAGTTATCTGCACTGAAGGGACAGCAATAAAAACCGGATCAGTAATCCAACACCTTACCACCGGGCTACCACTGTGGAGATTATTATGGTAACAGCAGCGTGCGGCTAAGTATAGAAATGGGAGGTTCAAAAACACATCTGGCCATGATGGTCAGGTATCTGCAAACGTTTGGACATATAGTGTATGCTATGAGAAAAAGGTTATGGAGGCTTTTTAGGAGCATGACTATTGACCCGGAGATCACAGGTCTGAATCCAGGCTGATGCGACAACCATCCACAACTGGAAGTCCATGGAAGAGCTACTGGACTGAGCTCTCACAGGAAAGAGCTAATTGACCATTTCCCTCCAAGTGAAAGGTGGCAACATTGCGCCCCATGGACAAGGCCTTTGAAAGCTTATGCCCCTCCCAGTTGGGTGGTAGACGCATGTAATAGGGAGGCAAAACATGATGAGTAAGAATTGAATACAATTAAATTAGGGAAGAAAAATGCGGAGTTAGGACAACAAAAAGACGGGGAAAAGTTCAGTTCAGTTCATTTTCTGTAACCACTTCATCCTAATTAGGGTCACGGGGAGGCTGGTGCCCATCCCAGCCAACTCAGGGCGAGGGCAGAGTACACCCTGGACAGCTTGCCAGGCCATCGCAGGGCGGAAACACGCTGACAGCTTTGCAGCTACTCTTGTCGAAAGTCAGCAATGGTTCTTTTACATGCCTCACACCACAGACAGTGAGAGACATGGCCCGCCTTTGATAACCCAGTTAGCTGCACTGGGGGACGGGGAAAAGTGTGTTTTGTAAATAAATAGTGTGCAGTCTCCAGTCTACGACACATCCAGAAGATAATTTTCTATGCATTTTCAAACATCAACTGAAGAAGCATTATGGGAAAAATGTTTGAGTTTTGCTTTTCTTTCATTATTTTATTTTTATTTTTTTTACTGAGGTGAGAAAATTGAAAGATGTGGGTGACCTTACTAAGCTTGATTCTTGTTGTTGTGGATTTCACAATAATGGTGTGTATGTGTGTGTGGGGGTTGGTGAAAGCAGGATATTGTGAAATAATTAAAATGATTTTGTTCAGCAGATAAAAAATACTTGACAACAACATAAATGGACTAGAAACCCGATATTGTATAATCAGATTCCCAATGAATATTTTAGGACCTTGAAGAATATATTTAATGGCCAGAGGCCAACAATGTCACATTTAAAAAAAATCAAATAAAACATTGTGGTTAACATGTGTGCCTCAGAGCAAGGAAAGGTCCTGGGTTTGAGTCCCAGGCTTGGTGAGAGCGTTTCTGTTTGGAATTCTTTCAGTGCTTACATGAGTTTCCTCTGAGTGCTCCAGTCTCCTCCCACAGTCCAGAGACATGCGCATTAGGGTGACTGGTTGTTCTTAATTGCCCCTTGGTGTGATTGTGAGGGTGAATGGTTGTGTGTGTTGCTCTTTAGTGGACTAGAGAGCTGTTCAGGGTGTATCCCGCCTTCTACTAGAGTCAGCTGAGATAGGCTTCAGCCTCCCGGTGACCCTAGGTAAAGGTAAAGTCCTTTGGGCTTTTTCCACCCGAGCCATAGAGGCTCATCAGGCCGGTGCTTATCCCCGGTTTGGTTTCCGTAGCATGAAGCGACGAGGAGTTCAACTCCTCCTGGATGGGATGCTAGTCCATCGCAGGTTACCTTCCCAGTATATTTTTACTGGTACCCAGTGATGTAGTGGTGGACACATGCCGGAACACACCGTGTACACACGTATTCAAGTGGCTGAGTTGCGTGTACTGACTTAATTAGGTCTACTTTATAGTTGATCAATGTAAATTTCCACGACTGTGTAAATAATGAAGTGATAAATTGTTTCAAAGCCAAAGCCACGCCCTCCCCATGCTCGCTTCACTGCCATCGTGTACTCACTTATGTTTTGACCACTACCGCACTGCTGGTACCCATTTATACAGCTGGGTGAACAGAGGGACACTTGTGCTTGAGACTTTGCTCAGGGGTCTTAGCACAGTGGGGGTCTAACTGGGATTTGAACACACAACCTCCCGATCATGAGCACAGCACCCGGACCACTACACCACCGGCCTAAACTCGTGTCCCTGACAGGATCAAATGGTCTGTCAAATAAGTAAATGACGAAAAAAAGGAACATGCTTACAACATTCAGTGTGCAGCCTGTAAAGCGAGGTTGTGAGAAGAGGAGAGCGGACATATTTGCCGCGTTCCATCACTCCGACGTTTGATTTCAGCGTGCTGCTTTTGTTTAATAATCTTCTAACAATCCTTCGATGTGGCTGCACATTCCAGAAGCTCCGAAGCATGAAAACAGCTGGCTGTGAGCAGCCCGACTGTCAGGGTCTCCTTTGCTGTCCATGATGGATATATCAAACCAGTGAGCTGGAAGTGGACAACTCCATCTTCACCATCAACCACCACCACACACACCATTCCCTTCACTGCATAATTCATACAGCTCTTACTGCATAGTGTTTGCTCTGTTATTTTTATCGCTTTCATTTTCTTTCCACGATCCACCTTGCACTTCAAAAGCGTTTATATCTTCTTATATGTTGGCTGGATCTTGACTTCAGCTCTATTTACACTATGTATTAGTGTAGGGACACTTTAGGGGATGTTGCATTTTACCCATAATGGAATAGTGCATTATGAAAGCAGAACACTTTTTCATTCTCAGTAGTATAAAACAATACACCACAGCGGTCCAGGTGCTCATGCAGACAGGACCAGTTGCTAATATTTGTCAAGAATAGAATATATTATGTTTATATTTATTGTTGTAATATACATTTAAATGTACACTCATATAGCCCCGTTATAGATTATTTTGATAACTTGACTGCTGTGACCTTGAAACTCTGGGCAGTGGTGATCTAGTGGTATAGGGCGCTGGATTGCTGATCCAAAGGTTGGGGGTTCGAGTCCCACTCTCCATAAGGTTGTCACTGTCCCCCCCGCCAGTGCTCCTAACTGGGTTACCAAAGGCCGGCCATGTCTCTCACTGTCTATGGTGTGAGGCATGTAAAAGAACCATTGCTGACTTTTGACAAGAGTCGGCTGCAAAGCTATCAGTGTGTTTCCGCCCTGCGACAGCCTGGTGAGCTGTTCGGGGTGTACTCTGCCCTCGCCTCTGCACCAGCCTCCTCGTGACCCTAATTAGGATTAAGCGGTTACAGAAAATGAACTGAACTAAACCTTGAAATAGGTCAAGAGAACCCACATTCAATCTCAAACAAGACCTTCCTGAGGGGAAATTCATTTTTTTGTATTTTTTTTTTTTTTAACGCGATCATACTAACAAGCTTTGACAAGCCTAATATAGGGAAAGTGACCTTGTGGCCTTAAAATAAATTAAAGGTGACCCATATACAACCTCACCCTATTTGCCCCTATGAGGGGAAGCCATACACCAAATGTGGTGATCCTATGTAATTTCCAATCAAAGCTATCACAATTACAAGCTCTGAGAAGCCAAATATAGAAAATGTGACCTTGTGACCTTGAAATAAGTTAAAGGTGGCCCATATACAATCCCACTTTAACTAGCTTTGCTGGTGAGCCATACAGTGCACCAAATGTGGTGATCCTAGGTACGTCATCAACTGAGAATTAATAAGGTCTATATGCCATTTAATTCAAATAAAAGATATACCTTGTTAATTCTTGGTTGATGGATTTCCTTTCAAAGGTATCAACAGTATCAGACTTTGACAAGTCGATAATGTAACCTTGTGGCCTTGAAAGATGTTTGAGGTGATTCATATGCATTCTCATCTTATTTACCCCTGAGGGGGAGCCATACAAGAAATGTGTTGATGCTATGTCGTTTCCTTCAAGTTTATCACACCAACAACCCTTACCAAGCCAAATATAGATAATATTTCCTCGTGACCTTGAAAAATGGTCAAGGTGACTCACATACAATCTCACATTATTTTCCCATGGACGGGTGGGGGGTGGGGGGGGCATACACCAAAAATGACAATCCTGTATCAGGGTATTCATTAAGTTTTAGAGTAGAAGGAGGATATTGATAAGTAGGGGGTGCAAATTGTTTGAAGCAAGCATGGGGATGGGGCTATCCCCTCCTGCAGGGGGGTCTGGGGGGCCACCCCCATAAATTTTTTTTTAAATTCATGTGCTCTGTGGTGCATTCTGGGCCCATATTTATGAGAAAATCAGACAAGCTAGAAGCAAATAAAACTAAAAGTTTATATTATAAAACATAGTATTTGTTACAAGAAGAGTAGACTTACTTCTTAAAGGAAAGGACATAAAACTTCTTGTTTGAAAAATCTAACAGTTACTTTACTAATATAGAACATTTGTGAATCAAACTGCTTCCCTAATCTGTCAAAACTGTTTATGTAATATCATTTTACGATGAATAAGATTAGGCTATTAGAATAAGATTTGGCTAGTTTGGGGGTTTGTTTTCACTACTATCGCTCAGTGCAATCACAAAATCATTTGTGTTCGGACATGACATAAAACTTTTTTACCTATTTCATGAGATACGGATGTTTCCGAAACAGTGGAATTTTCTATTTCATGAGATACGGATGTTTCCGAAACAGTGGAATCATCGGTCTTGAGTTGCTTCCACAACGTATTTAATGTTGGTTGTTTAGATCTACTTCGTTTCGGCGCCATGCTTTTCGGTACAACTCACATCAGTTTGGACTATATCTTACCCGGGTTTGTACCACCTGTCACAATCTAAATCTACACGCGAGCACAGGCAAATGTATATAAAAAGTGCCGCGCTTGTGAATGAGGTAGCATAGTGCATCATGGGATATCGGTAGCGAACCGATTGAGAAATTATCAAAACAAATGATCGTGTTGTCAAGTACATAGCTTAACAAAGCTGAGAAAATGTTTTTATTAAAGATTATTATATTAAATGTTATTATTTACTATTATAAAATATAACCGGCGCTAGGCTAATAGTAGCCGGCCGCCGGCACTTAATGAAAAGTATGCTGTATCATTTTCTACTGAAGTTATTGCACTAACAACCCTTGAGAAGTGAAATATACAGTACAGTTTCACCTTAGTTGTGGGGCCGGTGGCGTATTGGTTAGGGTGCTGAGCTCATGATCGGGAGGTTGTGAGTTTGAATCCCTCTGAGACCCTCACTGTGCTAAGACCCCTGGGCAAGGTCTCAACCTCAAGTGTGCCTCTGTTCACCCAGCAGTATAAATGGCTACCAGTAAATATGTACTGGGAAGGTAACCTGCGATGGACTAGCGTCCCATCCAGGGGAAGTTGAACTCCTGGTTGCTTCACGCTATGGAAACCGGGGATAAGCACCGGCCTGATGAGCCATGAGGCTCACCCAACAGACTTTAACCTTACCTTACCTTCACCTTACTTGCTCCTGATGTGAAAATTTCATGAGCCTATGTCATTTCCTTCTAAAATGATTGCACTAACAAGTTGGACAGACAAACAGAGGGACGGACTCCGCTTCTATAGCTCCAACTCTTCTAGAAATACTGCAACCTATCTTCAATCCCTACTATGTACCACGCCAAACGTGAGCAGCGTCACCGTAACAGGAACGGGTTAAAAGATTTAATGTTGTAATAGCAGCATTAAAGGTCTAATGTTTAATTCAGAAAGTGGTCTTTTTTTTCCGTGCAAGACAGACTTATTCCATTGCTTCGAATAATTTGTCCCATCCTAAGGACAGAACAATCAGTTTAATACGATGCTCTCATAGCGTAGTATGTTTATAAAGGTTCTATGTAGCCCTGCAACTATTTTGTCCCTACAGATAAATGAATAAAAACAGTGCAATGGAATTGCAATGCTCAGTGAAAAGCATTCTCTGTGGTGCGAGAGAATGGAGTGACTGACATGCATTTAGCTGATTTGCCGTTGGCAATGAAAAAACGCTTTTGAAATGAAGAGTATCTGTCCAAGCCCTTTCAAAACGTTCATGCATCTCAGCATGCCAGATTTCTGCTTACTGTGGCATGCAATGCAACCACAATTCCTTCCCTCAAATGTTTTCCCCCTGTTCCTTAATAAAAAAAGAACTTATTGTCATATTTGTTCAAAGACAACACGGTGCAAAGTCTTATGTCAGTCACTGCATGAATCATCTCAATTTGGCTGATCTGGCTGTGGAAAAAGGTGCTAAGTGCAATTCATCACCGACTACACACACACACACACACACACACACACACACACACACACACACACACACACACACATCATTTCTGCTTGCTTTCTGTAGATCGATTTTTCTTTCGGGAGATGAGAGGGTCTCCTCCGAAAGTGAATCTCACATAGATACAACATTTTAAAGCACCTAGACAGATTTATCTTCTTTGGTACAATATGTTTATAGAGCGAGACTGGATGTGCCCCCTTATCCTGAATCAGTCCACTGAATAATCTATTAAAAACAAAACACGCATCACACCGGGGCCTTCCACGCTCACTCATTTACTACAATACCTATCTCTGCCGACTCTGACAGGAGGCTGGATACACCCTGAACAGCTTACCAGTTCATCTTTGGGCCCACACAAATAACCATTTAAAGCAGTGGTTCTTAACCTTGTTGGCGGTACCGAACCCCACCAGTTTCATACGCACATTCACCGAACCCTTCATCGGTGAAAAATAAAAATAGGATTTTTTACAAATTCAAGACATAGGTACTGTTGTGTTCTTGTATTCCCCATCTCCATGCAGTTTCACGAAGTATTCTTTTAGTTTTGCCGGTGCGAGACTAGAGTTGCTCAACTTGGCATTGCAAATCATTCAGATAGGATGCTGAGTCCCATCACGTTCCGTGATTCATGTGAATCAATGTTGTACATATTCGTCCGTCCACTTTCTTTTTTTGCTCGACATAGTTAGTATGGATTAAAATATTCCAAAAAAAATCTCATGACTTCACACATTGACTACTGTCTGTCTTCCTTTCGGCTTTTTTTCCTTTTACACGGGAGTCGCCACAGCGAATCATCTGATTCGCACGTTTGACTTGGCAGAGGTTTTTTTTTTTTTTTTTTAACGTCGGATGCCCTTCCTGTCACAACCCTTTTAACAAGGGACAGAAACACGCTGACGGCTTTGCAGCTACTCTTTACGAAAGTCAGCAATGGTTCTTTTACATGCCTCTCACCATAGACAGTGAGAGACATGACCCGCCTTTGATAACCCAGTTAGCTGCACTGGGGGATACCTTGCGGAGAGTGGGACTCGAACCCCCAAACTTTGGATCAGCGATCCAGTGCCCTATACCACTGATCGCGCTAAATTCCCCGCGGCACTGATTGCCCAAGCAATGTAATGTGATCATCTTCAGCCAGTGATGGCCAAGCGGGGCGTGTAATCACTAATTGACATGATGAGTCGGGTGTGTCTTGACCTCCGTGGCAGAGGCTCCACCGAACCCCTGAGACCGACTCACCGAACCCCTAGGGTTCGATCGAACCCAGGTTAGGAACCACTGATTTAAACTCACACATCAGGGGAGATTTGGCACAGCCAGTTTTTGGGGTGTCAGAGGAAATTGAAGTGACCAGAGGAAACCCACACGAGCACACAGAGGACGTCCAAACTCCACACGGAAGCGTCTTCGCTGAGCCTGGGACTCAAACCCAGGGGGCTGGAGCATTATTCAGTTGACACTGGGTAAAGGTGGGTTACACCCTGGATAATTCATGGAAACAACTCACAGGGCCAACACACGCATAGGCGCGTACACACACACACACACACACACACACACACACACACACACACACACACCCACCCACACCCACACCCACCCACCTACCTACCTACTCACGCTAAAATCTAGGGGCAATTCAGATTAGTTAGTTAACCTAAAGTGCTAATTGTATTGTGGGAGAAAACTGGAATACCCAGAGGAAACCCATACAAGCAAACATGAAAACTCAAAAAACGGATGACCCCTGGACTCAAAACAAGAAACATGCTCTGAGGTGGCGTGCTAACCACTACAGTGCCGGCAAAGAACCAAAAAAAAAGACAAGCAATACTTTAAATTTGAAAACTAGGATCATAGGGAGGCTGGAGCCTATCTCAGTTGACATTAGGCAAAGACGGAGTACTTCCTGAACAGCATGCCAGACCACACACAACCAATCACACTCACATTTATACCGAGGGGCAATTTGGAGATGCCAGTTCACCGCATGTGCATGTGCTTGGACTGTCAGGGGAAACTGGGGGTACTTTGAGGAAACCCACATTTGCAGAGGAAACGTCCTCTCCGAGCCCGGGACTCAAATCCAAGACCTTCTTGCTGTGAGGCTGATGTGCTTACTCCTACAGCACCCTGCCGCCTTGGTACCTTCTACAACCAATCTTAATGGAATGTTTGGTGTGATAAATAAATGAGCAGACGAGTGTCATGCTGAAGAGTGCGAGAGTGTACCAGACACATTTCTGATTTTGTAATTCATCTGGCAGCTGTGAATGTTAATTAAATCAGAACTTCAGCTACTTTACAAGATGAGACACAAACCGACGTAAAGCTTCGCCACGCAGCATGGCTAGCAGTGTAGCTCATGCACCACACCGGGGCCTTGCACAACACGGCTGGAGTCTACTCCGACACTCCTCTGGAGTAATGACATCAGAGCTCTGACACAGAGCAAGAGGCTTTTTTGATTGGCTTTCACCACTCAGCAGTAGATGTGTGTGTGTGTGTGTGTGTGTGTGTGTGTGTGTGTGTGTGTGTGTGTGTGTGTGTGTGTGTGTGTGTGTGTGTGTGTGTGAACACGGTTAGGTGCCCCATCCCACTGTCAGACCTCATGGTAGACAGAGAAGCTTTGCAAGCACCATTCAGGAACACAATTGAAAAGAAATACCCCTGTAATTATAAAGAGAACAAAGTCTCTCTATGGAAAGGCAACACAAAGACGTATCAATGGCAGATCAGACAGAGTGAGAAGACTCCGGGTGGAGGCCGTGCTGAATAGTGCAAGGGAGACATGGTGGAACAAAAATAACAATCAAACAGCAATGTTGTGGTTGAGTCATGGGTGTTACCCAATGACGGAATCGATGGCACTGTGCACCGAGACCGGAGTTTCTTTTTGCCCTCTTCTACTTTTTTTTTTCAAACTGTGTCTCTCTCTCTCTCTCTCTCTCTCTCTCTCTCTCTCTCTCTCTCTCTCTCTCTCTCTCTCTGTGTGTGTGTGTGTGTGTGTGTGTGTGTGTGTGTGTGTGTGTGTGTGGGTGTGTGGTGGATTGGTTGGGTAGGAGTACGGGGTGGGTGGGGATGGTCGCTAATTCCTCTCGGAATTAATTAAAGTTTCTCAAGGCAATTTGGACATTTCTTTACTTCCACAAATTCTTTAAGGAGCTTTCATTCATCTGTACTTCACCACACACACACACACACACACACACACACACACACACACACACACACACACACACACACAACACACACTATTCACTGCAAAAAAAACAAACTTACTAAGTCAACAGTAATGTGAAACTGGTTTAGTATTTCCTTTGAAAAGATTGTAATAAATCAAAAAGTGGCATGGTGGCATAATGTCCCACAGCAAGAAGGTCCTGTGTTCAATGCACGAGCTCGACGAGGGCGTTTCTGTGTGGGGTTTGCACAATGCTTGCATGAGTTTCTTACAAGTATTCTGGTTTTCTCCGACAGTCTACAAACATGTACATCAGTCTAACCGGCTCTTACAAATTGCCCCGAGGTGTGAGGACGAGTGTGAATGGTGTGTGTGATGCCTTGTGATGGTCTGAAGAGCTGTACAGAGTGTACCCTGCCTTTGTCCAGTGTTACCTGTGCACCAGCCTTCCCGTAACTTTGGTAGTAAGATTAATCTATCTATCTATCTATCTATCTATCTATCTATCTATCTATCTATCTATCTATCTATCTATCTATCTACCTGTCTGTCTGTCTGTCTGTCTGTCTGTCTGTCTGTCTGTCATTCCACATAAGTAATATAAACATATGACTAGCATCAACCTTTCTTTCTTTCTCAGTTCAGTATTCACCTCAATCTATGCAAGTTACAGCCCCCCAACTGAGGTCAGAGTAACGTGTACAAGTCGTTCCACTAATCTTCTTTGTCATTCATAAAATTTACACTACATCTCCCTGCTGGAGGCATGTCATTTTCCTTCCTGCCTTTAGCTGTCACTACACATGGGTAATTACTCAAAGGGTTTGAACAGGCCCTCGATTATTTATGGGGTAGGATGTTTGAAAAAACCAACACACACACACACACACACACACACACACACACACACACACACACACACACACACAGACACACACACACACACACACACACACACACACACACACACATATATATATATATATATATATATATATATATATATATATATATATATATATATATATATATATCAAACATACATACAAACGTGTATATATATATATATATATATATATATATATATATATATATATATATATATATATATATATATATATATATATATATATATACTGCCTTGAATTACTTCACATTTGCAATTATGGAAAGAAATGATGAAACAAAAGTTCAAGATGAAGTGAAGGCTTTCAGTCTGACTGCATTAATTATAAGAAAAGATTGTGTTCTTGTGGTTTGAAGGAGTGATATGCATGCATAATTTTTGAGACGTGCAGCAAAAGCTTTATATATATTCATTCATTTTCTGTAACTGCTTAATCCTAATTAGGGTTGTGGGGAGCCCATCCCAGCCGACTCCAGGCGAGGGCAGAGTACACCCTGGACAGCTCACCAGGGCAGAAACACGCTGATGGCTTTGCAGCCGACTCTTGTTGAAAGTGGTTCTTTTAAATGACCCTCACACCATAGACAGTGAGAAACATTGCCGGCCTTTGATAATCCAGTTAGCTGCACTCAACACAGTGACAACCTTGTGAAAAGTGGGACTCAAACCCCCAACTTTCGTTACGGAACACGCCATCTGAAAAATTCAAACTATGTGCGATTTGCTCTCGCACAGGCTTTTTCCCAACATCCCGCCCCGCTGGCCTTCCATTGGCTAGGATGGAGCTGTATCTCCATAATTCTCATAACGCAGCTCCCTCCCATTGACAATTATGGAGCTGCATCTCCATAATACCCATGATGCTTTTCGTGTGCTTTTTGACCCATTGTTCATCGCGGAGTTGCTGTTGTTTCATGAGTTTTTCGAGTGTGATCATTGCAACTTTATTTTTTGGCTCAGGATTTTAACCTTGCATAAACATTTGTAAGATTATAATTCTGTGAAGAAGACATGGTTAACACACGCGCGCGCCATGCCTTAACGACTACTGCCCAGTTGCCCTATACCCCTTCATCACCAAATGTTTCGAGAGACTTGACTTATCTCACATAAAGGGTGCTGTCCCTGCTGATCTTGTTCGACATCAGCTTGCATACAGACCAAACAGGTCAACATAAGTTGTCATCAATACAGCCCGATACACAGCTCTCTCTCACACCTGTACAGCAGCAACTTCTATGTGAGGATACTGTTTGTAGACTTCAGCTCTGATTTTAATACAGTTCAACCACATAAACTGGTTCAGAAGTTGGGCAATCTGGGCCTAGGGAGCTCACCTGGATACTGGACTTTCTCAGCAACAGACCTCACAATGTCAGAACAGGAGAGCACATTTCCACCAGTCTCATTCTAAACACCACAGGGGTGTATTCTTAGCCCCTCCTCTTCACACATGACTGTTCCCCCACTCAGACCAACAACATCATCATAGCTTTGATTACGGATAACAACAAATCAGCCTACAGGAAGAAGGTCCTGCATCTTCGGCGATGGTGTGACAACAATAATCTGGAACTTACACATCCAACACCAAGGAGATGATAGTGGACTTCAGGAGATCGAAACCAAGCTAAGCACTCTGCCCTCTACATTGATGGAGAGGAGGTAGAGAGAGTGGAGTCCACATCTCTGCTGATTTCAATTGGACCACAAACATCTCCCACCAGATGGGGAAAGCACAACAAAGGATGTACTTGCTCAGAAAGCTCCAACAAGCCCATCTACTCTGACAACTTTTGACAAACTTTTACAGCTCCGCCATTGAGGGCGTCCTGACCGACTGCTGTACAGTGTGGTTTAGCAGTTGTACAGAAGAGTTCAGGGTGTACCCTAATTTGCTTAGTGTCAGCTGTGATAGGCTCCAGCTTCCTCTTAGGATTATGTGGATCTGAAAATGAGTGAGAGAATGAAAAAGTGCTGAAAAGTGTGTGGTTCAGTGTTTATTAATTTTTTAGTCATAGAGTTTATAACTGAAACGGAACCGTGACCTGTATCATGAGTATATGGTCTCAAAAGAAACGCATGGCTAGTTCTGTAGTGGCCAACTGTGTTGTGCTGTGTGAAGCAGGAGAACATGGAGCTTTCAGGGGAAACAGGTTTCACTACATCACACTCATCTCATTCTTCTCTCTCTCTCTCTCTCTCTCTCTCTCTCTCTCTCTCTCTCTCTCTCTCTCTCTCTCTCTCTCTCTCGCTTGCTCACTCGCAACCATGCCTCTGACTGACCTAGTCACTTTTTTCCTATGGAACAATTTCCGGACCTGTCAATCACATATCCACTCACACAATTACACCCATCATCAAAAGTTTAGCTCTGCAGTCAGGCTGAAGGTCATGGAAGGAGGTCTTGGATTCCAGACACTTCCATTCATAGCCAGACAGTTTGTAGCAACTCAGATATAATTTGTTGTATTTGATGGAACATAAAAAAGAAAACAATCAAGAAAAGAACCAAGAAAAGATTTTGATCAAAAGATGAAAATGACTGCAAGTTGGCGTAGTGGTTAGCACAGAGTGTCAAAGCAAGAAGGTCCTGGGTTTTAGTTCTGAGCTTGGTGAAGGTGTTTATGTCTGGAGTTTGCAAGTTTTTCCTGTGCTTGCATGGGTTTCCTCGTGTTACTCTGGTTTTCTCCAACAATCCAAAGATATAAACATTGGACGAACTGAAATTTCCAAATAACTTCCAGATTTGAGTGTGAGCTGCTGTGTGTGTTCACACTGTATTGGTCTGACAATGCACTCAGGGTGTCAAGTGAGATAGGCTTTAACCTCCCAGTGACTCTTGTGAGGGTTTGGCAAAGAGTGGGAAAAAGTGATTGAAAAATTGTCCTTCTTCAAAAATGGCTGCATAGTGGTGTAGTGGTAGCATGTCCGCTTCAAAGGAAAAATGTATTGGGTTCGAGTCTTGTACAACACAAGGGCACTTCTGTGTAAATGTTCTTCCCATGCTTGCACCTCTGGGTTCTTTGGCTTCTTCCAACAGTCTAAAGACATTATGCTATTTGGCTGTTTCAAATTGCCCCTAGGTGTCAGTGTGAGTGGTTATGAGTTTGTGTTGCCCTGCAATAGATGAGTGATCACAGTTCACGGTGTACCCCACCTTCAGCCAAGGTCGGCTGAGATAGGCTCAATTCAGCAAATAAATAAATGGATGAATGAATGTCTTGGAACATGCAGAAATCTTTTCCATTTGCAAATCTTACTAAAATATTTTTAGGGATAGCTTCATTCAGCGACTCGTTGCACAGATGCTCCCATTTGATTTAATAGCTATTCCGTTAGCTGTCTATGGGACGATTTAAATGTAACTCTACCTCTGTCCACATTATTGCTTCAATGTTCTACGACATCAACTAAACATCAGAATGAATTGCGATGCAATGATGGACAATATGGCCCTATACCATTATCGGAATGGTGATGGCTCATTTGTACTACGCTTATCCTTATCCACGCCAACAGATGGCCTTGCACATGTATCGGCGGTGCAACAAAACCTATCTACTTTTGATAGGGCTTGAAATAAATGGACCATGGGAAGAGATATCCCCTCTCTCATACGCACACCGCTGAGCCATTAAACTCTCTTTACTGCCATCACAGTCTCTCTACTGCTGATACAAAATTATAGTGTGGTGACAGGTGATCGAGTGTAAGCTTTCTGTATACAGTGATATGTGGCAAGGGTCAAGAATACAGGGTCTGAGGGTTGAAGGATGGAAAGCCAGGAAATCTAACCAATCGTGTGAGGTGCTAGTAATCTCCAGAGAGGCTATGGCACTTAAAAGAAATCATCCATAACGGAGAGGTCTGTTGGTGGAACCTTGCAGGAGACGCAGGATTTGTTTTCAATGTGTTTTTTTTTTGATAGAACTCACTTATCACTCATTTGCCGATCCGATTATTCCTATTAGGGTTAAGTAGAACCTGGAGCCTATCTCAGCCAGCAGCTTGGGAGAAGGTGGGGTACATCCTGGACAGCTTGACAGGCCATTGCAGGGCCATCACACATACACAAAATCATTCACAGGCACACTCACACCTGGGGACATTTGGAACAGCAAATTATTCTAATAGGAATGTCTTTAGACTGTGGGAGGAAACCAGACAACCCGACGGAAACCCATGCAAAGTCTAGGAGAGCCATAAAAACTACAGAGAGGAAATTAGCTGAGCCCAAACGTGAACCGAGGACGTTCTTGTCGGGAGGCAGGTGTGCGATGCAACCATGCCAGCCCATAAAGGAGATCTTGGTAATGGTATCTGTAATAAGAGGTGCAGAGAGGCTAGACAGGGTCCTTCTACTTCTTTGTATCCCACAGTGAGTTGAGAAACGGTTATGAATTTACAATTAGCTTGATTTTAACAACTTCTCAAGGCCTGAGACAGCGTCCCACTAAAGGCCATGTGTGCGAAAGCGTGAATTTCCTGAGACAGCCGATGATACCCAAGGAGCTATATTTAGGCAGGATAACTAGTACTGCGTGGTGTAATCTGACATTTGGACCACGAGGGAGTCCTACTGCATGGCTCGCAAATGACAGTGTCACTGTTGGTTTGCGTCCCCAATGGAATAGGTTAAAGAGAACAAAACATGTTTTTGCAGTGGAGTGCCGGCCCCGGAAAGACAGATATAATAAAACTCTATTTGATTGCATGGGTATGATCTGACAGGGGGCTATCGCTTGTGAGCGAGCCCCTTGAGGCCAGGCACAGAGAAAGAGAGAGATAGACAAGGAAAGCTAGTGAACAGGATACAGAGAGTGAGGTAGTGGTTGGCCTGAAGAAGGACAAAACACTCAGTGCTCTGAGTGACTGAGCTGAACTTGATGGCTTTTGCTTGCACACGACATGGCACTTCCCTGCCGCATTGCTGCTTCTCTCAGCCTCAGAGGGGACTCACATACCGAATAATGCACCTTTGACTTTACGCTGACAGACAGAAAGACAACTCTTTAGCCTTCATGAGAGTTCACTTCTCAACAGGACCACAGGTCCTTGTTCATCTTGAGCACATTTGGATTTTCTGAAGGTTCTATTTCTTTTGAACGAATATTAAGTCCAATCTGCAACATCAAATCCCACTGACACGGCATAACCCTGGGAGATGCTTCATTAACCTGTCAAACATTAGGTCTGTACACCTGGAGGGATTCTCCCTGAGAGGTCTGAGGTATCTAACTAAGGTGATCAGGGCTGCATCAGCACACACCTGCTGGCTCTGTGGGGAGAAGATGAACAACAGTGCTGAATGGGTTGCATTGGCAGCTCCTTCAATCATGTAATGTCAAAACCTCTGGAACACTCTTGTCTTTAAAGGGACCCATTGACGTTATTTCTCTTGAAATAGAATCTCTTCTGGTTTTTAACACGTGTTCTCATATTTGACAGCTTTCCACGAATCTGTGTTGCACTGCCAGTTTATCACGCACGAGCAGGATTATTCCACCGATCACACAATGTTATTGTTATTGTTATTGTTATTGTTATTGTAAACAGACACACAACCAAAACAAGATGAGGAACAGGTGAAGAAGAGATACTAAGCCCATGAGCTGGGGTGATTTTACCAGGAACCATAACCGCTTACTCCGACCACGGTCGTGGGGACTCTGGAGCATGCCTCAGCCAATACTGGATGAAGACGAAGCACAACATGGACAGTTGTTCAGTCCATCAAGGAGCCAACACTTACCCAACCATTGACATTCACACTCATACCTAGAGACAATTTCGAACAGCCAGTTATCCCAACGTGCATGTTTCTGGACTGTCCGAGAAAACCAGATTAGACAGAGGAAACCCACACAAGCACGAGGGAAACATGCAAACACACAGTTTGAACGTTCTCGCCAAAGCCGGGATTCAAACCCAGGACCTACTTGCTGTGAGGTGGAAGTGTTGACGCAGAACCAAGACAAGATGTAGACCAGGTAAATAAGAGATACAAAGTCCATGAGGTGTTCCTGAGGTGGTTTCATCAGGAAACCTTTATACATGTCCAAAGTGAACTGATAATAGAACAAAAAAAAAAAAAAACTCATCAGATATTTACTCCTGAGTGGGCAGATTTAAGTTTGACTCGTTCGCTGAAGGTCAAAATCAAAGTGCAGAAGAATGTTGCCCAATATCTTTTACTCGGCTGAAGGACAGCGCTTTAAAAGCTTGACTGTAAATCATCTTCGAGGAACAAATATATCTTTTTATGCTACTTTCTTGCCAGCAATTAGGAGAACTGGCTGCGAGAGAAAGCGTTTCGAACTGCATACATTTCATATACGATGGTATAAAATACTTTCAACAAAGCTGGAGTGTACCCGCGGAAAGTTTAGGGATTTGTAACAGGCACATATTGCACTTTATCCTGTGTTTGAATTATTTCTCATGGGTGAACATAATGGCAATATAAATCTCTCTGTGTGTGCAATTACTAAGACTGGCATGGTCTATTCCCCACCGGGTGATCGCCTGCGAACAGTGACATATTACCAGCCGGCCAGCTATGGTCATTAAGCCCTGATATGGGACTTACGGCCAGTCTTTAAACATGAGATGGTATTATAGCGATTTGAATATAGGAAAAATGCCACAAAGGAGTCTGGTCTGGCGCGTTGTAATGAACTGTGATGGAGAAGCATTGGGACACTGCGTTATTTTTGGCCCTGATCAATTTAACAATGAGCGAAATGAGTCTCAATTGCTCGCCCTAACTGTCACTCCTGTGTCTGAGTGTCATCATGGCCTGCTTATAATGGTGCAAGGCAACTGTAAGCAGCCAGGCACAAGATGGCGGGCCTCGTCACATTGTTTTGACACATGAGATGTCCAATACGCCACTGTAATTGACATACCTTTCAAATGGCCTCGAGGTTTGACATATTTAAAATAATGTAACAATGAAATAGCCCATTATATAAGATGGCTGGCTTAACTACGCATGCTTTAAATAGATGTTGTTAGACTGGAAGTCATTTTTTGCTTGGAAAAATGGGCTTCACTCATTACCATAGCGACTGTCAATCTCCATATCATACATATGGTCTTATTAGGACTGTGGTAAACATGATGGAATCATTGCATAAGTTGAGCTCAATGCGATTTATTATAGGCAGCGAGTGTGACTAAATATGTGAACCATTTCAACAAAGAAACCACACTATGTTGTTGCCATCACCAAATGGATTATTTAACCTTTACTTGGCATTGTCCTTTTTTTGCGTGAGAGCCTTGGCAATGAGTCGATCTTAAAATATGACTTTCTTTTTTTCCCACCTCATAAATGCAGTTTGATTGGAAGCAATTAAAAATACAATGCATTTTTTTCCCTTCCTACTTGGCTTGCATATCGGTGACTTACCGTTCATTACATATGGCTTGCCATCTGGCTTGTCACAAAAACTGGAACGAGTAACATCGCTGCCCTGTCCACTGTGTAACAGGAAGATGCTCTTTCAGCTCATGTACCATTTCAAATCTTCATGAACTGTCAGGAAGTGCCCTTTTATTTTTAATTTGTATATATATATATATATATGTGTGTGTGTGTGTGTGTGTGTGTGTGTGTGTGTGTGTGTGTGTGTGTGTGTGTGTGTGTGTGTGTGTATTTATTTATTGTATTTCAAATAGAAATTATTTTATTTCCTTTTAAAAGGCTCCCATTCACATCCCAGGGATATTAAACACAGTGTTCTTTCTTCTAAATAAAATTAAACCAGCCACAATGTCTTTCTGAAACCATTTTTTTTTCTTGTATACGTCTCAATGATCCCTGTTCCAGACGCCATGATATTAGCAAATGCTCTCACTCACTCACTCACTCATTTGAGATCAATAGTGAGCTCAGCCAATATTGGGCAGGAGTTGAGGTACACCTTGAACAACTTGCCAGACCATTCTTGGGTCAACACTCCATACCCGTACCAAGGGACAATTTGGAGCAATCAATTAGCCTGCTGTGCATGGACTGTGGGAGGACACCGGCGTACCTGGAGGAAACCAGTGCTAGCATGGGGAGAACATGCAGGACCTTCCTGATGTGAAGTGGATATGCTAACCACTGCACCACCATGCCACCCTATTAGGAAATATCATCTTCTATTTATTTCTGTTGAAACCATATTCCTTCTTCTGTTTATTAACGTTTGATCTTTCCATTTTCTAAATATCAGTGTTGCGCCGCCACGTGTGGAAAATTGTTCCTCTGGTCATGTGACCATGCTATTGTTATTGTAAACAGATGCAAAACCAAAAGAAAATGTAGAACGGGTGAATACGGGATACTATGCGTGTGAGCTGGGGTGGTTCCATCTGGGACAGTAATGATATAGTGATTAACGATCTGGTATTTTTATCTTAAAGTTGGGAGTTTGAGTCTCAGTACCACCATTGCTGGGCCCTTAAAAACAAGGCCCCTAAGTCTCGGGGGCTCGGTTGTGAAAGTGATTCTAGAGAAGGAAATCTGCCAAATGTCATAAATGTAAATGTAACCCTTTAAGTAAATAAATAAATAAACATTTCCAATCCCTCCCCCAGTGGAATGA
Source organism: Plotosus lineatus (assembly GCA_024760905.1). Taxonomy (NCBI): domain Eukaryota; kingdom Metazoa; phylum Chordata; class Actinopteri; order Siluriformes; family Plotosidae; genus Plotosus; species Plotosus lineatus. The sequence continues at coordinate 47,680,142 of CM045731.1, forward strand.
GCTAGGTTAGCATCATGCTAATTTCCACTGGCAATTAAGCGTCCGATCTTGACTGTATTGTTGAGTAAGACTACGGCGCTTAAACAGGAGATGTGTTCATCTGTATGCGCAAAATAAAGCTTTTGCCTCATCACATTAGTGCCAGTCCCTTAAAGTGACTGTTTATCATGAGGTAGTGCACGAGGTTTTAATGAGCTCACTGCCTGTACTAGTATAATTCCAATTAGTCCGCTCTTTTCGTACACTGACATGATTACAGTGTGAAGCCATCATTGTTTTGCATTCAGCATTAAGAGTGAAGCCTTTGCTGTTTCAATCTGTTTCCTCCAGCCAGGCACCTGACAGAAACATTACACCTTCTTCAGCATAATGGTGCACACTGGTTCATTAATACAGGAGAGGCATTTCAATTCCCCAGCTTCACACCTTATAATAGATGTGATCGAGAAATCATATTCAATCCGCAATCGCTGACAGCATGAAGATGAGCACGTTGCTGAGAATTAAAACTGTTATACCTCGGCGATTTACGTTAATCTGTCTCGAATATGTTTTTTTTTTTTTTTTGCCGACAAGGAGTCACAGGGATGCAACACCGCTTCTTATAAAATGAATTAGTATATACTACACAGTAATGGGGCAATCTGATTGGTTGGCAAGCTCATGATCAAAAATCAATACTTTGAGCTGATAATACTCCCAGTTTGACATGGTCACCCCTGAGCAACTGCTGTCATCATTTCTCACTTTAAAATGGAAAAATAAACCAAATCATATTTTAGTTTGTTCTTCTTGGGTCTCTTGTAGGACACTGTTTAATAACACTATTATGTAGCCAGTTTATTCTAATTTTTGAAGGACCAGACTGGACACACCATGCAGAGCTCACCTGTCCTGCTTCACTGCCATCATTCTGACTCATTCTCTTACTGGCTTGCTTATTACCTGCACCGCTTAATCCTTCTAGGGTCGAGTGGAGACAGGAGCCTATCTCGGCCAAAACTGGGAAGAGGTAGGGTACACCCTGAACAGCTCACCAGAACAATCACAGTGCCAAAACATATACAAACACACTCACACAAGCATTCACACTCATAGTAAAACTCATATCTATGGGCAATTTGAAGCAGTCAGTTAGCCTAATGTGTTTGTCTTGGGACCGTCGGAGGAAACCGGAGTACCTGGAGGAAACCCACACAAGCATGGGACGAACATGTAAACTCCACACAGAACTGGCGGAGCTTAGCAACTGCCTTGCTGTAAAGTGGAAGTGCAAACACTACACTACCACTGTGCCCTCACATGGATTTTGTACTGCTATTGTTAGCGTAAATTGATACATCATGAAAAAAGATGCAGAACTGGTGAATAAGAGATACTAAGCCTATGAGCTGGAGTGTTTCCAAAATAAAATGATAATGACTAATCAATCAAATCAGATACTGTATTTAGTTGTGAACACTTTTGGCAAGGAATGAAAATTTAAAATAATGGTTAGTATGCTGACCGCACAGTCAAAAGGTCCTGGGTTCGGACCCTGGACGCGGGTGTTTCTTTAAAGTGTTTGTGTGTTCTTCCTTTGGTGATTTCCTCCAGGTATTCCAATTTTCTTCTACAATCCAAATACAGTGGTACCTCACCTTACAATAGTCCCAGCAAATGAAAAATCCAGGTTACGAAAACATTTTCCAAAATTTTTTGTCTCTGTATACGAAACAAGTTTTCCTTATGAAATGCGCCAAATGCGCCATTGAAACATTCAAAAGCGCCATTCAATCATTCAAACAATTCACGAGCTGCTTTCCCATTAACTATCTTCCAGCATCCCACCCCACTGGCCTCCCATTGGCTAGGAGGGATGACGTAGCTCCCTCCCATTGGCTATCTCCCAACATCTCGCCCCGCTGGCCTCCCATTGGCTAGGAGGGATGACGCAGCTCCCTCCCATTGGCTATTATGGAGCTGCATCTCCCATAATGCTTTCTGTGTAAAGGACAGAGTTACTGTTGTTTCATGAGTGTGCTCATTGCTTTATTTTTTGACTCAGGCTTTTAACTTTCCATAAACATTTGTAAGATTATAACTCTGCTAAGAAGACATGGTCAACACACGTACGCGCACACACACACACACACACACACACACACACACACACACACACACACACACACACACACACACACACACACATGTGTGTGTGATTTCCAGTGCGATTGAAAAGAAGAAGCGGACTCGTGGCATGCAGTTGAGTGATATCGCAAAGGAATATGGCCAAACCCGTCTGCCATCAGTACGATATTGAAGCAGAAGGAGGTCTTAAAAGGTATACTTTTATCATTTTTAAAGGGTTTAGGGAGTAATTTTAGGGGCCTTGGAACGAGTCACGCATTTTACATGTAAAATGTGGTTCAATTTACGAAAAATCCAGGTTAAGAAAAAGGCTCTGGAACGGATTAATTTCATAAGGTGAGATACCACTGTACATTATACAGCACATCAGGCATGTATTGGTGCTTCCAAATTGCCCCTACGTATGGATGTAATTGTGAATGGTTGTGTGCTGGCTCTGCAATTGTCTGACAAGCTGTTCAGAGTGTTCCCTGCTTCTGTCCAGTATTGGCTAAGATAGGCTCCAGCCTCACCATGACCCTACTAGGATTTAAGTGGCTCAGTAAAAGAGAGAGAGCTAGAGAGAGATAGTGTATGATATCAGAATAAAAGAGCTTTATTTAAACAAGAATACTGCGCCTGGGTATCATGAATATAACATAACCTTTACTCCAATACTGCTTCTCACTCCATGTGTATCTTTATCACGGCACTTAAACAGAATATCCTTTACATCTTTGAGACTAAGAGTCTTTTCCACACCTTGATTTCAAAACGAAATAATTGCTGGAGATTATCAGATACCCTCGGCACCACTGGATGCCATTAGATCTAGTTCCAGGCAGCTATTACAGTCATTCTGGCTAGTACATCTTGACGCGTGCAAGTTATTTATTTTTTTATTTTATTTTATTTTTTTTATCAAAAATGCACACAAGAGGGAAATCAGTCATTAGCAGAAGCCATTTCAGCTGTCATCTTGTTTGGACAGCTTGCAGCTCCCACCTCATGACAGCCCAACTCTCGAGGAAATGGGTGTGTGCTTTTGCTGATGTGTTTTCCAGTGACATTCAACAAAGAGCAGAATTCTGCTGGCGTATTGACTCAGTTTTAATCACATAACTGCTCTGAGGGAGTCTCATGCTTCAGTGTGCAGGTGCACTGCTGTAATCAACCGCATTATACACCACTACATCCTCAGAGATGAAGACAGGCAGACCGATATACAGAAAGACAAACACATGGTCAACTAGCTAGCCCGGAAGATAGCTAGCAAGATGGACAGACAGACAGGCAGACAAGAAGACAGACACCGAGTCTCGCAAGCAAGATAGAGAGACAGATAGATAGTTGGAAAGTTTGATAAGGTGGATGGACAAAAATGTTTGTCCCACTTTTTAAGCAAAATGATCCCAGTCATAATGAAGTCGTAGCCAGGCTGCACAGCCGTCAAGGAGCGTAGCAGCACCTCGGGCCGTGGGGAGGGTGTGGGAGGGGGTATAAATTCCTGGTAAATTATATCTTCTGGTATATTTTGGGAGACAAAAGTCTCATATGTGCAGAAATAAAACTATTCATAAGTCGACACAATTTCAATCAAACAAAATTATTATTATTTTTTTTTTACAAAGAAATAAATACTAATATCGTCTGTAATGAAGCATCTTAGTTTAATTTACATGTAAAACTTAATTTCTTAATGAAGAATCACATTCTAAAAATGATAAATTGTTTTATCATTCATTTTCTGAACTAATTAGAGTCCCGGGGAGGATGGCGCCCATCTCAACCAACTCCGATGAAGGGCAGAGTTCACCCTGAACAGCTTGCCAGGCTATCGCAGGGCGGAAACACGCTGATGGCTATGCCGATACTCTTGACAAAAGTCAACAATGGTCTTTTTACACTTCTTACCACAGACAGTGAGAGACATGGCAGGCCTTTGAGAACCCAGTTACCTGTACTGGGGGGGTGGTGCAGTGACAACCCGTTGAGAGTGGGGCTTGGACCCCCAACCTTGGGATCAGTAATCCAGCTCCTTACCACCAGGCACCACTGCCCTTAAATTGTTTTAAAGTTTAATTATTTTTTTATCATTCCATTTTACACAGGGGCAGTGGTGGCCTACTGGTATAGGGCCCTGGATCACTGATCCTAAGGTTGGGGGTTCGAGTCCCACTCTCCACAGGGTTTTCACTGTCCCCCCAGTGCAGCTAACTGGGTTATCAAAGGCAGGCCATGTCTGTCACTGTCTATGGTGAGAGGCATGTAAAAGAACCATTGCTGACTTTCGTAAAGAGTAGCTGCAAAAGTCGTCAGCGTGTTTCTGTCCCTTGCTAAAAAGTGTTGTGACAGGAAGGGCATCCGACGTAAAAACCTCTGCCAAATCAAACGTGTGAATCAGATGATTTGCTGTGGTGACTCCCGAGTAAAAAGGGGAAAAAGCCGAAAGGAAGACAGACAGACAGCCTTTAATTTGTAACGTCGTAATTTGTTCACGTTTCTGTATTTATGTATTTACACGGCGAAACGAAAATTAAGCGACGAATAACATCATCTACATGTGTTAAAAATATCACAGTTCAAGACAGTAACTTACTAATAATGGACAGTATTGATAATACATACAACTTAGTCCAATTTTTTTTTTTTTTTTGCGAGCGCGTGTGTTAAGCCTTTTTCAGTTGCTGCTGCCCTTCACGTACGTTTAACATGTTTATTCACTTTAACTTTTTTCTTGTACTTAATATTTTATTGTTCATTAGTAGCGACCTTCTCAATATATGGACTGAGAAAGTTTTTGTACTTTATTTATCTTGTGTTTTACATATCCCTGTGGAACTTTCACTCTCATGAAAAGTTTGGACTGCGCGCAGCAACTACATGTGACACACAATTTCGTCCAGGATCAATAAAGTTTTCTGATTCTGATCATTCGGATTCTGATTAGATCCTGTAACGTTAGCCCAGGCCTTGCCATTTGGCTGACAAGCAGGTGTACAGACATACAAAGAGCAGCTAGACCAGTGGTTCCTAACCTGGGTTCGATCGAACCCTAGGGGTTCGGTGAGTCGGCCTCAGGGGTTCGGCGGAGCCTCTGCCACGGAGGTCAAGACACACCCGACTCATCATGTCAATTAGTGATGACACGCCCCGATTGGCCATCACTGGCTGCAGATGATCACATTACATTGCTTGGCCAATCAGTGCCGTGGGGAATTTAGCATGCTCAGTCGTCAATGTGTGAAGTCGTAAGATTTTTTTCGGAATATTTTAATCCATACTAACTGTGTCGAGCAAAAAAAGAAAGTGGTCGGACGAACATGTACAACATGGATTCACATGCATCACGGAACGTGATGGGACTCAGCATCCAATCTGAATGATTTGCAATGCCAAGTTGAGCAACTCTAGTCTCGCACCGGCAAAACTAAAGGAACACTTTGTGAAACTGCATGGAGATGGGGAATACAAGAACACAACAGTACCTATGTCTTTAATTTGTAAAAAAAAATCCTATTTTTACTTTTTCACTGATGAAGGGTTCGGTGAATGTGCATATGAAACTGGTGGGGTTCGGTACCTCCAACAAGGTTAAGAACCACTGAGCTAGACAGACAGAGAAAGTTGGCCAGCTGGCAAGGTGGAGAGACAGACAAATGATGGATAGCTAGTTACAGAAAGAGGGGGAGAGAGAGGATTGTAATAGCTAGCTAGATAGATAGATAGCTAGATAGATAGATAGATAGATAGATAGATAGATAGATAGATCATCATGGCTAGCTAACTAGCATTTGTAGATGGATGGTCAGCTGCAGACAGATAGAAAGGCAGACAGACAGTATTAAATATCCCTCTTTTTTCAATTCCAATAAAAACAAAGGCCTGTCTGCAATTCAAAATCGGCATTGGAGGAGAAAAGGAAAAGAAAACATCTTTGAATCTTTCTGTGATTTATTCTGCAGTTCAGACTGCAGATAGAGGAAAGAGAAATGACAAAAAAGGATAATCTAGAAGAAAACCCTTAAAAGAATCAATTTGGCAAGGTGTCTGGAAATTTGACTTTCCCCATGATTGCGGCTGTCTCGCGGCAGAGTGGGATGACTGTCTTTCTTCCTCTGTGACAGGCAGACCGAGGCCAAATTGACAGTTCTTTAAAGCGCCTGACAAAAAGCAGCATTAATTAAGCCATTGCTGGACTTTAATTGTGTTAAGAAATAGAGAGAAAAAAAATCTAATATGAGAAAAGGTTACCAAGTCCGCTCTGGTGTCAGATTTTCTACTTTCTATGAATATTAATGGGCCTAATGAAGACAATCTCGCCCTCATCTCTCCATTGTTCTGTATTCAGGTGCCAGGCGTCAGGAACCCGTGATTTGTTGTTAAAAGAACAGCTATGAAATATGTCAAGGGGAGATGACGGCCACACCTTTATTAGGCATTTATAAAAACGTGTTTTCTGATGATAGTGAACCAGAGATTGGGGCTTGTGCGTTTTATTTATATATTTTCAACAAGACAGGAGTGTTAGTGGATGGCAGAGAAGATTTACAGGCACCTCAATGCACCATGATTTTGCCTTTCAATTTAAAATGGCAAGCATGCAATCAAAATGGGATTCTAATTTTATCATATCCATTGGAGAACAATTAGACAGGAGCCTACGCAAATGGCATCTATTACGGGTCATTGAATTCTTCTTCTTTTTCTTTTTCACAGGAGTCTCCTGGGCAGTGCTGGCAAGATCTTTCAAATGAAACAAAACAAGACTATTAGAATTTCGACTGAGGGCCTCGATCAAGCATCGCGAGTTTACTGATGTGCAGCTAAGAGCGCTATTCTTTAATTACAAAAGATATTTATAAACCGAAAAACACATTCGGTGCAAATGCTACACTTTGAAATTATATGAGAGAAAGAAATAATCAGAAAGTGAATTAAACCTACTCGCTCACTTATGTGCTTATCTCAGCCGACCCTGGGCACCCTGAAGAACCCACCAGGATATCGCAAGGCAATATGCACACATAACTATATTCACAGTCATGCTCTCACATCCGCCGAGGGTCAGTTAGAAATAGTCAGTTAGCCTAATGGGCATGTCTTTGAAATTTCTCTCTCTCTCTCTCTCTCTCTCTCTCTCTCTGTCTCTCTCTCTCTCTCTCTCTCTCTCTCTCTCTCTTTCTCTCGCTCTCTCTCTTTGTGTGTATATATATATATATATATATATATATATATATATATATATATAGGGGGCAGTGGTGGTCTAGTGGTATAGGGCGTTGGATCGCTGATGCAAAGGTTGGGGGTTCGAGTTCCACTTTCCACAAGGTTGTCACTGTCCCCCCCAGTGCAGCTAACTGGGTTATCAAAGGCGGGCCATGTCTCTCACTGTCTATGGTGAGAGGCATGTAAAAGAACCATTGCTGACTTTCGTAAAGAGTAGCTGCAAAGTCGTCAGCGTGTTTCTGTCCCTTGCTAAAAAGGGTTGTGACAGGAAGGGCATCCGACATAAAAACCTCTGCCAAATCAAACGTGCGAATCAGATGATTCGCTATGGCGACTCCCAAGTAAAAGGAAAGAAGCCGAAAGACAGACAGACATATATATATATATTATATATATATATAGAGGATTTTCTGAGTAGATCCTTCCGTAGGAGAGTGCTCAATACTTTTTGGTAGAGCAAATAAAAGATATATCTTATATATATATATATATATATATATATATATATATATATATATATATATATATATATATATATATATATATATATATATATATATATACACACACACACACACACACGGGGATCCTTCACTTGCCGCGGTTAATTGGGACCGAGATCCCCCTGCGACAGCCGAATTCCACAAAGTAGGATTGACCCCCCTTGACTGACGTATACGTCAGTGCTTCTCAATTATTTTCTGTGGCGACCCCTCTAGGAAGAAAAAAACACTTCATGCCCCCCCCCCCCACCACCACCACCCCATGAGCGACAATTTAATTAAATAAAGTATTATTTGTCTATAAAGTTGTTATTAGTACACCTCTGCATAACATTGTATCTTTATTAAAATGAAAAACAAAAAAGAAATAAATATAGTTCAACTTACAATAAACAAAAACTTAATTAACATTTTTTAATCTGTAGAAGAAAAAGATTTAAAGTGCACTGAAATAATAAAAAATACATCTTTATTTAAACTCATTATACCGAGACATCGCCGTCTCTCTCCATCTTGCGCTTCGTTCCTGTTAGAAATTTTTCCATGTTGTTTCTTGAGGGGTTATGTACTGCACTTCGTATCGTTTGCTCATGCGAAAAACCGCTCCACCATAGTGCGACAATAAGAGCGCCACTGCTAACTACTGGAGTGGGGGAGCAATTACACTTAATTCTCATACACTATTCCAGAAAAGCATGTTCCCCAGGGTCATGCACGCGACCCACTATTTAAGAAGCACTGGTATAGGTACATATATATATCAACAAATATATATATTCAACGCTATAAATGCTTATAATAACAATTAAACATTCAAAAATAATGCACAAGGTGTAAATAAAATATAAATACACACGTACTCAGATGTGCACTTCACATAAAAATGTAAGTAGTATTGATACGGGTTTCGGGTTGTTGTTTTTTTTTGTTGTTGTTTTTGTTTGTGTGGGTTTTTTTTTTTTTTGGTATAATTGGCCTTGTTTTGAGGCATTTTCCTTAACTTTCCCCCCTATTCTCTCTTAAATTCCATATATCTATCTATCTCTCTCTCTCTTTCTCTCTCTCTCTCTCTCTCTCTCTCTCTCTCTCTCTCTCTCTCTCTCTCTCTCTCTCTCTCTATATATATATATATATATATATATATATATATATATATATATATATATATATATATATATATATATATATATAGATATGTGTCAGATAAGTCTATCTCAGCCAAATCTGGAGACAGAAGATCTACACACAAAACCGCTCACCAGTCCATTGCAGGGCCAACACACACAACCAGTCGCACTCATATTCACACCAAGGGGCAATTTAATTCAGTCTTGCTTCCATGGGAAAAACATGTAAAATCAGGAATGAAACCCACAATCTTCTTGTTGTGGTCGCATAGTGAATTAAGCTGTGAATTTATTTCCTGATACTGGATTTTTGTTATTCATGTAAACATATTAGTTAGCAGTGTCTCCTAAAGCCCTGCAGGTTTTTGTAAAAACAGGCCCGAAAGCACATTTCATTATATGGGATTTGGGTTCATGGTTAATTTGCCCAGATTTATTGCAGAGAAGTCGCCCAGGACAGCCATGCATGAGAGCCTCAAGTGATTTGTGGGTAACATTTAGAGAAGGACGCGGCAAAGTGACCTGGTACCATCTGAGAGCCCTGAATAACCTTCACAGTCTATTCACGCTCTCTGACGACAGTCCTGAATCAGGTACCAAACAAACTTTGAGTCATAAATATGGGTTTCCTTATTTACATTGATTGCATGAAAATATACACTATAGAATTTGAAATATTTACAGAACCATTTAAACTTATTAGAGGGCCCGGAGGCTATTTTAGCCATTTGGCCTGTCCATCACACAACCATTTACACTCACACCCACACCAGTACTAGAACCCAGGATCTTCTTCCATTGCTCAATACAGTATATGTACTGTGTATAACTAACTAAATTAAACTCACCCACACACTGACATGTTCCTATCTCAGCCATCACTGGGCAAAGGCATGGTACAGCCTGTACAGTTCATCAGACCATCGCAGGGCTGACATACACACAACCATTCTCACTCTCACTCACACTCACACCTAGAGGCAATTTGAAATAGCCAATTAGTCTAATGTACATGTCTGTGGATGCCCGGAGGTAACTGAAGCACCCCGAGGAAACCCATGCAAACTCTACATAGACATTCCACAGCTGAGTCTGTGACTCGAACCCTGGATACTCTTGCTGTGAAATAGACATGCTAACTACTATGCCACTGTGCTGCTCTCTCTCTCTCTCTCTCTCTCTCTCTCTCTCTCTCTCTCTCTCTCTATATATATATATATATATATATATATATATATATATATATATATATATATATATATATATATATATATATATATATAAAATCTTGGTCATTCATGACAGCCACATGTACGTGCTAAGATGTCTAATGACAATTTTTCATGTTCTGGATACACGCTGAAGGCCCTCAAGCACCACAACACTGAGCATTCCCAAAACTTCAATATTAACTCCGTGCTATAAATGTTTAACTCATTGCGGAGACAGATATTCAAATGAACACGCACTCTGCTCTCCTTCACTTCCCACCCCTTACTCTTCACCCACCACCACTACCATCATCTCAATAAGACAACCTGAGAACTCATGAAAGATGAGCTATGGCTATTTCTGGAGAATGGAGTGCTCTCTGTAGCCACAGGGCAAGCCCTGAATAGCCATGGCTGGAATTAGTTGTACAAGAAATGGACTGGTTGATGCACTTGGCTCTTGTCATTGAAGGAAAGGCTTTTGTTCGCCAGACTCATAGATCACCGTTTGAAGGGTGTCCTCATGGCGAAGATGGATTTAAAGCCACCAGTGTGCATCATGTGTTAAGGAATTCCAGAGAAGAAATGATCACCTAGTTTGACATTGTTCAAAAGGGAAATTTGCTTGATTCGTGTATGTAGATTTGAATAAAATTAAATATAAATAAATGTGCACCAGGCACGAGGGCAGGGGGTTGTAGTGCTTAACACATCCAGCTCACAGCAAGAAGGTCCTGGGTGCGAGTCACATTTCTTTGTGGGGTTTGCATGCTCCCCTTATACTTGTGTGGGTTTCCTCCGGGTCCCCTGGTTTTCTCAGCCAGTCCAAAGACATGTACATTAGGCTAAATGGCTTTTCCAAAATACCCTGAGTGTGAATGTAAGTGTAAATGTTTGTGTGTGTTGCCTAGTGATGGTCTGGCTAAGTGTTCAGGATGCACCCTGCCTTCACCCACGGTCAGCTGAGACAGGCTCCTACAAGGGACGCAGTTGACACTGGGCAAAGATAGGCTTACACCAGGGGTGCTCAATCCTGCTCCTGGAGATCTACCTTCCAGATGACTTTATCTCCAACCCTAATGTGGCCCATGTGACATGTAAGATCCAGTCAGGTCTTGATGAGATGATTGGATGGTTAGGTGGGCGTGATTAGGGTTGGAGTGAATGTCTTCTGGGAGGTAGATCTCCAGGAGCAGGATTGAGCACCCCTGGCTTACACACTAAACACCACTCAGTATTCCATCAACGGGCCAACACACACACACACACACACACACACACACACACACACACACACACACACACACACACACACACACACACACACACCCCTTTACATTCACACCTAGGGGCAATTTGAAACAGCCAGTTAGTTGAACATGCATGTCTTTGGGCTGTGGGAGGAAACCAGGGAACCCAGATGGAACCAAGGAATTGAAACCAGGACCTTTGTGCAGTGAAGCAGATATGCTATGGGGTCATCACACGAAAGGTGCCACATAAAAGCAAAATTGAAATTTGCAAAATTTTGAACAAAAACATCAACAAAGACATGAACAAAATGTGAATAAAATATGAACGATGACTAAATGCACTGAATATGGTGTTTGCCTGCAAGTCTTGAACTTTTCCCGAATTTTGGAAATCTCCAACTTGTCCTATTTTTCTGTCAAAAGCAGATCATTTGTGAGTAAAATGACAACCATTGTGACCTTCTCACGACATGTGCGGACTGTTTGAGAGGAGTTTGAGGCTACTCTGCATCAGTGCCCTGTTTTGCGACATTCGCTGGAATTTCAAACATGTTTGAAATGTTTTGCAAGGAGTTCATGTACGAGGTGACCAAAATGCTATGCCATGAATCTTGCAAGATATAAAATTGAGAACATTCTGAGCATGTAAAGCGACAGCTTTTCTATCGCGCCTGTAGTGTGATCACCCCCGAACCATTACATCACCCCTCCGACAGCAAGCTACTTTTTATTTATTTATTTATTTATTTATTTTTTTCGGGGCACTGCATTTTATATTTATTGTTTGTTCCAGTGTATTGAAACATCTTAGTGAGGTAGCGGTTAGTGAATTCATTCTCAAGTTCACCAATGCAGTCCAGTGGCTTAATGATATTAAAATGCACTTTTTCTTGCAAAACGGAAATAAAAGCATAATAAAATAAGCCTGTGTATAGCCCCGAGTCATTGTTTGATGGAGAGAAGAGACTTTCTTTATTATTATCGTCCATCCATTCATTCATTTTCCAAGCCACTTAATCCTAATTAGGCTTAAGGGGAAGCTGATGCCCCTCTCAGCCGACTCTGGGTGAAGGCAGGGTACACCCTGGACAGCTTGCCAAGCCATCACAAGGCAACAAACACAAATATTCACACTTACACCAAGGGGAGACTTGGAACAGCCAATTAACCTACTGTGCATGTTTTTGAACCGAGGGAATAAACTGGAGTACCTGGAGAAAACCTACGCATGCGCAGGGAGAACATGTAAACACTATACAGAAACGCCCCTGAGGAATCAAACCCAGGACCTGCTTGCTAAGTGCACCACCATTCCACCCTATTATAATAATAATAATAATAATAATAATTAATTATTATTATTATTATCATTATTATTATATTATTACTATTATTATTATTATTATTATTATTATTATTATTATTATCATCATTCCTTCATGTACTTTCTGAACCGCTTAATCCTAATTAGGGTTGTGGGGAGGCTGGCAGCCATCTCAGTAGACTCTGGGGAAGGGCAGGGTACACCCTGGATAGCCTGCCAGACCATCGCAGGGCCAGCACTCAATCACCTATACTCACACTCACACTTAGGGGTGATGTGGATCATATATATATATATATATATATATATATATATATATATATATATATATATATATATATATATATATATATATATATATTTTTTTTTTTTTTTTTAAATATTTATTTATGATTTACTTTAGTATTTTTGAAATAGAATACTTATCCTCTGACTTACTTACTGCATTAATTTCTTCCTGATTTTTTCCAGGTACTCCAGTTTTTTCCCACGCAAGCATGGGGAGAACATGCAAACTCCATACAGAAGCATCCAAGCTGGGAATCGAACCCAGGAGCTTCTTGCTAACTGCACCACCGTTCCACCCTACTACTACTACTACTACTACTATTATTATTATTATTATTATTATTATTATTATTATTATTATTATTATTATTATTATTATTATTGTTGTTGTTGTTGTTGATACTAATATTAATATTATAAATATTAACGCAGTAAGTAAGTCAGAGGATAAGTATTCTATGTCAAAAATACTATATTAAATAATAAATAAATACTTAAAAGCCAATATGAATCTTAAATCTAATAATAAAAAAAAAACTTATTCAACTATGTCCCACTCCTGCCAAATATCATCGAGATACAGCAGCTAACATCAGCTGAATGAGTACATTATCATTAACAGGAACATTAACAATATGCAAAAGAAGAAGGGAAAAAACAGAATGGAAATGAAGGGCAAACACTCTCGTTTATTCCAACACAAGGACATACTTGACACCATTTGCTGGTGACCTTGTAAAAGAAGATAAACTTAAAAATACTGCAGAATGTAGTTAAAATCAATTTCTAAAGGGGGCAACAAAGAACACCATGACATTGAGGACACTGTAATGAATGTCGCGGAGGTGTAGGTGAGGAAATGCTCCTGCGCTCTGAAACCCTGTTGCACTGCACAGTTACTTTTTTTTTTACTCTTCTTTACTTTACTATGAAAAATCATAAATTCTCATATTTGCATTATTTTTTCGGATGCCTCAGAGAAAATTAGGAGCTTTCCAAGAAACTGGAATAAAAGAAAACTTGTTTATAAAATAAAAATGTAAAGTAGAGGTATGGTTGAGGCGAGTCATATAAACACACAGGAGTGATCCGGGCCGTTCTGCGTCTTCCTGTCGAAAGTCACTGCAGGTTGTTACTTGCTGGCCCTGCTTGCCTGCTTCCAGATTTATGACTTCCTGGTTGGCAGTTTGTTTGTTTCCTGGTCTCAACAGCAACACAGGAGGCTCGGGAGACTGAAGGCGAGGCAGATTCAGATCAGAGGCCGGCGGTAATGATGCCTCACTCTGCAGCAGCTTTCGTCTTTCTTTTTCAAGCCTCCTGGATCTGGGATAGCTATTAACAATCTGCCTGAATAATTCACAGTGATGGATAAAACACCTCCACAATTAACAGCATGCCACACCACCACCATCAGCACCACCACCCCCTCCACACACACACACACACACACACACACACACACACACACACACACACACACACACACACACACACACACACACACATGCGCGCCAAACACCAGCACCACAGCCCCCAGCCACAGCCCAGTAGGACTGACGGCTCTCTGTAAAATATTCACACTCTTCCTAGCATCCTCATTCTTCTGGGTGTGTGACCTACGTGGAATAGATTAAGTGACGACGCAGGGGATCAAAAGCAAGAAAAAATACTTTTCCCATTAATTCTGTAGAATGAAAGCTATTGACTACAGTGTGCTCATAAACAAACAGATGTTTAGCTGCTGGCCTAGTAATATAAAGTGACTCGGTTGAGATTAGTTTTGTTCCTCTGAAAATGCAATGAAAGAGTTCAGTAAAAAAAAAAAAAAAAAAAAAAAAAAAAAACCCAAAACAAGGGTGTCAGAGGTTTCACTTTTTGACAAAAGAATAAAAAGAAAGATGACTAAAAGTGTACAATAAAGCAAAGGGAATATCACTCATTAGGACTTTTCCCCTCACAACTTCCTTTTGCAATAGTAAGTCAGTACTGTGGGAAAAGAAACTTTACCAGCTTGTATATTCCGTTTCATGGTCAGAACTTCAGTGCGAATCCGAGTCACATGCTGCACACTTATGTAAATTCACGGGAACTTCACAGACCTCATTTCATTTGATATATTAATTATAAACATTTCAAGTATGCAGTATTATTTTGCTCCCGTTTGAAAAGAATCCTGCCCTTTGAGATGGTTTGAGTGAGACTTTGAGTGGAGGCTTCACAGAATGTCAGGATCCAACAGCAGGAATTTATGTGCTCTGAATGCTCTTACGACTTTAAAGCAATGCCTGGAACAAACGGAACACTAAACAGCCACAGATTTCATTAAAAATAAATAAAAAAATAACACCGGATATGTGGTTGAGGGAAATTGTATTTAATGTTGTGGAACATCTGTAAATCAAGCTTGTTTGTGTTGTCATTTGCATTACAACGGCCATAAAGAGTTTTTTATGTATTCCAGTAGTGAAGTGCAAATCCAAACTCTTCAACTGCTCCAATATCAGAAAATGTAAAAGGCTTAAGGTGGGGACCAGATTACTCTAATCCTCAAAATTTTAAAGAAGAAGAAAATTAGTAAGAAAGAGGTTAAGCAGCAGACACTGCTGTTACAGACTGGCAGAGGGTGAAAACTCTCCAGTGACTGTCAACCTCATGAATCCTGCATCTTCTCCCTGTGCATGCGTGGGATTCCTCGAGTTACTCCAGTTTACTTCCACAATCCAAAGACATGCACATTAGGCTAATTGGCTGCTCCAAATTGCCCCTCAGAGTGAGGTGTGAGTGTAAATGGTTTTCTGTGTGCGTGTGTGTGTGTGTGTGTGTGTGTGTGTGTGTGTGTGTGTGTGTGTGTGTGTGTGCCCTGCAGTTATCTAAATATATATATATATATATATATATTCATTCCGGGCAGTGGTGGTCTAGTGGTATATTGCTGATCCTAAGGTTGGGGGTGAGAGTCCCCACAAGCTCCCCCAGCGCAGCTAACTGGGTTATCAAAGGCGGGCCATGTCTCTCACTGTCTATGGTGAGAGGTTCATGTAAAAGAACCATTGCTGACTTTCGTAAAGAGTAGCTGCAAAGCCGTCAGCGTGTTTCTGTTCATCGCTAAAGGGTTGTGTCAGTTGTGTCATCCGACGTAAAAAGCCTAAGCCAAATCAAACATGCAAACATTCGCTGTGGCGACCCCTGATGAAGGGAAAAGCCGAAAGGAAAATCAATCATACATATATATATATATGTATATATAGGGACAGTGGTGGTCTAGTGGTATAGGGCTCTGGATAGCCGATCCAAAGATTGGGGGTTTCGAGTCCTACTCTCCACAAGGTTGTCACTGTGCCCTCTAGTGCAGGGTTATCAAAGGCCAGCCATGTCTTCCACTGTCTATGGTGTGAGGCATATAAAAGAACCATTGCTGACTTTCGTAAAGAGTAGCTACAAAGCTGTCAGCGTGTTTCCGCCCTGCTATGGCCTGGCAAGCTGTCCAGGGTGTCTTCTTCTTTTCCTTTTGGCTTTTCCCTTCAGGGGTCGCCACAGCGAATCATCTGCCTCCATCTCACCCTATCCTTTGCATCTTCTTCTCTGACACCAACGACCTTCATGTCCTCCTTCACCACATCCATGAATTGTCTCTTTGGTCTTCCTCTAGGCCTTCTGCCTGGTAGTTCCAGCCTCAGCATCCTATTACCAATATACTCACTATCCCTCCTCTGTACATGTCCAAACCATCTCAATCTAGCCTCTCTGACTTTGTCTCCAAAACGTCTTACATGTGCTGTCCCTCTGATGTGCTCATTCCTAATCCTATCTATTCTCGTTACTCCCAAAGAGAACCTCAACATTTTCATCTCTGCTACCTCCAGCTCTGCCTCCTGTCTTTTCCCCAGGGCCACTGTTTCTAAACCATACAACATCGCTGGCCTCAACACTGTCTTGTACACTTTTCCTTTCATTCTTGCCGATACCCTCCTGTCACACATCACACCGGACACTTTTCTCCAACCATTCCAACCTGCCTGCACACACTTCTGCACCTCTTTTCCACACTCTCCATTGCTCTGGATTGTTGAGCCTAAGTACTTAAAATCCTCCACCTTCATTATCTCTGCTCCCTGTAATCTCACCGTTCCTCTTGGGTCCTTGTCATTCATGCACATGTATTCTGTCTTACTGAGGCTAATCTTCATTCCCCTCCTTTCCAGGGCATACCTCCACCTCTCTAGATTTTCCTGCACTTGTTCTCTGCTCTCACTACAGATCACAATGTCATCTGCAAACATCATAGTCCATGGGGAATCTTGTCTAACCTCATCTGTCAGCCTGGCCATCACCATAGCAAACAAGAAGGGGCTGAGAGCTGACCCTTGATGCAGTCCCACCTCCACCTTGAACTCTTCTGTCACACCGACAGCACACCTCACCACTGTCTTACATCTCTCATACATGTCCTGCACCACTCTAACATACTTCTCTGCCACTCCAGACTTCCTCATGCAATACCACAGTTCTTCTCTCGGCACCCTGTCATGTGCTTTCTCCAGATCCACAAAGGCACAATGCAGCTCCCTCTGACCTTCTCTGTACTTCTCCATTAACATCCTCAAGGCAAACACTGCATCTGTGGTGCTCTTTCTTGGCATGAAACCAAACTGTTCTTCACAAATGCTGACCTCTGCCCTTAGTCTAGCTTCCACTATTCTTTCCCATAACTTCATCGTATGGCTCATCAACTTTATCCCTCTGTAGTTGCCACAACTGTGCACATCTCCCTTGTTCTTAAAAATGGGCACCAGCACACTTCTCCTCCATTCCTCTGGCATCCTCTCACTCTCTAAGACCTTGTTAAATGTTCTTGTCAGAAAATCTACTGCTTCCTCTCCTAGACACTTCCAGACCTCCACCGGTATGTCATCAGGACCAACTGCCTTTCCATTCTTCATCCTCTTCAATGCCCTCCTCACTTCACCCTTATTAATCTTTGCTACTTCCTGGTCCTCAACAGTCACCTCTTCTACTCTTTTTTCTCTCTCATTTTTCTCATTCATCAGCTCTTCAAAGTACTCTTTCCATCTTCCCATCACACTTCTGTCATCAGCCAATACATTTCCCTCTCTGTCCTTTATCAATCTAACTTGCTGCACGTCCTTCCCATCTCTATTTCTCTGCTGTGCCAACCTGTATAAATCATTTTCTCCCTCTTTACTTTCCAACCGAGCATACAAGTCATCATATGCGCTCTGTTTGGCCTTTGACACTGCTACCTTTGCCGTCCGCTGTGTCACCCTGTATTCCTGTTTACTCTCTTCGGTTTTCTCAATGTCCCACTTCTTCTTAGCTAACCTCTTCCTTTGTATACACTCCTGCACTTCCTCATTCCACCACCAAGTCTCCTTATCTACTTTCCTTCCAGATGACACACCAAGTATTCTCCTACCTGTCTCCCTGATCACATTAGCTGTAGTTGTCCAGTAATCTGGAAGCACTTCGTGACCACCCAAAGCCTGTTTCAACTCCTCCTTGAAGACAACCCGACACTCTTCCTTTTTCAGCTTCCACCACTTTGTCTTCTGCTCTGCCTTTGTCTTCTTCACCTTCCTCATCATTAGCATCATCCTGCACACCACCATCCTATGCTGTTTGGCAACACTCTCACCCACTACTACTTTGCAGTCACTGACTTCCTTTAAATTACATCGCCTGCACAAGATGTAGTCTACCTGTGTGCTCCTACCTCCACTTTTATAAGTCACCCTATGCTCCTCTCTCTTCTGGAAGAAAGTATTCACCACAGCCATTTCCATCCTTTTTGAAAAATCTACCAACATCTGTCCTTCTGCCTTCCTGTCCTGGATACCAAACCTACCCATCACTTCCTCGTCCCCTCTGTTTCCTGCACCAACATGTCCATTGAAGTCTGCCCCAATGACCACTCTTTTACCTCTGGGGGTACTCTGCATCACTTCATCTAACTCCCTCCAGAGTCTCTCCTTCTCTTCTCGCTCACATCCTGTCTGTGGGGCATAAGCACTAACAACCTTGACCATCACACCTTCAATTTTTAACTTGAGACTCATCACTCTGTCTGACACTCTTTTCACTTCTAGAACATTCCTGACAAACTCCTCCTTCAAGATGACTCCTACTCCATTTCTCTTCCCATCCACACCATGATAAAACAGCTTAAACCCTGCTCCTATGCTTCTAGCCTTGCTACCTTTCCACCTGGTCTCCTGAACACACAGTATGTCCACCTTCCTCCTCTGCATCATGCCAGCCAGCTCTCTACCTTTTCCTGCCATAGTTCCAACATTCAAAGTCCCTACTTTCAGTCCTAGACTCATGCCTTTCCTCTTCTCTCTCTGGCAATGGGCACGCCTCCCGCCTCTCCTTCTTCGACGTCTTCGACCAACAGTAGTCCAATTTCCATCAGCACCCTGTTGGTTGACAGCACTGATGGCGGTCGTTGTTAACCCGGGCCTCGACCGATCCGGTATGTCATTCTTTCTTGTGATTCGCATAGTTTATTTGGCATTTGTTTTACGCCGGATGCCCTTCCTGACGCAACCCTCTGCATTTATCCAGGCTTGGGACCGGCGTGAGGGAGAGACACTGGTTTGTGCCCCCCCCCCCCCCCCGGCTGCATTAAGCTGTCCAGGGTGTACTCCGCCCTTTTCCAAAGTTCTGGGATGGGCACCAGGCTCCCCGCCACCCAAATTAGGATCATGCGGTTACAGAAAATGAACCTTTTGGGTATAGGTTTTGTTGGTTTTTAACCTAAAGCTCT
This sequence comes from Plotosus lineatus, assembly GCA_024760905.1. Taxonomy (NCBI): domain Eukaryota; kingdom Metazoa; phylum Chordata; class Actinopteri; order Siluriformes; family Plotosidae; genus Plotosus; species Plotosus lineatus. The sequence goes on from CM045731.1 coordinate 47,699,970, forward strand.
TAGGCAGAGTTTGACTGTCACACTTACTTCTTATTTTTGCATTCCAATCTCCAAATCTTTTACAATACACTATACCTCAAAATGGTTCTAAAATGTCCTGCTTTCTGGGAAATCTTAAAAACTTTATGGTTTCTAATTTGTTAATAATAAAGTCTGAAAATAAATAAAAATGTGTCGTTGTCTTTGCTGGCTATCTTGTACTGTAATATTAAGCCAGAAATCACCTGTATTGCTAAAAAATACATTACAGTTGTCGACAAGGGCAAGTGTGCTCAGTTAGAAAAACCCACTCCCTGTTATTCGTCTCATCCCCTGTGGATTGTGATGTCGTCCATATATACAGTGTACTACTGAATCGTCACGGGGACGATGATGAGAGCAGGCTGAAAAACATCTTTCCAACAGAGGTATAATATCACCAACCAATCTGACATACTGTATGGAAGCAGGAACAGATGACTTGCAGCCTGTAATGAAACCACTTCACCCACGCTGGAATATTCATATTCCTTTTTCGATGAATTTAGAGCCAGAACCCATCCTTGTTTATTGTCTCCATTTTATGGCCTCATTTTACTTGATCTACAAAGCCTCACCTCGATTCTTTTTTTTTTTTTTCATATGCAAATGATAAAATTATAAGCGGAGAAGAGGATATCGTTGTATTTTATAACTGTCAACCATATTTCAGCTCAGCCGGGAGGAAGCGACAGGCTCTGACTATTTATTGCCGTGCTTCTTTGTTCCACGCTGGCCCAAAGGGCTTCAAATCATCAGGGAGATTGTTAGGCTTCAGTGCGTATTACAGAAATGTGGGGCCAATGGACACGGCTCCACTCCATAACAATTAATCAGGGTCTGCTGATTAATAAAGTTCATTTTTTATTCTCAATGATTCAGGGGATTATCAAAAGGACACTGTCCTTGTCATTTTGATTAACAAAGCCATCCCTGTTCGGCAACCGGATGTGGCGAAGGGAGACGCTCTCTTGTGCCCATAAAATAAATATTGAATGAGAATATTAACTCGTTAACCTTGACAACTATTTGTAATTTTCATAACAGCTAAAGTCGCAGATTCAGCACATGAGGAAAGTCATCTAAGTGTGTATATATGTGTGAGTGTGTGTGTGTGTGTGTGTGTGTGTGGGGGGTATATAAAGGGGGGTAACAACACATACAAGCAGCAAATTAGAGAGAATGAAGAATGCTACTGCATGAATCCTGTCATTTTTATGGGCTGCAATGATTAATTTGTTTGTTCAGATTCTCAATTAAGCTGGAAGGCAAAGGGAGAATTAGAAAGCTAGGGCAATGCAGTGGTGTGTTATCTTGCCTTTGCCCGAAGCCCCTGGGAAAGATAGCATACTTTACGTCTGTATAAGCTGTAAGAACGATGGCGTACTTTACCGCAGCATAAACCCTGGGTCAAAACCCTGGGCTAGTCCTACTACACATACAGCACTGGGGAGAATGGCTTTTCAACAATAGATGATCAGGAATAACACAAAACTACAATCACATTTATTAATAGGATGCTTTTTCCTTTCTGTAAAACAAATAATTTTCCTTTTCTTTTTACTTAACATGAAAATAATTCAAGCTTTTTAAATCACTGATTTATTTCTCATTGTATTTATCTTTTTTGTTTCCGTAATAACTTCAGTATAAAATTCTATATAGTTATAAAATAAATAAAAATAATTACGAAGTATTATTAATAATAATAATACATAACAATTACATATCAGAGGTGGGGTTCATGTTGCTGAATATTCCCCAAGACAAGACATTCACGAAATATTAATTTTAGTGATATACTAGTATACTGAGCCTGGGGCAGTGGGGGTCTAGTGGATAGGGCGCAGGATCGCTGATCCGAAGGTTGGGGGTTCGAGTCCCCACAGGGTTGTCACTGTCCCTCCATCAATGGGGCAGTGGTGGTCTAGTGGTATAGGGCGCTAGATCGCTGATCCAAAGGTTGGGGGTTCGAGTCCCACTCTCCGCAAGGTTGTCACTGTCCCCCCCCCAGTGCAGCTAACTGGGTTATCAAAGGCGGGCCATGTCTCTTACTGTCTATGGTGAGAGGTTCATGTAAAAGAACCGTTGCTGACTTTTGTAAAGAGGAGCTGCAAAGCCGTCAGCATGTTTCTGTCCCTTGCTAAAAGGGTTGTGACAGGAAGGGCATCCGACGTAAAAACCTACGCCAAATCAAATGTGCGAATCAGATGATTCGCTGTGGCGACTCCCGAGTAAAAGGAAAAAAGCCAAAAGAAAGAAAGAATCTAGTATACTGAGCCTAAACAAATAACTGTTTTAGGACATACTACACACTAAGGTAATTAAATGCATAAATAAATAAATAATACAATTATATTTCTTATCGTTTGTTTGTAAGCTTTTTAATCTGAAAAAAAAAAAAACTAACCCTGTGAGTTGTGTAAAGTTGCCCCGTCATAGCTTTTTTGTAGAGAAAAGCAATCTAAAACGTATTGTTTGTGGTATATATTCACATATTTTAACCATGACAGAGACAGTTCGGGTAAACTGTAATCTCATTCAGAAATTAATATACAGTCGCCCCCTTCTTACGAAATTAAGCAGTTCCAGCGCCTTTAGAGGCGCATCTTACATGTAAAACACGGCTCCCAAGATTACCCCATAAACCCTTTAAAAATGATAAAAGTACACCAATATTGCATGAAATATGTGTTAAAAGTAAAAGAAAATTATTTATTAAACCATTTAAACATTTTATTAACATATTAAACCATTTTATTAACATATTTATTAATTAAACCATTATTAGACATTTTTTTATTAATTTTTACATTCATTATTAAACATTTGTGGCATGCTCCATAGCGCGCTCTGCCGAATGCGGGCACCACCCACACTTTTGAGATGGGGCGCGGCTCATCCAGACCGCCGATCTGTCAAGCAGGTAAGAGCACTTTGAATACCTGTTTAGTACTCAACATTCACCTGTTTGCTTGAGGGATCGGAGGTCCGGATGAGCCATGTTTTGCCCACATTCAACAGAGGGCGCCACATTTATTAAACATTTACGAAATTAAACAACTTAAAAAAACGAAAAATAAGCTGCAATGAGCACTCTCAAAAAACTCACAAAACTCATGAATCAACAGTACATCTCTCCTTTAAACCTGTGACAAACAAGCATTATAGGTACAGTACTATGGAGATTCAGCTCCCTCCTGGCCAATGCAAGGCCAATGGGAGGCCAGCGGGGCAGGATGTTGGGAGGCAGCGAATGATAGAGCAACTCGCACAGTGTTTGAATGTTTAAATGGTGCATTTTAATGCTTGAATGGCGTGTTTGATGCTTTTCATAACATGAACTTGTTTCGTATACGGAGGACAAAAATTTAGGAAAATGTTTTTCGTGTACTGGATTTTTCGTATTCGGGGGTTTTCGTAAGAAGCGGGCCGACTCTATACTAAAGGGACATATGAAGAAACATCACCTCCATAAAATGTGTGTTTGCAGACAAATTTAAAGCATAAACTACAAATGAACTAAAGAACAACAGACTAACGTGAGATATTTGTAGTTTATATTTAAATACTTTAACCGTAACAGAGACTCTTCAACTCAGCTGTGCACTTGACACGAGGTAATGAAGCAGAGCTGTATATGTGTTGTGCATTCATTTTCAGAAAGGATCCCATATAGTACAAAAACACTGAAAATAATCAGCTCCTGTAAAGGTGTGTTGAATGATAAGTTATGATTTTAGTATCTCATACAAGAAAGTACAATAAAAACAAACTAAAACAGATTTTTATGGTTTATTTTTGCATTATAAGACTTCATGACAATGACGCTGCTTGCTCAAGTTCATTCATTCATTTTCTGAACCTTATAATCCTAATTAGGGTCACGGGGAGGCTGGCGCCAATCCCAGCTGACTCCGGACGAGGGCAGAGTACACCCTGCACAGCTTGCCAGGCCATCGCACGGCAGAAACATGCTGACGGCTTTGCAGCTGCTCTTGTCGAAAGTCAGCAATGGTTCTTTTACATGAACCTCACACCATAGACAGTGAGAGACATAGCCGGCCTTTGATAACCCAGTTAGCTGCACTGAGGTATTATTATTATTATTATTATTATTATTATTATTATTATTATTATTGTTCTTATTATTATTATTATTACCTCCAGCAATGATGTTATGTTTTGGCCTTGGTTAGTTGTGTGATTGTGAACAACTTTATCTGTGAAAAATTTTCTTAAAATTTTTCGGAAAGATGAAGAATGGACCTAGGAACAAATGATTAGTTTGATTGACAACAGCAGAGAAACGGTCTTTCCTAGGTGACGGTTCGCACCTTGGTTGTTGTTGTTATTATTATTAGTATTATTGTTGCTGTTATTGTTTTGAAATTACCACATACAGAGTATATGAGCCAGTGCTCCTTATATATTTTTTTTTCTTGTAAAGTGACATCCTGGCCTTTCTCTCAATGTAATCGAGTGACAGATGTTTCTCAAATTGCCCATGTACCTCAGCGCCTCGAGAAAAAACATTGCCTTTTGGGAAATGGACAGAAGTGATTTTGGAATGGAGACCACTAATTGTGCACTTAGATTTTCTGAGAGATATTTGTCAAAGACGGATGAAATACGCCTCGACATGATTGACAGTGACAGCCCGGGAGATATTTCCGCTATTTCACTGCCAATTGGAAAAGCTCCAAAAGTCATTTTCAAGGTGGCATATACAAACCCCCCAGAAACCTCAGCAAGAATAATAAGTAGAGAAACATCTTATCATTTTAATGCATATCAATATAAGTTTGTTCATTCATTCATCCTCACTGACTTCTTAATTCTTTATCAGAGTCAGCATGGATCTCAAGCCTATCCCAGGGACACTGGATATAAAGCTGGAAGAAACCCTAGAACGGATGCCAGTCCATGATGTGGCACAATGCACCCACACAGTTTTCCCTTCTGCTCAAATGAAATGTGTTTGGATAGTAGAAGGAAACCAGAAACCCCAGAGTAAACCCCAGTGTACAACAGGAGCTGTCAGGTGGTGTTAATGTCATTAGTAGTATAATAATTTACATTTGCAGGTCAATGTTTTGCTTTAAAAGTTCCTTTGATGAGATATTTTGTTCAGTTCAATTCATTTTCTATAACCGCTTAATCGTAATTAGGGTCGCGGGGAGGCTGGCGCCCATCCCAGCCGACTTCAGGCGAGGGCAGGAGGGCATTAACCCACCCTAGACAGTGGGAGACATGGCCGGCCTTTGATAACCCAGTTAGCAGCAATGGGGGGACAGTGACACCCTTGTGGAGAGTGGGACTCAAACCACCGACCTTTGGATCAGCGATCCAGCACCCTATACCACTAGACCACCACTGCCACACCACTGCCACAGATATGTTGTTGTTGTTGATGTTATTATTATTATTATTATTATTATTATTATTATTATTATTATTATTATTATGCTTTTTAAAATTGATATACAGTTATATTTTTTATCAAACTAATTTTCACAAATATTATACGATCCATACAATGCATCAGTAGCTACCTTTAATAGTGTTTTCAAACATTTTTTTGAGACCAGGGATCAGTGAGCGCTGGGGGAGTGAAAGTGCTTATTAGTCAAACATTTCCCATTGGAATATTGCCTCTGTCTGCTTGCAGTGAAGGATAACCAAACCTTGTTGACAGTCCGGTGCCCGAGTCCTTCAGGATATCAGGTCAAAAAAAAAAAAATTGGAAGGTGGAGGGGTGATCATAACTGATGTGTTTTCACCAACAGGCTTAAAACGCAAGGCAGTAGGTTTATGGTACGTGCCGACAATGTTTAAAGCAGGAGCTATTGTTCGTATCCTTCCACCAGGAACAGACACAGTGCGCAACTCACTTGACAGAAACACAGTTGATGGAAAACAGAACGAAGAAAAAATACACTCTAGATCGACAGTGGCTACACAAAGGAATTGTGGCTTGCTCAAATGACTTTCCTGTGTCTGTGTTGTTGCATGTCTAATGATAAAACCATTCCCATACCTGGCCTCCATACCACTATTGTTCATACACAACTGTAACATCCTGTTGTGTCTACTTCAGTAATACACCCAAAAATCATTCTAATCCAATCGTTATACCATATACGTAGTCTGATCCATGCTATTTATTTCCCATTCACTGACAACCTGCACATTCACATATTTACCAATCAGTCAATTACGTATTAACTGGGCAGTACATAAAAGCCTAAAGTTACAGGTCAAGAACTTTAAGCTATATTAGACATTTGAATATCTGAGCATTATCATCATCATTTTCTGTAACCGCTGAATCCTAATTAGGGTCGCGGGGAGGCTGCCGCCCATCCCAGCCGACTCCGGGCAAAGGCAGAGTACACCCTGGACAGCTCGCCAGGCCATCGCAGGGCGGAAACATGCTGACGGCTTTGCAGCCTACTTTTGTCGAAAGTCAGCAATGGTTCTTTTTACATGAACCTCACACCACAGACAGTGAGAGACATGGCCGGCCTTTGATAACCCAGTTAGCTGCACTGGGGTGACAGTAACAACCTTGTGGAGAGTGGGGCTCAAACCCCCAACCTTAGGATGAGCATCCAGCACCCTATACCACTAGGCCACCACTGCCCTTATCTGAGCATTATGATCTCGGTAATTCTGGCATGGTGGTGGTGCCAGCTATGCCAGTTTAAATATTTCAGAAAACACTAACTTCCTGGGATTTTAGCGCACAACCGGTGTGGTACAGAACAACTGGAACCATCTCATGTTAGTTACATGCCTCCAAGCATAAGGCCACAGTGGCCTTGACCTTTGACCAATGACCTTGCAAATCTATTCAGTTCATCTTTGAGTCACGGTGGACTTTCATGCAAAGTTTGAAGGAAGTTCCCTGAAGGTATCATGTTCATAAGAATGGCACACAAGTCTGCTGTGACCCTAAATTTTACCCTGTGACTGCCAAAACAATCAGACAGCCAAAACCCCATAAACTTTATGCCTTCAGCCCTGGCTGTTGCTGATCAGAAACAACAACAAATTCAGCGAGACTAACTTCATCTGACAGGAAGATTACAGTGACTCTTTGCAACCGTGCTGAGCAGAAAAGTACCTCAGAGCAGGTTGAGCTTTAAGGAGGCTAGAACACAAGATCAAGAGAACATGTAAGGTTTAAATCCTGTTGGCCAAGAGCAGGAATCTTAGTCTCAAAGTGAACAATTGGACCAGATGATTTGGTGTTGTTGCAATAGTGAATTAAACTTCTTGCCCTGTGCTTCATTATTTTATAAATCAGTATGTTGCAAAATAATTGGATAATTAAATAACTGCATAATTGAGGCTTATAGATATTCCTGTAACAATGCAGCCGCGAGGGGGGCACAAGCCAGTGTTCTCTATCATGCTGGTCCCAAGCCCAGATAAATGCAGAGGGTTGTGTCAGGAAGGGCATTCGACGTAAAACCTGAGTCAGATCAAATATGCAAATCACAAATATTACCTCCATACCGGATCAGTCGAGGCCCAAATTGACAACGACCTCCATCAGTGCTGTTAACCAACACGGTGCTGGTGGAAATTGGACTACTGTTCATCGAAGAAGGAGAAACTGGAGGTGTGTCCGTAGGCGGAGAGGGAAGAGGAAAAGCATGAGTCTAGGACTGAAAGTAGGGACTTTGAATGTTGGAACTATGCAAGGAAAAGATAGAGAGCTAGCTGACATGATGCAGAGGAGGAAGGTGGACATATTGTGTGTTCAGGAGACCAGGTGGAAAGGTAGCAAGGCTAGAAGCTTAGGAGCAGGGTTTAAGCTGTTTTATCATGGTGTGGATGGGAAGAGAAGTGGAGTAGGAGTCTTCTTGAAGGAGGGGTTGGTCAGGAATGTTCTCGAACTGAAAAGAGTGTCAGACAGAGTGATGAGTCTCGAGTTAGAAATTGAAGGAGTGATGTTCAATGTTGTTCGTGTTTATGCCCCACAGACAGGATGTGAGCTAGAAGAGAAGGAGAGATTCTGGAGTGAGTTAGATGAAGTGATACAGAGTACCCCCAGAGATGAAAGAGTGGTCATTGGTGCAGACACTTCGATGCAAATGTTGGTGCAAGCAACAGACGGGATGAGGAAGTGATGGGCAGGTTTGGTATCCAGGACAGGAACACAAAAGGACAGTTGATAGATTTTGCAAAAAGGATGGAAATGGCTATGGTGAATACTTTCTTCCAGAAGAGACAGGGGCATAGGGTGAGTCATCAAAGCGGAGGTAGGAGCACACAGGTAGACTACATCTTGTGTAGGCGATGTAATTTGAAGGAAGTAAGTGACTGCAAAGTAGTAGCGGGTGAGAGTGTTGCCAAACAGCATAGGATGGTGGTGTGCAGGATGGCGCTGATGGTGAGGAAGGTGAAGAAGGCAAAGGTAGAGCAGAAGACAAAGTAGTGGAAGCTGAAAAAGGAAGAGTGTCGTGTTGTCATCAAGGAGGAGTTTAAACAGGCTTTGGGTGGTCAGGAAGTGCTTCCAGATGACTGGACAACCACAGAAAATGTGATCAGGGAGACAGGTAGGAGAGTACTTGGTGTGTCCTCTGGAAGGAAAGTAGATAAGGAGACTTGGTGGTGGAATGGGGAAGTGCAGGAGTGTGGACAAAGGAAGAGGTTAGCTAAGAAGAAGTGGGGCATTGAGAGGACTGAAGAGAGTAAACAGGGGTACAGGAAGACGCAGCACAAGGTGAAGGTAGAGGTGTCAAAGACCAAACAGAGGGTGTATGATGACTTGTATGCTTGGTTGGAAAGTAAAGAGGGAGAAAATGATTTATACAGGTTGATACAGCAGAGAAATAGAGATGGGAAGGATGTGCAGCACGTTAGAGTGATAAAAGACAGAGAGGGAAATGTATTGACTTATGACAGAAGTGTGCTGGGAAGATGGAACGAGTACTTTGAAGAGCTGATTAATGGGGAAAATTACAGAGAGAAAAAGAGTAGACAAGGAGACTGTTGAGGACCAGGAAGTAGCAAAGATTAGCAAGGGTGAAGTGAGGAGGGCATTGAAGAGGATGAAGAATGGAAAGACAGTTGGTCCTGATGACATACCTTGGAGGTATGGAAGTGTCTAGGAGAGGTAGCAGTAAATTTTATGACCAGAACTTTCAACAAGATCTTAGAGAGTGAGCAGATGCTGGAGGAATGGAGGAGAAGTGTGATGGTGTCTATTTTTAACAACAAGGTAGATGTACAGAGTTGTGGCAATTACAGAGGGATAAAGTTGATGAGCCATACGATGAAGTTATGGGAAAGAATAGTGGAAGCTAGACTAAGGGCAGAGTGAACATAGTGAACTAAGGGTACATTTGTGAACAACAGTTTGGTTTCATGCCAAGAAAGAGCACCACATATGCAGTGTTTTCTTTGAGGATGTTAATAGAGAAATACAGAGAAGGTCAGAGGGAGCTGCATTGTGCCTTTGTGGATGTGGAGAAAGCATATGACAGGGTGCCAAGAGAGGAACTGTGGTATTGCATGAGGAAGTCTGGAGTGGCACAGGACATGTATGAGAGATGTAAGACTGTGGTGAGGTGTGCTGTCGGCGTGACCGAAGAACTCAAGGTGGAGGTAGGACTTCATCAAGGATCAGCTCTGAGCCCCTTCTTGTTTGCTATGGTGATGGACAGGCTGGGCTGACAGACAAGGTTTGACAAGAATCTCCATGGACTGTGATGTTTGCAGATGACATTGTGATCTGTAGTGAGAGCAGAGAAAAAGTGGAGGAACCGTGAGGTTACAGGGAGCAGAGATAAAGAAGGTGGAGGATTTTAAGTACTTAGACTCAACAATCCAGAGCAATGAAGAATGTAGAACAGAGGTGAAGAAGTGTGTTCAGGCAGGTTGAAATGGTTGGAGAAAAGTGTCCGGTGTGATGTGTGATAGGAGGGTATCGGCAAGAATGAAAGGAAACATGTACAAAACGGTGATGAGGTCAGTGGTGTTGTATGGTTTTTATTTTT
>CM045731.1:47712500-47720000 GCA_024760905.1 Plotosus lineatus
ATATATCCATCCAGAAATCTTCATCTTCATGTTCAAAATACTGAACCACTCCATAAAGCCTTCTCCAGCACATCCGAAAGCCATCATACAACTGAACTGCTGATCTACTGAACAAATTGCACACAATAATCTGGACACTCATAGTTCATTCTGCTGGGACAGTGGAGGCATGGTGGTAGGGTACTGGATTATTGATACCAAAGTCGGGGGATCAAGGCCCATTATCAACGGGTTGTCAATGCTCTCTCCCAGTGCAGCTAACCAGGTTATCAAAGATCGGCCATATCTCTCACTGTCTATGATGAGAGGTAATAATTCATGTAAAAGAACCATTGCTGACTTTCGTCAAGAGAAAGCTACATAGCTGTCACTGTGTTTCTGCCCTGCGCTGACCTCGGGAGCTGTCCAGGGTGTACTCTGCCCTCGCCCAGAGTTGTCTGAGATAGACACCATCTGCCCTGTGACTCAAATTAAGATTCAGCAATTCAGAAAACAAACGAATGAATGTACACACTGTATATTCACTCATTATCCCCTCTGCACGACAGCCACTTATGTATTTTTTTCAGGATTTTGTATTTATTATTCTTTATACTATATATTTTGAACTTCTTTTCGTTTATATTTTATCACTTTCTTATAAAGTTTTTATGTTTTACTTTTTATTTTATCTTATGTTCTTCATGTGTAATACTTTTCTTGTGTGCAGTATGTACGGGGCTCTATATACTAGTATATATAATGTCACTTCCAGTTCCCCAAAAAGTCATGTGTCGTGGAAAAAATCTAAAACTCGAAAATAAACAAATAATAAAACTGTGCTTGATTATTAAACATGTGTGCAAAACAGCTGATTTTTTTTTTTTTTTTTTTTTGCTTTTTGTAATGGTGACACTGAGGTTACTGATTATAAGCTGATATTGTAGGAGTAGATTAGCCAATCAAAGAAAAAATGGCTCATGTATATCTTAGAGCAGCCATTTCCTTCGAGTTAGCGAAGCTGATTTGGGAACGATTGGTGACTGGTTTGACTCCCACACCAGCAGGAAAAATGTATAGTGGCAGGGGAAGTGAGCTACATGTGAGAACTTTAACTGGAGCCCAGATGTCCATTTCAAAAGCAAAAATGTAACCGCCAGACTGGTTAATTACACCTGACATGTGGTGCATAGAGACAGGTGTGACAGATGATGGAGAAAGGGATGGAAGCGGTGGAGAAATATAGCCTGTGTGCAGCGTCTTCTCCTTCTGCTACACCTCTGTGAGCATTTCCTTCACCAAGACCTCGAGAGGAGTGAAACACAGCTCATCTTTCAGGCCATGGCTTTCCAGCATCTTGTGATGGCATGAAAGAGCCTGGCTGAGATCCTGTCACATTGTGCCAGCTTCAAATCTCTCCTCTAGGCCTTTTCGTAAACATGGCTGCTTTGTAACAAAACTCTGACAGGGAAAATGATATGGGCAACGCATGTAACTTGTATAATATGCAGAGTTTGGAACCTGAAGAGCTCTTTGTCTCACTTTATTTATTCATCCCAGCTGGGTGGGGTTTTCAGTTTTTAGTTTTTCGCATTTAAAAAGAAATTATCTCTCTGAGGCTCAGATAGGAATTAATGTATTTTGCAGACTCTCCAACACAACAACAAGAAAAACACAAACTCAACGACTGCGTGCATAATTGTACATTAATATTGAATTTGAATGAACTATCCCTCATAAAATCTCCACATCCCGAGCCCAAACCTGACAACAGCACACTCAAAAAAATTCTAAGCATAGCGTGTACTATATATCTGCAACTGTAATTTATAATTATCTGCTGAAGGTGACATGGATATCCATGACTTATTCAGTTCAGTGATATCCAACATACCTAACTGCGATAACTGTGTAGCATATACTAGACGAAATCATAAAAATAAAACACTAAAATGAGATTTCTATGAATTATTTTCTCACTCACTCATTTTCTGAACTGCTCAATAATACTACTAAGGTCAAATGGAGACTGGAGCCTATTTCAAGCGACTCTTGGTCTGTAGGAGGAAACCTGAGTACACGGAGGAAACCCATGCAAGCACATGAAAACTGCACACAGAAACACCTGGGAATCAAACCCTGAATCCTGTTGCTGTCAGGCGGACTTGCTACCCACTACACCACCCACAGATATTCTTTTTCTAGGTCCTACAGTTGTTGCTTAACATTAATAGGAGTTTAGTCAGTGAAGCATCATCTCCACACTGTCCCGGTCTGCCAACACCCTTGCAATTCCTGGGACTTGAACCCGGGAGCTTCTTGCTGTGAGGCAGATGTGCTGACCAGTAGCCCTCAGGAACATGACATTTTATGTTGGATAACTGATTAGATTTATGATACCACTTAATCCTTACTAGGGCCGCAGGGAGGCTGGTTCTCAGGCAACTCTACACAAAGGTGTGGAACACTCTAAACAACTTGATAGTCCACTGCAGGACCAGAAAGCACAGCCATTCACATTCATACGTAGGGGTAATTAAGAACTGTCAATTAGCCTGAAGTGCATATCTTTGGTCTGTAGAAGAAAACCTGAGTTCCAGGCGGAAACCCTGTAAGCACAAGGAGAACACTCAGGGAGAACTCCAGACAGAAACACCCTCACAGAGCAGGTACTCAAACTCAGGACCTTCTCGCTCTGAGGCGGACATGCTACCCACGTCACCATCATTGCGCTTTAATAAAAATAGAATAAAGCACTATGTTGTTGGAAAAAATATGTATAAACGGAAGTAGCATGCAACATAAGTTAAAAAAAAATGATGTTTCCTTTTGGGATTTTACAACTTTAAATTATCTGTACCACATTTCAGGCAGAAACAATATTTTGTGGCTTTTTCGCCCCAGAGTGCAAAGACAGGGTAGTAAATCTGACGCATTAACTTTTAAAGATATTCTGAAAGGAGCAGAGGTGTATAAGAGCGTTAATAAACACGTGTCAGTACGATACTTCTATCTACTGCGTCACTTCATCATAGTGCCATGTGTGCTATATACTGTGGGGTTAAAGGTCAAATTATAATGCATGTTTCTCCCATATGCATCATTCAAGTGTTATTCCCAGGTACATCAGTTCCATTCATGTGGATTGCTTCCATTTTTATATTACTATAATAAAAACATCTGTTCGCTTCACAGTCAATATTAGCAACACATTCCAGAGTTGAGGCAGTTGGGCCTTTTGCATGTTATTGTGACTAACTGATGCACAGCTGGCTAATTCTTATTTATTTATTTATTTTTCAGCATTAGAAAACATTCACTAACAGTTTAGAACTTGTTCTTTACCTTATTATTATTGACTCACGCACCCACTTAATCCTATTAGGGCTGCAGAGAGGCTGGAGCCTATCTCAGCTAATACCGAGAGGAGGCAGGGTACACCCTGTACAGCTCACTAAGCCATCACAGGGCAGGATTCACATTCACAGCTAGGGACAAATTTGGAATACGGCAACGTGTATGTCTTTGGACTGTCGGAGTTCAAACTGAAGTACCAGTAGGAAACGCATGTAAACACAGGGAGAGCACGCAAACTCGACCAGATACATGCTTCTCAAGTCCTGGACTGGAATTCAGGACCTTATGGGCAGTGGTGGCCTGGTGGTAAAGGGCACCGGATCACTGATTCTGAGGTTGGGGGTTCGAGTCCCACTCTCCACAAGGCTGTCATTGTCCCCCCCAGTGCAGCTAACTGGGTTATCAATGGCTGGCCATGTCTCCCACTGTCTATGGTGAGAGGTTAATGTAAAAGAACCATTGCTGACTTTTGTAAAGCGTAGCTGCAAAGCCGTCAGCGTGTTTCTGGACCTTGCTAAAAAAGGGTTTTGTCAGGAAGGGCATCTGATGTAAAAACCTATGCGAAATCAAACATGCAAATCAGATGATTCGCTGTGGCGACCCCTGAAAATAAAAGGGAAAAAGCAGAAAGGAAAAGAAGAAGATATTTGTAAGAGTGGTTTGTGAGCGCGATGTGCTAACCGTTGCGCGACAATGATTCCTTTTATTAGTTCAGTTCATCATCAGTTAATTTTCTGTAACCGCTTCATCCTAATTAGGGTCGCGGGGAAGCCGGTGCCCATCCCAGCCAACTCCGTGCGAGGGCAGAGTACACCCTGGACAGCTCACCAGGCCATCGCAGGGCGGAAACACGCCGACGGCTTTGCAGCTACTCTTTACGAAAGTCAGCAATGGTTCTTTTACATGCCTCTCACCATAGACAGTGAGAGACATGGCCGGCCTTTGATAACCCAATTAGCTGCACTGGGGGGACAGTGACAACCTTGTGGAGAGTGGGACTCGAACCCCCAACCTTTGGATCAGCGATCCAGCACCTTATACCACTAGACCACCACTACCCCCTTTATTAGTATTATTGATATTTCTGGATTTTTTTTTTTTACAAGAAAGTTTGGTTCAAACATCCTCATCTCGTTAATTTACTGAACCAGTTAATCCTGCTAGAAGTCCATCTCAGCCAACTCTAGAAGAAGGCAGGGTATGCCCTGAGCAGCTCGCCATTCACGCTCACGTCTTGGAGCAATTTGAAACAGCCAGTTAGCCTGAAGTATATGTCTTTGGACTGTCGGAGGAAACCGACATAAACAGAGGAAACCCATCCAAGCACCTAGACTGAGTCTAGGACGTAAACCCAGGACCTTCTTATTGTGAAGCGAATGTGCTAACCATGACTCCACTATGCCATCCATTTGAATGATTCTGTTAAAGGAACAGTAAGTTTTTTTTAAAGATTTCATACAAAGAGAAACGCTTTGTAAACTGGCCTCAGAGCTTCTGAAATGTATTTATCTTTGATGCTGACTGACTAGTCTAGTCACATGACCTTATCCCATATGTACATGACTCTCGACTCACAGAGCTAGCTGAATGTAAACAGCCATACATATGAAGATATCAACATCTGACTCACAGCCATCCATATTTCTGCCATTTCTGAGGAGCTATCTGATGTTAAATACTTTGCAGAAGACAGTGAAGAATCTGATGTACCTTAATAGCAAACTGGAAGGAAGAAGCGAAACCAGTTTTAGTTGGAATATGAAGTCGAGTCCGATGAGGACTAGCCTCCAGAGAAAACGGTCACGGAAGACAAGCATGATGACAGCGATAACGATCCACAGCAAGCTAATGATTTGTAATAAGCAGTGATTCATAACAAAGTTTTCTTAACTGACAAAATGATCAGGGCTGATGAATGATCACATGGCTTGTGTTTTGCTAAAATCTGACAGTGACCGTCCAGTGGGGGGGGGGGGGGGGGGATACAGTGGCGTAGTGGTTGGTACATCTGCCTCACAGCAAGAAAGTCCTGGGTTTGAGTCCTGGGTTTCCTCTGGGTACGCTGGTATTGTCCGACAGTCTAAAGCAGGGGTCACCAACATGGTGCCTGCGGGCACCAGGTCGCCTGCAAGATCAACATGAGGTGCCCGCGGGCCTGTTCACTGCTATGAGATCTGAGAACAGGCCCGTGACTCCATAGTTCCACTCTCCATTGAGCTGCATCTAATTTTTTTTGCTATTTTTTTAATCAAATCAATATCTTCACATTGATGAATATCATCAATTATTAATAATAACATAAAATTATAGATAAATTGAGCAAATTATATCTAATTTATAATCTAATATATATAAATTTTATATATATATATATTGTATATCGTCCTGGTAGCCCTTGGCATTAATTGGTATCCAAGAAGTAGCTCTCGGTTTCAAAAAGGTTGGTGACCCCTGGTCTAAAGGCATGCAGTGTCAACAGCCGACTGGTTTGCCCAAGGTATGAGTATGGGTGTGAATGGTTCTCTGTGTGTGTGTGTGTGTGTGTGTGTGTGTGTGTGTGTGTGTGTGTGTGTGTGTTTGTCCTGTGGTGGATTGGCAAACTATTCAGGGTGTACTCCACCTTCAGATTTGGCTGAGACAGGCTCCACGATTAAGCTGTTTGAAAAATAAATGAATCTTCTCCAATCCCACCATTGTGCAGATGCTCTAACACCAGAAGAGTACATATGTCTCACATTGACCCTATTAAAGGTCACAAGGTCACTTTTTTGATATTCGGCTTGTCAAGTCTTCTTAGTGAGATAACGTTGGACAGAAATGATATCGGATAACCATATTTGAGGCGTGGGCTCCTCTTGGAAGGTCTTGGATGGGATTGTATATTGGTTGTCTTGACCTTGCTTTAAGCTCATAGCAGCCAAGTTTGAATTTTTTTCTTAATAGTTGGCTTGACAAGGCTTTTTATTGTGATAACTTTGGAAGGATATGATGTTGGATCACAAAATTTCACCTCAGTTATGTCTCAATTGAGCTTATATAAGGGTACAGTTGACCTTGGTTCAAGAGCATAGCAGTCAAGTTAGTGTGCAAATATTCTACTTGTCAAGGAAAATTAGTGTGATAAATTTGGAAGGAAATAACATAGGGTTCTAATCAAGGAGGTCTTGAAGGGATTGTATATGGGTCTTCTTGACCTTGACCTTGACCTTGCTCTAAAGTAACAAGCAGTCAAATTGGTAATTTTTTTTTATAAATATCACGTGGGCCTATATGCATATCAACAATATTTTGACTTTATTAAATGGAGCACATTATGAAGTGTTAAGCTTGGCAAAAACATCTGGACACCTGGAATCAATTATTCTTTCTGTCCATAAGAAAACCTTAACAACCATTTTTTTTGTGAACAAAACCAAATGAATGGTCGTTTGCCACTCAAATCATCAATGCCGTGCTTAAATACCTCTCCATTTCCCACACCAAGTTAATAAAATGAGCTATGTCCCATCACTACATATTTATAGGGAACATTTTGAGGGTATGGAGAGAGAGAGAGAGAGAGAGAGAGAGAGAGAGAGAGAGAGAGAGAGAGAGAGAGAATCAATTTTCCGCTCCCCGCTGATAATTTATGGCTATTCTGAGGGAGCACGAGGAGGGAAAAATGACACGTCAGGTCTATCATATTTGGCGGAGTAGTAAAGCTGCCATAATGTAATCTCCTAGAGCCTTCTGACCCTTCCACAACACCCACCCCCCCCCCCCAACCCCGCAAGCAGCCAGAGCCAACAAACGCTAAATAAATGAACCCTGGAATCTTTCCAGAATGTCAATATTATTATGACGGATGTTAATATTATTTTTTTCTGTCTTTAAAGTTGAGTACATCTGTATCTACCTTGCCTGGCTGTCCAGCTGGGACTGGAGAGAAAACCACATATTTCACAACAGCTTAAGAAATGGTATTATGATTAAGAAATGAATGTTGTTGTTTCTTTTAAAGATACTTAGCATTAGATTTTAACTGAAATAAAAAAGGAAAGGGTGACAGTTATAGTTCAGTTTCCTCAATCTGATGGTTCCCAGGCCAAAAGTATGACCTTGGATATGTTCTGTCATGCCAAAAACCATCATCCTCAGTACTGTGAAATGTGCCTGTCCAGATGG
>CM045731.1:47725000-47735000 GCA_024760905.1 Plotosus lineatus
TTGTCCCTCTTCACGATCCCATTTCCCCCGTGATCTCTCTGGCTCCTGGTTCTCATCTCCATGCTCGACCAGTTCCCGCTCTGAAGTTTATCTTAGTAATTTTGGTTTTTGTGTTTCCCCTCACCTCTACAGTGACTACGATTTTTCCGTAACCTAGTGCCTTCCCTGCGTACAATAAATCACATCTGTATCATCATACTCTGTCTCCTGTATCTTTGGGTCCAACTGAATGATCCCGGCGTCACTGTGAGCAGCAAGAAGGTTCTGAGTTTGAGTGCTAGGCTTGGCGAAGTTATTTCTGTATTAAGTTTGTTCTTTCTGTGCTTGCATTGGTTTCCTCCAGCTATTCTGGTTTTCTCCGACAGTCCAATGACATGCACAGTAAGTTGATTGGCTGTTCCAAATTTCCCAAAGGTCGGACTGTGAATGGTTGTATGTGTGTTGACCCTACAATGGCCTGGTGAGCTCTTCAGACTGTACCCTATCATCAGCCAGAGTTATCTAAGATGGGCGCCAGCCTCTCCCCAACCCTAATTAGGTTTAAGAAGCGTAGAAAATGAATGAATGAGAAACATAAAGAGAACATCCATAAAGGAATGGGAAGCCTCAGGTGTTTCTGTGAACCGTTTAGGATTTACCCTGCCTTCACCAAGTATTGGCTGTGATAGGCAATAGGTGTAAGCGCTTTGATAAATTAATGAGGAATCAGCTTAATAAGATCTTTACTCACCGTCGAACCGGAATCTGTGCTTTGAGAGTCGTTACGGAAACTCAACTGGCTGTTGATGCATACCAAGCTGCTGTCAGATCCAAACATTCCTGATGAACCCTGGCAGAAGTGCACACTACCCTCTGCAACTGTCAACAAATTTCAAAAAGGCCGAGCTAAGAGTACTGGCTCTTGACGGATATGAAGGAGAGGTTCCGGAAGCATCCGTCAGCATTCACGTCCACATTCAAACACACACACACACACACACACACACACACACACACACACACACACAAAAGCAGACAGGTCAGCTCCGGACAGACACTGACAAACTTGAGGTTGGACAACCTGTCGCTGTGGAACATGCCAGTGCCAAAGCAATGAGTGACATGCTGAGGTCTTACCTTAGTGCAGGCTGTGTAGGAGGAGGACAGGAAGGAAGTCTGTGTTTGGGACATGCATGCCAATGCACATACATTCAAGGCGATGTGCACCAGTATCAAAGAAAGCTTCTTAGAGGCTTATTATAAACCAGACTCTACAGAGAAAGACACACACAACTTTTTCTTCTTGCTCTCAATCAGATGCTACGCACTTGATGGATGCTTGTCACTTTTCCCTCTCATCCACCCATCAAATCTGACTTGTCAGTTCACACAAGTTCTGTAATAAGCCACCACATTGTATTGCAGAAATAGCAAGGAGAGGAAATACACCATGAGTGTGTACTGTTGCTTTCGCTTGCTGTTCATCGACATAATCAGTATTAATTTGTACTTTTTCCCAAACAGCTATATATCTGATATAATTGATTTGATCACCAGGGGTCCGTGGGAAATAATTGGTTCAAGCTCTCACAGGAGGGAGGGTCAGCATATCTTCACTTCCCTGTCAACTCACAGTGATCACCAGCCAATCGTGGGCGTCTGTGAGCTCATTTGTACAAGGAGGCAGATAGTGTTTTCCCTCTGTGTGTGTTAGGTCACGTCCAAATACACATGCGCAGAAGTTCATAAAGAGGCGGGTGATAGCATAGCATTTCATGGAAGGGGCATGTGCATGCTTACCCCCCTCCAACGTTGGTGATGGTCGTGTGCTAGGGAAGGTAATGCAGTGAGTCGTCAACTTACGACCTCTGTGAGTTACGTCTGGTCGACTTTACGACCGCAAAAGTGGTGAAGCATGATTCATGGCAGTGCAGTGCGAGTGTTATGTACGCCAGCATCTTAAAAGGCCAAGCAGGAGATGATGCAGCTTCACTTTCTAACTGCTCAGAGCAAATCTATTCATCTACTTTCAATGCCACGTCACTGTGGTGCGAAGCGGAGAGTCAATCCTTTTTGTGTGGGCGGGTCCGATTCCTTGAAACTCTAATTTTATTGGACTCACACGCTGCAGTGTTTATATGACAGGAAGTGCGTCCCAAGTTTTGGCAATCAGCTGGTCTGCGGGTTGAAGTTTTGTCATGTCTGTCCATTTGTGTTTGTTTGCTTCGTGGAAATGAGCCGATCAAAACAAGGGAACTTTATCTCTTTACTCAAACAACACGTGCAGTCTGTGGCTGTTGTTATAATCCAATAAAATTGGAATTTGAAGCTATCGGACCCGCCCACACAGTGATTGGCTCTCTGCTGCGTGTCATAGTGACGTGGAATTGAAAATAGATGTATCGATTTAAATGCGCGAGATTTATTCATCTGCTTTTGTTTGGCGTGAGTGTATTTGGATGGAAAGTCGACACACAACCAGATCGATTTACGACCGGTCTGCCGGAACCAAAAGCGGTCGGAAGTCGACGACTGTCTGTACTTGATGGGTGGGAGTAAGAAAATAGGTTTTTAAAAAAAGATAAAATGCTTATTTTTATGTATGTTTGGTCATTAAGTCCACTTCACAGCAAGATGGTCTTTCTTGGCTTTGAATCCCAGGCATGGTGAGGTGTGTTGGTGAGGAGTATGCATGTTCTAGGTTTCCTCAGGGTATTCAGGTTTCCTCCAACAGTCCAATGAAAAGCACATTAGGCTAATTGGATGTTCCAAATTGACCGTAGGTATACAGGCCTGTGAATGGTTGTGTGTATGTTGTTCAGGGTGTACTCCACCTTTTTACAGTGGTAGCTGATATAAGCACCAGCCTTCCGTGACCCTTGTAGGATTAAGCAGTTCAACAAATGAATGAGTGAGCATACGTGTGTGTGTGTGTGTGTGTGTGTGTGTGTGTGTGTGTGTGTGTGTGTGTGTGGGTGGGTGGGTGGGTGGTTGTATAAAATCAATCGCAGGAGCTAGTGACAGGGGCATTTATCTTCAGCCATGACTAATGGGTTAATGCGGCCTACAGACTGAGCCCAGAGGAGACCCGCACAGTGTGTGTGCTTGTATGAGCGCCGTCGTGTGTGTCAAAACTCCTGTGGAGCCGTGTTCTTAAAGTGTTGTGTTTCTACATCAAACATGAATAATTAAGGCCTTTCAGCAGGCCGCTTTAACGATAGATTATATGACACGAAATGGGTCAAGCACTACCAGCATGGATCCTCACTGAATTAAAATAAGTCACTGTTCTGATTATATTCAAATGTTAAAATCGCTTTTCATTCATATCGTCTATAATAGTCTCTTACTATCAATAGTTCAGGGGGGAAATGTAAGTAACACTCTCTTTGATAGTTCCTATTAATACACTCCACATAAACGTATTTAGTATATTACATACTCACATGGGAACAGCATGGGTGGCCCAATGGTGTAGAGGTCTCCTATGTGCATGCTTGGATTTGCTCCAGGTTCAAAGACAGGTACATTAGACTAACTGGATGATCCAAATTGACCTTGGGTCTGAGTCTGGGTGTGAATGGTCAGGCGAGCTGTTCAGGGTGTACCCTGCCTTTCCCCAGAATTGGGTGAGATTGGCTCCATCCTCCCCTGCGACCCTCTCAGGATTAAGTGGTTTAACAAATGAATGAATGCGAATGGTGTGATCAGCTCACTGTCTGTCTTCCTTTCGGCTTTTTCCCTTTTACTCGGGAGTCGCCACAGCGAATCATCTGATTCGCACGTTTGATTTGGCAGAGGTTTTTACGTCGGATGCCCTTCCTGTCACAACCCTTTTTAGCAAGGGACAGAAACACGCTGACGACTTTGCAGCCTACTCTTTACGAAAGTCAGCAATGGTTCTTTTACATGCCTCTCACCATAGACAGTGAGATACATGGCCCGCCTTTGATAACCCAGTTAGCTGCACTGGGGGGGACAGTGACAACCCTGTGGAGAGTGGGACTCGACCCCCCAACATTTGGATCAGCAATCCAGTGCCCAATACCAGTAGACCACCACTGCCCCCGTCTATTTAAGTATAATTAATAACTCTGCACCAAAGGCGAGGGGAATGTCACCGAATAGTCCCAGAAATAGAAAATCGAGGGGACTATTTAATTCAGCGGCATCCACCAACCCTTCAATGGATAAATGCTTCAGTATACACTACACGTGAACACAGAAAAGAAAACTAAATTTAGTTTGGTATTTCTTATTCATTATTATTCAAATTATTTTTAAGACACACGTGAGCCTGAGTTGACGAGGGAGCAGATGACACTTTAACTCAGCCTTGAATCTTTTAGACTATTTTAGTATATACTACACAGAAGCGAGATTTCTATAGATTATATTATATAGCGTTTTTTTTTTTTCATTGTCAGCCGAGCACTGCACTAATAGCTCTATGTAGCTTACAGTGACTGCTCCAGACTGTTCAGCCTACTAATTTAAACATGAAAGAAAAACAATCTAAAACAAGTTTTCTATAGTTAATATTTGCATACGGAATTTAAACAACAACACCGAGGCAGATCAGGTAAGCTCTGCATGATCCGTTCCACTTCATTCTGTTTAGGGTTGCAGGGAAGCTAGAGCCAATCCCAGCCAACTCTAGGTGAAAGCAGAGAACACCACAAATAGCTAATAGCGCTGTGTTGCTAACGGCATCTGTTATGGTTAACTCGGAAACAAAGGTAAAGTGGAAGAGGTATCTAAGACTCTAGGTTACTGATCTGAAGGTTTGTAATTAGCCCCAGTCGCACCAATCTGCCCCATTGGGCCCGGTAGCGAGACACTCAATGCTCAGTTCTGTAAACAAATGTTAAATGTAAGTTACTCTGTAAAGGTGTTTTAGTAGAAAGAAAAAAAAATTGGATTTCTATAGTTTATACAGTGATCCCTCGCTACTTCGTGCTTCAGTTTCTGTGGCTTCAGTGCATCGTGGGTTTTACAAAAATATTCATAGAAAAATAAAAAAATAATGAAATTAACAGAAAATAGGGGAAAAGTCAAGGAAAATGCCACAAGACAAGTCAAATTATGCAACAACAACAAAAAACCATGCAAACAAAAACAAAAAAAACAACCCAAAACCCCCCAACAAAACTACTTACATTTTTATTCACACAATATTTTATTTAGATCTTAAGCATTATTTTTGAATGTTTAATTGCCATTATAAGCACTTTAGAGCATTGAATATGTATTTATTGATATTATATACACATATACTTGTGTATATATGTACATACAGTACATTTGAAAGGAAAAGTGTATTAGACGGTGATAAGGCCAGCAATGTTGTATGGTTTAGGAGGCACAACTGGAGGTAGCAGAGATGAAAATGTTGAGGTTCTCTTTGGGAGTAACGAGGATGGATAGGATCAGGAATGAGTACATCAGAGGGACAGCACATGTAAGAGGTTTTGGAGACAAAGTCAGAGAGACTAGATTGAGATGGTTTGGACATGTACAGAGGAGGGATAGTGAATATATTGGTAGTAGGATGCTGAGGTTGGCACTACTAGGCAGAAGGCCCAGAGGAAGACCAAAGAGAAGATTTATGGATGTGGTGAAGGAGGACATGAAGGTAGCTGGAGAAAGAGTAGACGATGCAGAGGATAGAGTGAGATGGAGGCAGATCATTTGCTGTGGTGACCTCTGAAGGGAACAGCCGAAAGGAAGAAGAAGATACGATCATACATCAGTTAGGGGGGTCGATCCTACTTCTCGAAAATTGGCAGTCGCAAGGGGGTCTCAGTCCCCATTAACCACAGAAAGTGAGGGATCCATGTATTTGCATATTTTGACTATGACACTGATGAAGGCGGGCAGTGGTGGCCTGGTGGTAAAGATGCTAGATCACTGATCCTAAGATGGGGAGTTCAAGCTCCACTCTCAAGGGGTTGTCACTGTCCTCCCAGTGCAGTTAACTGGGTTATCAAAGGCCGGCCATGTCTCTCACTGTCGGTGGTGTGAGGCTCATGTAAAAGAACCACAGCTGACTTTCGACAAGTGTAGGCTGCATAGCCATCAGTGTGTTTCTGCCCTGCGATGGCTGGCGATCTGTCCAGGGTGTACTCTGCCCTCACCAGAAGTTGGCTGGGACGGGCGCCAGTCTCCCTGTGATCCTAATTAGGATTAAGCAGTTCCAGAAAATGAACGATGAACACTGACGAAGGAAATGTACTTTGGGCTGCTAATAGCTCTATTTGGCAAACAGCATCTGTTCTGTTCACCGTACTCATTCAGAAATTAAATGGCTTTCTTAAAGTTTTTTGTGGTATATACTACAAGAAATAAAATACAAACAACTAAAATGAAATATTTATTTATTTATTATTTTTAAAAGTGTGACGTGATTACACCACTTGCTCAAATTAAATAATATCCAGGATTTGTTGAGTACATTGAAAACCAGTGTCAGGAGAAGGGTTGGTGTGAAATTCATTCTGGGAACACTTAATGGTATTTGGTCAATACTTGGGCTGTGACTGATGATGTTTCACAAGCGAGCATGTACAAAAATACAGACAAAAATTCAAACCCAAATAGCAAGTGCTCCAGAGTGGTGTATCTACAAGGGGCATGACTAGTAACTCAGAGATCACAAGTTCGAGTCCAGGTTAATGCTGCAGCCACCTGTGATGAGGAATCCTTGGGAGGTAATTGGCTGGGCTCTCATGGAAGGGAGGGATGGTATATGCTTACTTCCATGTCACTTACAGTCATGGGTATCTGTGAGCTCATTTGTACAAGGGGGTGCATAGTGGTTTCCCTCTGAGTGTGTTGGACCGCCTGCACATGTGCAACAGTTCGAAAAGTGGCAGGTGAGTAAGTGCATGTCACGGAGGGGGTGAGTGCATGCTTTTTCCCCTCCTTGATTGGTGGTGGTCGTGTGATAAGTAAAAAACTTGATAGGTGGCAATTGGATTCAACTAAATTATGGAGAAAATCCAAAAAAATATGAATGGCAAAAGTCACCCTGAAGCTTGTTTTATGTATTGAGGCATTTTCATGTCCATACAAGTTTGAGGTACTGTAAGGGTAATTATAATGCTACAGCATTAATTATATATTGCACCACTGGCTATAAAGCTGGAGCTCCTTGTAGATATCTCAATTAATATTGTCCCAGACTAGTGTCCCTGTCTACAGTATCATGGTTTCTTTAAATGTTGACTCAACTTCAGCTATAGGAGAAATAAGTAAGTAAATAAATACATCTCCACTGTATATCCTGACTATAATCTGAAGTGAAAGAAGGAAAGGTTACACCTCAAGAGCTGCGTGAAAACTCATCAGATTTTCAGAATAGCAACTTAGGCCAAAAGGCAAAAACAAATTCATAAAAGTGACATTCTAGGTCAAGGTCAATGTCAGTGAAATTGCCAGCAATTGTTTATAATGGTTAGGTAGCCGCTGTTGCAATCCATCGGAGGTCTCAAATTTCCTTGTGTGAATCTGAGCTGTGGTGTATGAGCATTTATTTATTAATATTTTTTGGTTGCAGTTTCAAACAGTAAATACATTATTATTATTATTATTATTATTATTATTATTATTATTATTATTATTATTATTATTATTATTATTATTATTATTGTTCTTTGTCCCATGCCTATAGAGTTCCACTACAATTATGTGCTCTGTGCTCTGTCTTTGTCTCAACAATAAGGGTGCAGAGTACAGTAATGTAGTGAACCAACTTTTGAACTTTTGGCCATGTAATATATTTTATATATAATTTGTAATGCAGACCATCTGGCATTATAAAAATAAAAATAAAAACGTACCAACTACAAACTGTGGAATTGTGCGCAAGATGCTTGTAAAAACACAATGGCTATTTTCCCTATAAAAAGTATACTGCAGTGTACTATACAGAACCAGTAGAGTTTTAAGGGGAAAAGGTAGTTATGGGGCAGCCAATACTTGATTTAGTTTATGAAGGTGTACTGAACGCTATAGGCAAACTTTAATGCACAGAAAATCATTTTAATATGTTTTAAGGCATATTAGTTTTATAGATTCTATTTCTTGGTAGGTTTGTACCTGGACCCTGTTGTCAGCCTTATACTGAAAACAAAAATAATAATTTGATATGTGAGTGCTTCTGGGCAACTTGATAGAAAACGTATACAAAGAGCTTCAAGATATTTCTACCGATCCACAGAACTGTTGCTTATGAAACATATTTATATTTTAATTGTTCTGTTTTTTAGTATTAAAGGTCATGTAGAATGAATCACTTGTGTTGTAGTTCAGAAGAATGTTAAAATGCAGGTGTTTACTATCTACTTTCCAACGAATTACTTGGTCATTTTATATAATACACACTCATTCACTTTACTTAATCCTCCTTTTAGGGTCATGGGAGGACTGCAGCCTTATTCAGCCAGCATTGGGTGAAGGGGAGTACACCCTGAACAACTCTCCGGACCACTGCACAGCCATTCTGACTCACAGCCATATCCTAGGGGAAACCGCCAATTAGGTTAATAACCCCAATTCACTAGAGCGTGGCAGAATTGCAAAAATGTCGTCATCCTCCAACGTTCCTCAGTCGTTTCGTCATCTTCCGTGTCCTTCCGTATGATTCCGAATGTATTCCTCCGCTTCCGGCAGGCCAAAATCTTCTGCGAATGTGCTTTTGAACATGTTCAAAAGCGCGTTCACGGAAAAATCTTCCGTCAGTGTTCCCTTTGGTTCCGCAGCCTTCCGCAAACATTCCCTCATTTCCTCAAATGTTCCGTTATCATTCCTTTTATTCCGCCAGTGTTCCTTGATTGTACTGCGAGCCTGCACCCCTTCTTCTGGATGGTAAAAAGTGGTCACACAACATTTGCGTTCATCTACAGATCCCCACAGAATAGTTACGGAAGGTTTGCGGAATGGTTGCGGATAACACGAAAGACTTGCGGAACACTCACGGAAGTCACTTCCACTATAAATATTAAATTATTCCAGTTCATTCACTTTATTTTTTCTGTTTTCCTGTTCATGTAATAAAGTTTTGAAGTTATAATCACTGTGGTTTGGACTTGTGTGCATGGTTTTTAGTCTTGAATGATTTACTGAGGTGCAAATAAAAGGAACGTATTGAAATTATTGATATTAAACATATTAACATATGTTAAATTTTTAAATTTATTGTAAATTATAAACATATTGCACATTATAAACACATGGTAAATTACAAACATATATTACATGCATTATAAACATATCGTAAAATATAAACATATAGTATTTTAATAAACAATCTTGCAAATTATAAACATATTGTAAATTACAAACATATGTTAAATTTTAAATTTATTGTACATTATAAACATATTATAAATGATAAACATATAGTATGACTGAGAGAATGAGCTTCCTTGGTCGAATCCGTGTATTTATAGGCAAAATCAGGAGCAAATCCTTTGATCCTTGCTGATTTTTCCTCGTTGAAACATGGCTACGCCGGGTATTCCTCAGTCATTCTTCAGTCATGCCTTAGTCATTCCGTGTTGAACGTGAATGTTCCGCCTTCATTCCACCTGTTCCGCAATCATTCTGTAGCTCTTCCTTCTAAAATGGAGTAGTGCCGTAGTCGTCTCTCGAGTGTCCCTTGCTTTCCATGAACGTTTTGTAAATTATCCAAAGGTCTTCCTTTGCAAATCTGCACTGGTTCCGAAGGTAATCCGAGCCCTTTTACGCATGTATTCCGACATTGTACCGCGTACATGTCTTTCCATGTCTTTTCCGCACATTCTGTGAACGTTCCAAAGGTGTTCCGAAGGTACAATTGTCCGTAGGTTTTTGACCCATTTTCCATGTAAAAATGCCGAAGCTCCTCCGTAGAGTGTGTTCCGCGCCTTGCCGCCACGATTATTGCATTCCGCGCTCCAGTGAAATGGGGGTATAATGTGCATGTCTTTAGGTTGTTGAATGAAAGCTGAGTACCTGGAGGAAACCCACCAAAGCACAT
>CM045731.1:47740000-47750000 GCA_024760905.1 Plotosus lineatus
ATCTCGGTATTATACCACAGTAAGAGAACATAGTGCTGATCGTTTAAATTGTCTTTCAGGAATCTTGAATCTTTGTAGTTGGTACACAGTCTTCGCTTCATGTTTTTGAGAGTTTGACTAAATCAATTCAGCACATGCCATAAAATGCAACACAATACAGTACAGTAAAGCACAGACCAGTATAAAACAGTGTAATAAAAAAAATACAATACACCTGAGTAACGTACAGACCAGTACGATACAGTACACTGATGTAAAGTACAGTACAATATAGTACAGCAAAGTACAGAACAGTGCAATACAGTATAATAAAGAACAATACAATATAGTTGAGTAAAGTACAGATAAGTAAAACACAGTACAGTAATGTGCAGTATAGTACAATAGAGTAAAGTACTGTACAGTGGTACCTCACCTTACGAAAGTCTCACCAAATGGAAAATTCAGGTTACGAAAAGCATTTTCCTAAAATTTTTGTCTCGGGCTACAAAACAAGTTCACGTTACGAAAGCGCCATCTTAAAAATTCAAACGCGCCATTCAAACATTAAAAACGTGCCATTCAAACATTCAAGCAATGCACAAGCTGCTCTCCCATAAATAACGTTCAAACATCCCGCCCCGCTGGCCTCCCATTGGCTAACAACTGAGCTGTCGTTCATATCGCCTTCACTCAAGCGCCATCTTGGACAGGTCCACCTGACGCCTTCTTGGATAAGGATCCCATTGGCTAGGCGGAATGACGCATCTACCTCCCATTGCCTATTATGGAGCTGAATCCACCATGATGCTTTTCGTGTGAAGGACACACACACACACATACACACGCACAAACACACACGCACTGAAATACAGCTGGGCGATACTATTAGTGATGGCGATTTTTTCCACACGTGTGACATGCGAGTGAGAAGAAGAAACGGGCTCGAGTGATATCACAAAGGAATATGGCCAAACCCGTCTACCATCGGTACGATATTGAAGCAGAAGGAGATCTTAAAGGGTATGCTTTTATCATTTTTAAAAAGTTTCGGGGGTAGTATTGGGAGCCTTGGAACAAATCACGCGTTTTACATGTAAAATGCGGTTCAACTTACGAAAAATGCAGGTTACGAAAAAAGCTCGGGAACAGATTAATTCCATCAGGTGAGGTACCACTGTATAGAACCGTTCAATAGAATATAGTAACGTAAAATACAGAACAAAACAATACAGTACAATACAGTGCAGTAAAGTACAGAATAGTACAACACAATGCAATACAGTACAGCACACAAAAGTATAATACCATTCAATACAGTATAGAACAGAACAATACAGTACATTACAAAACAGAACAGTACAATAGAGTACAATACGATACAGTGCAATGCAATACAGTGCATTACATTACAATACAATACAGTACAGTAAAGTACAGTTCAATGCAATACAAGCCAATACAATACAATACAGTACAGTAAAGCACAACACGGTATAACACAGTACAATTACAATAAAGTATAGTAGAATACAATATCGTTCCTGGTTGGTGTCCTGGACTCGGTGAGGCATTTCTTTGTGGAATTTGCATGTTTTCTTCATGCTTACATGGATTTCCTACAGGTACTCTGGTTTAATTCCACAGTCCGCAGACATGGACATAAGGTTAATTGTTTGTTCCAAATTGCCCCTGGGTGTGAAGGTTTACATAAATTGTGTGTGAGTGTGTGTGTGTGTGTGTGTGTGTGTGTGTGTGTGTGTGTGTGTGTGTGTGTGTGTGTGTGTGTGTGTGCTGCCCTGTCATGGTTTTGGGAGTTGTGCAGGGAGTACCTCACCTTCTCCCAGAGTTGGCTAAGATAGGCTCCAGCCTCTGCATAACCCTAATAGGATTAAGTGTTTGGCAAGTTAATGAATAAAGAAGTGACCAAACTTTCCATAGATGGAAGTCATGCCCTTCTGGTTCTCAAGCTTCTGGTGCTTTTACATATTTTCTTGGAACTGCCTGGAATATTTGCGTCAGAGAAGACAAAAATCAGGGCTCCCAAGTGGCGCATCAACTATTAACCAAGAGATCGCAAGTTCGAATCCAGGTGAATGGCATAGCCGGGAGTACATTGGAGCTTATTGGCTGAGCTGTCATGGGAGGGAGGGATGGCATACGCTCACGTCCCTGTCACTCATAGCCATCGCGAGCCAACCCAGGAACTTCTTTCTAAAAGGTGAAGATTCTCACCACAACATACTGCGTCATCCCAGTTTAATTCAAATGAAGGATTTCTCATCTTCACCCTCTGCCCTATACACCATTTGGGGTTATGATGTGTATATGGAGAACCGCAGGATCATCACAGGGATGCCTCTGATGTGTCAGCATGACAAAATGACAGTATATTGATGGACAAGCTCTGATTATATATATTCATTCATTTTCTGAAGTGCTTAATTCTAATTAGGGTCGTGGGGAGGCTGGTACCCATCTCACCAAACTCTGGGCAAGGGCAAATTACCCCTGGACAGCTCACCAGGCCATCGCAGGGCAGAACTATTCCAACGGCCATCCAGCTGTTCTTGTCGAAAGTCAGCAATGATTCTTTTACATGAACCTCTCACCATAGACAATGAGAGACATCACCGGACTTTGACAACTCAGTTAGCAGCACGAGGGGGATAGCAGTGACAACCATTGAGAGTGGGGCTTGAATCCCCAAC
The DNA here is from genome assembly GCA_024760905.1 of Plotosus lineatus. NCBI lineage: Eukaryota > Metazoa > Chordata > Actinopteri > Siluriformes > Plotosidae > Plotosus > Plotosus lineatus. Next base: position 47,742,691 of record CM045731.1, read on the forward strand.
CTTGGGATCAGCACCTTACCAACAGGCCACCCCTGATGATATACACGCCCAGGTAAAAGTGTACTTACACTTATATTTTGGGTTGCAGGAAGGCTGGAGCCTATATCAGCCTAATTTGCATGAAGGCAAAATACACACTGAACACCTCACCAGTCCGTCACAGGGTCATCTCTCTCACACGCACACACACACACACACACACACACACACACACACACACACACACACACACCTAGGGGCAATTTGGAACAACCAATCAGCCTAATTTGCATGTCTTAGTGGTCTAGTGGTGTAGGGCACTGGATCGCTGATCCAAAGGTTTGGGGTTCGAGTCCCACTCTCCACAGGATTGTCACTGTCCCCCCAGTGCGGCTAACTGGGTTATCAAAGGCGGGCCATGTCTCTCACTGTCTATGGTGAGAGGCATGTAAAAGAACCATTGCTGACTTTCGTAAAGAGTAGCTGCAAAGTCGTCAGCGTGTTTCTGTCCCTTGCTAAAAAGGGTTGTGACAGGAAGGGCATCCGACGTAAAAACCTCTGCCAAATCAAACGTGCGAATCAGATGATTCGCTGTGGCGACTCCCGAGTAAAGGGGAAAAAGCCGAAAGGAAGACAGACAGACAGACTGCCGGAGGAAACCAAAGAACCCACAGAGGAAAACTCACACAAATACTGAAAGAACATGGAAACGCCACATAAAAAGGCCCCAGTTAGCAATAAGGTTCAACCCAAAACCTTCTGGCTGTGACATACCTGCTCACAGTGTTAACCGCTGTACCACTGCGGAGCCCCAAAGTAAAAACTATTTCACTATTTGCCCTGTAGTAGACATTTCACACCAGAATAATTATTTGAACCAAAACCACTAAGGGTCAAAGAAACCACAAACAAGCACAGTGTCGTTGCTTTATTAATGGAACAGCTTTAGAATTCTAACACCAAACGTGTGGGAAAGAAAAGCACAGGGCATTTGCTAAAACCGAAAAAGAATCTCTGGATTCAATTCGCTTCCTCTTCTTTTCAACCATTGATTGATTCATTTACAGATTGAGGCAGTGGTGGCCTGGTGGTTCAGGGCACTGGATCACTGATCCTAAGGTTCGGGGTTCGAGTCCCACTCTCCATAAGGTTGTCACTGTCCCCCCAGTGCAGCGAACTGGGTTATCAAAGACCAGCCATGTCTCTCACTGTCTATGAGGAGAGTTTCATGTAAAAGAACCATTCCTGACTCTCCGCCTGCATGCTTCTGCCCCTTACTAAAGGGTTGTGTCAGGAAAGGCATCCAACGTAAAAACGTACGCCAAATCAAACATGCAAATCAGATGATTCGCCGTGGCGACCCCTGAAAAAAAAAAAGTAAAAGCTGAAAGAAGAAGAAGAAGAAGAAGAAGAAGAAGAAGAAGATTCATTCATTTCCAGAACCATTAATCCCTACAAGAATCGCATCAAGACTAGAGCCCATCTCAGCCAACACTGGAAGAAGTTGAGGAACATCCTAAGATGATTGCCAGTCCATTTCAGGGCCAACACACACACACACACACACACACACACACACACACACACACACACACAAAACCATTCAAATTCACACTTTCACCAAGGGACAATTTTTAATACAAACCGGATTCCAAAAAAGTTGGGACACTGTACAAATTGTGAATAAAAACTGAATACAATGATGTTGAAGTGCCAAGTTTCAATATTTTATTCTGAATAGAACATAGATGACAGGGTCAAAGGTTTAAACTGAGAAAATGTATCATTTTAAGGTAAAAATATGCTGATTTTAAATTTCATGGTGTCAACAAATTTCAAAAAATATGGGACAAGGCCATTTTCACCACCGTGAGGCATCAACTCTTCTTCTTACAACAGTCTGCAAACATCTGGGGACCGAGGAGACAAGTTTTTCAAGTTTAGAAATAGAAATGCTGTCCCATTCTTGGCCTCGAACTGTTCAACTGTCTCGGGCCTTCTTTGTTGCACCTTCCTCTTTATGATGCGCCAAATGTCCTCTATAGGTGAAAGATCTGGACTGCAGGCTGGCCATTTCAATACCCGGATCCTTTTCCTACGCAGCCATGATGTTGTAATTAATGCTGCATGTGGTCTGACATTGTCATGTTGAAAAATGCAAGGTCTTCTCTGAAAGAGACGATGTCTGGATGGGAGCATATGTTGTTCTAGAAGCTGAATATACCTTTCTGCATTGACGGTGCCGTTCCAGATGTGCAAGCTGCCCATGCCACACACACACTCATGCAACCGATACCATCACAGATGCAGGCTTCTGAAGTGGGCGCTGATAGGTCGTCCTTGTCCTCTTTAGTCCGGATGACGTGGCATCCCAAGTTTTCCAAAGAACTTCGAATTGTGATTCATCTGACCACAGAACAGTTTTCCACTTTGCCACACTCCATTTTAAATGACCCCTGGCACAGAGAAAACGCCTGCACTTCTGGGTCCTGTTTAGAAATGGCTTCTTCTTTGTACTGTAGAGTTTCAGCTGGCAATGGTGGATGGCACGGTGGATTGTATTCACCAACAATGGTTTCTGGAAGTATTGTCGAGCCCATGCTATGATTTCCCTTACAGTAGCTTTCCTGTTTGTGGTGCAGTGCCGTTTAAGGGCCCGAAGATCACAGGCATCCAGTATGGTTTTTCTGCCTTGACCTTTACGCGCAGAGATTGTTCCAGATTCTCTGAATCTTTGGATGATGTTATGCACTGTGGATGATGATAATTTCAAACTCTTTGCAATTTTTCACTGGTTAACACCTTTCTGATATTGCTCAACTATCTTTCTGCGCAATATTGGGAGAAATGGTTCCGGTACCCATTTTTGCTTTTGAGAGACACTGCCACTCTGAGAAGCTCTTTTTACACTCAGTCATGTTGCCAATGGCCCTCATTAGTGGTAATTGATCTTCCAGCTGTTCTTCATAAGTGCAACTGACTTTTTCAGCCTCTTATTGTTACTTGTCCCAACTTTTTTGAGATTTGTTGACACCATAAAATTTTAAATCAACATATTTTCCCCTTTAAATTATGCATTTTTTCAGTTTGAACTTTTGTCCTGTCATCTATGTTCTAATCAGAATAAAATATTGAAATTCGGCACTTCCACATCATTGCATTCAGCTTTTATTCACAATTTGTATAGTGTCCCAACTTTTTTGCAATCCGGTTTGTAATAATGACGATAATAATATGTTATGTAGTAGATTTATATTGCGCTTGTATCCATTATGAATATTATGTTCAAAGTACACTGAGGAGTGTTCAGTTAATGATAATAACTCTTTATGGTCAAAGTACATTACATACATGAAATTTGTTTTTTTTATACTCTGGGTACCTGTCACCACTGTGCAGCGCCAGTTATTGCGTTGTTCTATCCTTTGATGCTGAGCACCAAGCAGGATGCAACAAGTGCCAAGTTTTAATGTCTTATGGTATGACGCAGCCAGATTCGAACTCTGACCTTCTGGAGGACAAACTGGACGCTCTACCAACTGAGCTAAATCCCCGGTTTAAATAATTACATAAATTAAATAATCCCCGGGATATACTAATAATAACAATAGCGCTATGATGGCCTGGCAAGCTGTCCAGGGTGTACTCTGCCCTAGGCTGAGATGAGCGCCAGCCCCATTGAGACCATTAACCGGTTTCGGTTGAGGTTTAAAAGGTTGAGTGAATGAATGAATGAATAAATGAATGACTGAATAATAATAATTATGCATGCACAGTATTGCAGTAGTTAGTGGTTCTTCCAGGTACTCTGGTGTCCTCACATTGTCCAAAAACATGCACAACAGGCTAATTGGGTGTTACCAATCGCCCTTTTGTGTGAATGTGAAAGGTTTTGTATATGTATGTGTTAGCCTTGTGATGGCTTGGCAGGCTATTCAGGGTGTACCACCAGGTCATCACTGCCCCATCAGATTTGTTATAGTTGTTATACATTAATTAATTTATTTGCTGGATCTCTTGATCCAACTAGGATCATGGGAAGACTGGAGCCTCTCTCAGCCGACTGTGGGCGAGGGCACTCTAAACAGCTTGCCAGTCAATTACAGTGCCAACATACTCACATCCAAACCTAGGGGCAATTTAAAACAGCCAGGTAGCCAGGTCTTTGGACTGCAGGAGGAAACTAGAGTGCTTGGTGGAAACCCACGCGAGCATGCAAACTCCATACAGAAACTCCCTTGTCTGATTTGGAGATCGCAAATTTGAATCCTATTTAATGCACACAGATGTTAATGACTGGGAGTCCATAGGAGCTAATTGGCCGAGCTCTCACGAGAGAGAGAGAGAGAGAGAGAGAGAGAGAGAGAGAGAGGGACAGCATAAGGTCACTTTCTTGTCACTCAAAACGATCCCTAGCCAATCATGGGTTTCCTTCTGAGTGTGTTAGACTGTCCCCAAATACGTTTAGCACCGCAGTTTGAAAAGAGGCGGGTGGCTAGCATTGCATGTCATGGAGGATGTGTGTGTGTGTGTGCATACTTTTGCCCCTCCCTGGTTGGTGAGGGCTGTTTGATAGGGAAGGCAATATCCGATGGGAGGGAATTGAATATGACTAAATTAGGTAGGGAAAAAAAAAAAATCACTCTTACCAGACCCGACACACGAACCCTTGATGTGAAGCAGATTTGCTTACATACTGCCCATTATTATTATTATTATTATTATTATTATTATTAATTTGGTTTCTGAACCGCTTAATCCTAAGTAGGGTCACTACTACTAAGATGGTGCCTATCTCAGTTGACTCTGGGCAAGGGCAGAGTACAAACAGGACAGCTCGCCACGCCATCGCAGGGCAGAAACACGCTGATGGCTATGCAGCCACTCTTGACAAAAGTCAGCAATGGTTCTTTTACATGCCTTGCATCATAGACAGTGAGAGACATGGCCGGCCTTCCATAACCCAGTAAGGTGCACTGGGAGGGGGGGGGTCAGCAGTGACAACCGTTTATGGTGGGGCTTGAACCCCTGAACTTGGATCAGTAATCCAGCACCTTACCACCGGGACATCACTGCCCTTTTATTATAATAATAATAATAATAATAATAATAATAATAATAATAATAATAATAATTATTATTATTATTATTATTATTATTATTATTATTATAATTATTAGCAGTATTATTACTAGTACTACTACTATTACTACTACACTGGCCCAGTGGTGTTTATGTTCGGTATTATGTTTTCACACTGTCTCCATCTGACCAAACTTTCTTATTTGAATCCCAAAATGGATTGAAACCAAACTTCCAAACGGATCCCATGGAGCCGTGGTGTAGTGATTAGGGTGCTGGGCTCAACATCAAGAGGTTGTGTGTTTGAATTCCCTTTAAAGACCCCCACTATGCTAAGACCCCTGGAAAGTCTTAACCCTAAGTGTAGCTTTCTCCACCTTGCAGTATGAATGGATCCCAGAAAAAAGAAATACTAGACTAGCATTCCGTTCAGGAGTAGCTCATCTGATGAGTCTTGGTACAGGTTCTAAAGTCGGGTTGATCAAGGTCATCTCAGGTCAATATGGTGCACATTGGGCCAGAGTGAACACCTACATGGACCTAGTACCAAGGGCCCGTGAACCGGCACAGGTTTGAAGGTCAAAGGTCAAGGGTCGGAGCTCAAGCACAAAATAAAAAGGATTTCTGACTTATTTACTTATTTATTTGATATTACAAGCGTACTAGTGTTTAATGTGTGTGCACAGGTTCTCTCTGTTTTCCAAAAGAAAAAAAGAAGAAAAAAGGGTGTGTGTGAGAGAGAGAGAGAGAGAGAGAGAGAGAGAGAATAAACCCCTGAATAAAGGACATAAGTGTTTTCCTGTCCTCTGTCTCTTTAATAAGCTCACACGTTATCTAGTATAACAAATGTCGAGCTGCCATCGTCAAGTCCAGCCGAGGCAGGCAGGCAGGCGAGAGGGAGGAGTTTTTTTTTTTTTTTTTTTTTTTTTATTATTATTATAATGTTCAGTTTGTTCTCGGGATCGATGTTCGCGGGCATCGCCTCACCGTGTCTGCGCCCTGCGCGAGCTTCTCTTCCACACGGACGCTTTCTCTCCGTCCTCATCACGCGTTTCTCTCACTAACCGAATCCGGCGGTCTGACAGGTGCTCGTCATTCGGCTTTTGAAACGGGGAGGAAGAGAAAAAGAAGAAGAAAGGGGGGGAGAGAAAGCGGTCCGCCATAGATCCGAGAGAGAGAGGGAGAGAGAGAGAGAGAGAGAGAGAGAGAGAGACCCCGTCCTGACACCTGATTTGACAAGACAGCGTGTGTGATACTGGGATTGTACCCGAGGAGGAGGAGGAGGAGGAGAGCAGACCGAGCAGTGCGTTTAAAGCGTTAGGGAAACGAGTGTGGCTCTTCTGTGCGCTTGTTTGTTTTTCTTCTTCTTTTACGGACTATTTGAGAAACCTGAAGTCACCCAGACGAACTCCGAGTTGAGAAAATGCCGAGGAGGAAGCAGCAGGCGCCGAAGCGAGCTGCTGGTAAGAGAGCAGACTGACACCTATCATTCTTCTTCTTCTTCTTCTACTACTACTACTAGTTCTCCTCATTCTTCTTCTTCTACTCTTTTTTTTCCCTGCTGTTTCTTCTTCGTCGTCTTTTAATCCCCCCCCCACACACACACAACCTCTGTCGTTTTTCACTCGGTACACCTTTATTTTGGACTATTTATCCGAAATACGACGTGAAAGTACTCTTTCAAAGTATTTAAATAGTTTTAAATCCTCAATAAAGCCGCTTTTGGTTTCTACTTGTTGGGCTGTAACGTATATCAACGGTCACGCGCGCGCGGTGCTTATCCATAGATTTCAAACTTGTTGTTGGCGTTGGGTTGTGATTCCTGTGACAGACAAAAAAGGGTTAGCAAAGCAAAACAACAACGTTTCGTTGGTTTGGGAAAGTGTCTTCCAATAAAGTTTGAACTTGGTCTGTGGACGATAGTGAACGCAAGCGAGTGGTGTGTGTGTGTGTGTGTGTGTGTGTGTGTGTTTTGAGAGATGAATGTACCAATTGGCTCCAAATATCAGCTGAACTTCGGTTGAACCCTTAAAATCTCCAAGAGAAACGGACACACACACACACACACACACACACACACACTGCTCGTTCCTGTGTGAATAAAAAGCCATGTCGGCTCATTTCTTTTCTGATAAACAAATACAGGTTGCACTCCTTTCTATTATTTAACAGCCTTGTATTTTTTTAAGTAATTAAACACATTTTAATCATTCTTGTTTACTTGTTTACATCATTGTTGGTTTCCTGTA
>CM045731.1:47755000-47787500 GCA_024760905.1 Plotosus lineatus
TGTGTCACCATCGCCAAGAGACAAGAGGAACATGTTGTACCCATTACCGAATACCCAAGATGCTTTTCTTCCATAACATAATCAGAATGTCATTTGAACCAGTAGAACAAAAATGATGTGTCCTGCTTAAAAAAGATTTCTCACACCAAATCCTGTATCATGCGGCGGCATCGTGGCGTAGTGGTTAGCACGCCTGCCTCACACCAAGAAGGTTCTTGGCTCATATTCCTCCCAAAACTTGTGTAGGTTTCCTCTAGATACTCCACAGTTTCCTCCAACAGTCGAGAGGTACGCATATTAGGCTAATTATCTGTTCCTAATTGTCCCTAGGCGTGACTATGAAGGGTGCAATGGTGGTGTAGTGGTTAGCAGGTCCACCTCATAGCACGAAGGTCCTGGGTTAGAGGCCCAGGCTCGGTGTTTGGAGTTCACATGTTCCATGGGTAGTTTCATCTGGGTACGCTGGGTTTTTTTTTTTTCCCATTAGTCTAAAAACATATGTATAAGACTTATTAACTGTTCCAGATTACCGTTGCTTTGTGATGGACTGGCCTTCACCCAGTGTCGGCTGTGATAGGCTCCAGCCTTCCTGCAACCCTATTAGGAGTAAATGGTTCGGCGAATGAATGAATGAATGAATGAAAGAATCTCATATCATTGTGTACTGAGGTCTCATAAATTTTGGATCATCCCGCACTCCCTCCATCTTTCGTGCGTCTTCCATACTGAATCCCGACTTCCCCTTGGCGATGAAGCAGCATCACAAGAAAAAGATTCTTCATTAATCTGAAAATGATCCGCAGTGTACCTGGTTTGCCTCCAATCAAGTGCTTAATGAGTCTCAATTAAGATTTATTATGCAAATTAACCCTCGCCTGCTACTATCTACGGGTGCAGGCGCTATGGCAATATTTTGCTAATGGTGCAATCTGTAACAATTAGACAGGCAAACTTTCGCAAGACTCAGCGCTGATGAAGAAGACGAAGGTCCGCAGGTAAAGGTGTTGGATTTATCATCGCATTCACCATCCTGCTCATTAATTAGGCTCCGCTCATGGAATTCATTGATCATTTGATCGAGGATTTGTGTGTCGGGTTTGTAATCTGTTCGTGACTGATGTTAGATTATGATGCAATGTTTTGTTTACGATATGAACCAGAGTCTGCGCCATCCAGCCTTCAGGAACTTTAATTAAAGCACCCTTCAATGGAGCCACACGCGTCTCGGGCTAAATCTTTGCCCAGCAAGAGTCCTGACCACCTCACTGGCCGCAGTCCAGACATGTCCAACCCCCAGTGCTTTTAGTTTAGCCATTTACCGCAGCCATTGATGGCGTCTCGACAGCTTTATCGCCAACATGTTTCATGACGAGTCCTGCCACGCAATTACACAAGAACTAATTTGATGAATCAATGTGATATCTGGTGCTTCACTCCGACCTCGCCACCTTTTTCACACCGTCGGAGGTCACCGATAGATCAGCTCACATGTTTTTTTTCCCCCTCTCGCAAGCAGCCTCAACACATTGTCTTATAAAGACTATATCTCATTCTGGCACTTAAACAATTAATTGTTTAATTAATTATTGAATTTAAGTCATATTTAAAGGGACCTATATGATGTGTGGATGTACGTGTTTGGCAGGAATCGCTAGAAAGATATATTTTGTAATAATTTGACTAAAAGGATGTCTTCTCTGTGTTAAGCTCAGCATGTTGTCCTTTGTTAAAAATCTCAGTGAAATGCCAGCATGCTTCAGCCCTGCCCCACCTGAAATGTCAGCGAGGCTCATGTGACGTGACAAACGTGGGCGATCGTTAAAAACACTTATCTGCGCATTACCATTCAATTACTTTATTCTTTTTTCCCCAATTTTCTCCCACCCATTAATTTTTGTCTTTCCTATCACATGACCACCATCACGGAGGGGCATAATAATGCACATACCCCCTCTGTGACATGCAATTCCCCATCCCGGCTCTTTATGAACTGCTACCTATATGTATCTGGGGGCGACCTAATACACTCAGTGTGAACGCGCTATCTGCAACCCTTGTACGAATGAGCTCACAGATACCTTTGATTGGCTGGGGATTGCTGTGAGTGACACAGAAGTAAGCATATCTCCCGTGTGATCACTGCCAATTAGCTCCCATGGACTTCTGGTTGCGGAGGGCTGTGGCATCAACCTGGATTCGAACTCTACAGGTTGATAGGCACGGACCTTGTCGATACACCACTCAGGAGCCACTGTGAATTACTATATAATTGAAGCTAGAGAGAGAGAGAGAGAGAGAGAGAGAGCAAGCTTTCAAATTATACATCGTATTGTTTACGCGTGTCCTTGCTGAGTGACGAGCACTTGGCCATGTGTCCGTCGCACCATTCTCCTGCAAATAACAGCTTAATTGAACCTCATTAAAAAGCAGTGACAGCTTAGGTGTCCTTGTATGATAAAGAATAATTCCGATGTACAATGCAGGTTGATTAAAGGAACTCAGAGAACATATTAACGCTTTGATGGCTTGTTCGTGAACAACAGCCACTATCATTTAACCCTTTAATGGCATCAAGAGGCCTAGGGATTGAAACTGTAAATGCTGCTACACCTACTCACCTGCTCAAATTGCGGGAGCCTATCATTATGGTCGCATTTAGGTTGGAGCCTATGTCAGCCAACACTGGGTGTAGGTGGGGTACCCACTGATAAGGGCCAACATACACACAACCTTTCACACGCACACTCAGCTAGGTTCAATTTGAAACAGACAGCGAACCTAATGTGCATGTCTTTGGATTGTTGGAGGAAACCAGAATACCCAGAGGAGACCCGTGTTAATAGGGGGAGAACATGCAAATTCGACACAGAAATGCCCAAGCCAAGCCTGGAACTCGAACCCAGAACCTTCTCACTGTAAGGTGGACATGCTAATCATGCTGATACTAATGTACTATTTATTTTAAAATATAATTTGCTTTTACGAAAAGTATGTCGGATCAGGTTGGAGCGTCCGTGTATTATAAGCCTAATAAATTGTAAAGACACCTGGTGGTTTTGTTGTTTGATTCGATTAGCATGTTTTACACTTTTTTAGGCCAGTTATACAACTGAGCAGTCGAGGGTTAATGGGCTTTACTCAAGGGTACATTCGTGGCATCTTGGTGTTACTGAGGCTTGAACCAGTGACCTTGTGATGAATAGCTCAGAGTAACTACTGGGCCAGCGTTGCCCATGTTGTTAGTCAACTTCCCCATGAATTTTTGATATCTTGATTGTTGTAAATTAAGTTAAATTTAACCAATTCAAAAAAGTTGTCAAGAGACAACTGCAATTGGGCGATATGAGGGAAAACTTTCAACATCGCAATATTTTTTTTCAGTATCATTTGATCTCAATATGTGTCGTGATATAAATTGAATCACTGCTTCTTAAACTGATTGGGATTTGCCCTGATCATATTCCAATTGTACATCTGTGGAAATAAGAAAACACTGGTATACCTCAAAGAACAACGGATGTCATTGTAGAATTTAGATATTTTGGGAGTGTTGAAAAATTTGGTGGGTTTTTGTGTATGTGTGTACGTTGAAAAACATATGGGGGAAAAATGGACTACGATTGATACACATCGGTAGTGATCAGTGTAGCATTGCTACAAAATTTTGGAAAATGGGAGCAAAATCACACAATATTGTGGTCATCGGGTAACAGAGAACATCGGTTGGGGGGGGGGAATCACATAGCAGTACAGTAATATTCAAATTAGGGGTTTTTTCATGCAAGTTCTCCATGCCAGGAATATGGAATTCCCAATGAGCTGGACCAGCTGTACATAAACTAAAATATTTCGAGCTTTATGTGGAAGATGAAGCGTTTCACACAAAAACAGAGCATTCAGTTCCACATTGTATGTCTTCAACCCCATGTAGCTGTCAAAAACCTCACCAAAAAACATCACTGGTTCTTCAGCAACGTCTCAGTGGGGTGTCTACTCTCTAAGGACTGACTGTGAACGATATGCGAGTACGGCCAGGTATTTTAGATTGGTTCCAGGAACCACCAGTGAACAGCGAGTTGCAGTTGTATTAATAATACAGGTATATGCAAATAACCAGGTAACTTCATTACACACTATTCCAGGAAATGTTCCTTTCATATTATTATTTATTAATGCATCTGAGCACACAATAGTCAGATAATAGATTACAATGTACTATATACTAATATATATATATATATATATATATATATATCTCCCAACATCCCACCCCGCTGGCCTCCCATTGGCTAGGAGAAATGACGTATTATGGAGCTGCATCTCCATAATACCCATGATACTTTTTGTATAAAGGACAGAGTTACTGTTGTTTCGTGAGTTTTTTGAGTGTGCTCATTGTAACTTTATTTTTTTGGCTCAGGCTTTTAACCTTACATAAACAATTTGCAAGATTGTAACTCTACTAAGAAGACATGGTCAACACACACACACACACACACACACACACACACAGACACGCAGACACGCGCACGCACACACACACACACACACACACACACACACACACACACACACACACACACACACGCATGTGTGATTCCCAGTGCGAGTGAAAAGAAGAAGCGGGCTCGTGGCATGCGGTTGAGTGATATCGCAAAGGAATATGGCCTAACCCGTCTACCATAGGTACGATATTGAAGCAGAATGAGGCCTTAAAAGGCATACTTTTTATCATTTTTAAAGGGTTTTGGGGTAGTATTGAGGACCTTGGAATGAATCACGCATTTTACATGTAAAATGCGGTTCAGCTTACAGGCTATGAAACCACTTTTGGAATGGATTAATTTCGTAAGGTGAGGTACCACTCTATATCCCTCACTTTCTGTGGTTAATTGGGACCGAGATCCCCCCGCGACCGCCGAATCCCACGAAGTAGGATCGACCCCCCCCGACTGACGGATCTTCTTCTTTTCCTTTCGGTTGCTCCCTTCAGGGGTCGCCACAGCAAATCATCCGCCTCCATCTCCTCCTGTCCTCTGCATCTTCCTCTCTGACTCATGCCTTTCCTCTTCTCTTTCTCTGCCTATGGACACGCCTCCCGCCTCTCCTTCTTCGACGTCTTCGACCAACAGTAGTCCAATTTCCATCAGCACCCTGTTGATTGACAGCACTGATGTCGGTCGTTGTTAACGCGGGCCTCGACTGATCCGGTATGGGGGTAATACTTCTGATTTGCATCATAAAAGTTTGGCATTGGTTTTACGTCGGATGCCCTTCCTGACACAACCCTCTGCATTTCTCCGGGCTTGGGACCGGCATGAGGGGGAGAGACACTGGTCAGTGCCCCCCCGCCCCCCCCCCCCCCCCCTCATGGCTGCATTCCTGACTGACGTATACATACCTGTATATATTTATATAATATCAATAAATACATATTCAATGCTATAAATATTAATAACAATGAAACATTTGAAAATAATACATAAGATGTAAATAAACGACAAATACACACGCATACGGATGCACGTGCACACACACACACACAGATGTGCACCTCACATAAAAATGTAAGCAGTTTTGATGGGGATTTTTGGTTTATTTGTTGTTTTGTTTGGGATTTATTTTTATTTTTTTTTTGCATAACTGGCCTTGTTTTTGTGGCATTTTCCTTAACTTTTCCCCTATTCTTCCTTCATTTCCTTATTTTTAAATTCAATTCATATTTAAAAAAAAAAACGCGATGTACTGAAGCCGCATGATTTGAAGCACTAAGTAGCAAGGGATCCCTGTATATAATACTTATCAAATATTGGCACTTGTGTACTAGTATTGTCTTGTCATTGGCACTGGGCCATGTACTAACAACTCAGAAAACTCAACTGCAGGAGAGCAGTTTTATAGAATATCAAAAAGTGATAGCAGCACAGTTGCAAAGGTGATATTCTGGTTGCTTAATCGTTAATACTCTGGATTAATTATCAGAATGCTGCTGGTTCTAACCCAGTAAGTACCACCAAGCTGCCAGTGCGAGCGAGGTCCTGAGTCGTCAACTGCACAGCTATATAGAGGGCGTCTTATAAATGCCGAAAATATAAATATTGCTTTTATATTATATTATACAGTGGTTACCTTGACTTACGATTGTCTTGTATAACAAATTTTCCATGATACGAGCTGTGATCCAACCAGAAATCTGCCCCATCCAATCAGCAATCTTTTGATTTACGAGCTCTGCTGGGGAAATGGCTTTTCCTGGCCGATTAGCTTTGTATTCTTCTGCGTGTATTCCTCCGCGCTCCGAGAACGCCTTGTGGAGTGCTCCTCAATTATTTTCTGTGATGCCCCCTATAGGAAGAAAAAAGACACCCCCCCCCCCCGTGCCTCTCATGAGAGTATAAATAGTGTTTACTGCACTTCATATTGTTTGTTCGGTGCTTTTTCTTCTACACCATAGATGTGAGAGTGCCACTGCCACCTAGTGTAATTGCGCATCCTCTACAGTAGGTGGCAGTGGTGCTCTCACTGTGTTCCCTACACCATAGGCAATGACACTTAATTGTACATATGCAATGACACTAAATTCTAGTACAGTACAGTAGGCCCTTGACCATTTGCGGTTTTGCACTCTCGCCCCCACATACTCACGGATTGCTGACAAATCCGGTTGTAACTGGCACGTGATTCAAATTTAGCTAATGGCTGAGAGCTTTTGTTTCTCCCTCCAGGTGATTGGTTGAGATGATGCCCCATTTTTCTCAATCACGCACATGTTGTCAATATGCATTTTTTTTCTGTGTTTATAATTACCAGTTAAACTCTATGATGCCACCCTAACGCACATCTTCTAAGGCTTCTGGTAAGGAACCTAAGCGCCAGAAAAAGGTAATGACGCTGCATGAGAACGTAGAACTGCTTGATATGACACAGGAAGGAAAAGGTTATGCTCCAGTAGGGCGCCATTATGCAGTGAATGAATATGAATATATATATATATATATATATATATATATATATATATATATATATATATATATATATATATATAAACACACACACACACACACACACACACACACACATACAGTCTGCCCCCAACTTACGAAATTAACCCATTCCAGAGCCCTTTTCGTATAACGGAGATTTCGTAAGTAGAGGTCGCATTTTACATGTTAAACGCCTAATTCGTTCCAAAGCTCCAGTCTTTGGACTTGATCAACCCCTTAAACCCTTTAAAAATGATAAAAGTACACCAATTTTGTGTTAAAAGTAAAAGAAAATTATTTTTTAAACCATTTAAACATTTTATTAACATATTAAACCATTTTATTAACATATTTATTAATTAACCATTATTAAACATTTTTTATTAGCACACACACACACACCTTTCTCTCTCTTTCTCTCTCTCTCTCTCTCTCTCTCTCTCTGTCTCTCTCTCTCTCTCTCTCTCTCTCTCTCTCTCTCGTGCGCGCTGCGGGCCATGCCCACAAGACATGAATTCAAAGTGCATTCCCTGCTTGAGAAACTCAACTTTAATTTGATTCCTTGAGAGATCGGAATTCCAGATGAGCTCAAATGCGCCTACATTTATTAAACATTTACTGAATTAAGCAACTTAAAAAACTAAACTAAAAACTAAAGAGTGAAGCTTCCTTCTGTCTCTATCTGGGACGACAGCGGGGCGGGATATTGAGAGACAGCCAATGAGAGAGCAACTCGAGCGTCGTGTGAAATTTTGATTGGCGCGTTTGAATTTTGAATTTCTTTACGTAACAGGGGTTGTTTCGTATCTCGGGGACGGAAAGTATTAAAATCTTTCTACTGTGTATTTCTTTGAACTGTTGTATTAAAATTTTTTCAATTATTATTCCAGTACAGTACCTAAGTTCATGTTTCTGCATGAGATTTTATGTTCTGTAGCATATTTAACAAATAATACCAAAAGGATAAACTTTATTACAGTACTTTTCATGTCCTTTTACATTGAAGTTGGAGTAACGTCTTGGAGTGACGTCTCCAAGATGGCGCTGCCCAGAGGGCGATGTCACGGAGTTCTCTGAGTCAAATTGTTTCTTTGTTCGTTTAAATTTGTTTTATTTGTTGTTTTGTTTGTTCATGTTTTTCTCTATGCTCGTCTACAACCGGTCGACTCTACTACAGCTATAAGATCGAAGTATCTTCGGGTGTGTATAACTAAGCACGCTCAACTGGTCTTTTTAGCCAGGATGCGGCTAGCAGAGCTAATATGCTACAAGAAGCCCAGGCGGGAAGGGGCCGAACGACGACTCCGGCGCTTGGGATTGCAGGGGATGAAGGCCGTGTAGCTGGCTGGTATAATCGCCTCATCGGGCGTACTCTCCTCGAGCCATGTTTCATAGACACGCAGTCCTGTAGATCCCTCTGCGCTGCAATCTGAGCATGAAGCTCGTCCATCTTGTTTCGCAGGGACTGAACATTTTCAAGTAGTATGGCCGGAAGTGCTAACCAAGCCTCTGAGAACTCCGCCTGGGCTTAGCCGGTAGCCGCTAGCTAACCGCTAGCATTGAGTTGCCATAGCATATACAGTAAGCTCAAGATAGAAGTTGTTGCGTGCTTAGTTGCCCGTAGCTGAAGCTGCCCATAGCTGTAGTAGGTTCAACCGATCATAGACGAGCATAGTGCAAAACATGAACAAACAAATAAAACAAATTAAAACGAACAAAGAAACAATTTGACTCTGAGAACTCCGCGACGTTGCCCTCTAGGCAGCGCCATCTTGAAGACTTTGCTCCAAGACGTCACTCCAAGTTCAATGTAAAAGGACATGAAGCGTAATAAAGTTTATCCTTTTGGTATCATTTGTTAAACATACTACACAACATAAAATCTCACGCGCAAACATTCTAAGAATTAACTTAGGTACTGTACTGGAATAATAATTGAAAAAGACTTTAAAACGAGTGCTTTACAACAGTGTATGCTGTATAATGTTTATATTTTATCATAAATAAAATAAGAGTAAAAATTGAAAAGTTTTTCTTAATCATTACTATAGTTTACTACATTAATACTGTATTAATGAGTAAGACTGTCTATAGAATGTGTTTAAGAAGCATATGTAATAGATACATAGTATTTTACTTCCGGCTGCTCCTTCGCACATGTTACATGGGGTTTTACTTCTGGGTACAGAACTCGTGGATTATCTCAATTCGTGGGAGGGCTCGGAACCGAACCCCCGCGAATGGCAAGGGCCTACTGTATGCCGTTTATATATTTTATTGTCATTAAATATTATCACAGTACAAAATTAAACAGTTTTTACTTAATCATTACTACATTTTACTAGTGCAGGTAACTGGATTATCAAAGGCCGGCCATGTCTTTCACTGTCTATGGTTTGAGGTTCATGTAAAAGAATTATTGCTGATTTTCGTAAAGAGTAGCTGCAAAGCCGTCAGCGTGTTTCTGTCACTTGCTAAAGGGTTGTGACAGGAAGGGCATCCGACGTAAAAACCTATGGCAAATCAAATGTGCGAATCAGATTATTTGTTGTGGTGACCCCTGAAAAATGGAAAAAGCGAAAAGGAAAAGAAGATTACTGAATTCATGAGTAAGACTGTCTATAGAATGTGTTTAAGAAACATATTTTAACGCTTGTAATATGATACATATGGTTTTACTTCCGCATTAATAATTAACGCTTGTAATATGATACATGGGGTTTTACTATCGGGTACTTACTCGTGGAATTTCTTGATCTGCGGCAAGGGCTGGAATCGAACCGCTGCGAAAGTGGGACCTACTTTATGGCAAAAAAGCATGTTTCCCCGGGTCCCCCCTGGCATCACCCCACGCCCCCAACTTATTTTTTTATTCTTGTTTTATTATTATTCATTATTAATTATTATTAATGTTATTGTACATGTATTATTATTATTATTAAATATTTATTGTTTTTGCTGTTTATCTTTAATATATTAGGTCAAATATACATGTTTGTGGCAGGTTATATGAGTTTGGGAGGGGTTGGAATTTTCATCGAACAAACTTTTTTGGTTTACGATTAAATTCGTAAGATGTCAGGTTGGCAGGCATGAGGTGGTGCGTAACAGAGGAAGAGGAGGAGGAGGCGAATTTTGTGCATGTGCACTCTACGAATACCAGCGAGGAAAGCCCCAACAAGGCCAGTGCTTCTCAAATAGTGGGGTGCGGTGTGAAAACCAAACATTTCACCCAGCGCGACTATGTATAGAAATGTATAGAAAGTGTCATTGCGTATCCTCTACAGTAGGTGGCAGTGGTGCTCTCACTGTGTTCCCTATGGTGTAGGAAAAAGCACCGAGTAAATGATATCAAGTGCAGTAAAAACTATTTATAGTCACGCTGGGGGAGGGGTGAAATGTTTGTTTTTGTTTTTTTTTCCTATAGGCGGCGTCACAGAAAATAATTGAGAAGCACTGCACAAGGCATGCTCGGAGCGCAGACGAATACACGTGGAAGAATACGAGGTTCATCAACCCGGAAAAGCCCTTTTCCCAGCAGGTCTCGTAAATCAAAATTTTGCTCGTTAGGTGGGGCAGATTTTTGGTGGAATCGAAGCTCGTATCATGGAAAATTCGTTATGAAAGACACTTGTAAGTCAAGGCGCCATTGTAAATCGAATTTGTGAATTAAGGTTGCAAATGGATGAGAAAAGTTTTTTTTTAAAAATGAGACCTGAAGCGGGGGTTTAGGAAATGTTCTAGTTTGTAAATGGGAATTAACCAGGAATTGTGATAATTATGACATCAGATAAATTTTAAATTAAATCAGTTTGTTTTAGCCCAGATCATTCTACAAGTCAGTATACTAAAAAATTCTACAATATGCACAAGTGTTTTTTTTTTTTTTTTTTTTTTTTTTTCACTACATTAAGTAAAAGGTTAACCAGGGCAGTGGTGGTCTAGTGGATAGGGCACAGGATCGCTGATCCGAAGGCTGGGGGTTCGAGTCCCCACAGGGTTGTCACTGTCCCCCCAGTGCGGCTAACTGGGTTATCAAAGGCGGGCCATGTCTCACACTGTCTATGGTGAGAGGCATGTAAAAGAGCTGACTTTTGTAAAGAGTAGCTGCAAAGCCGTCAGCGTGTTTCTGTCCCTTGCGAAAAGGGTTGTGACAGGAAGGGCATCCGACGTAAAAGCCTCTGCCAAATCAAATGTGCGAATCAGACGACTCGCTGTGGCGACTCCCGAGAAAAGGGAAAAAGCCGTAAGAAAGACAAAAGTAAAAGGCTAACCTGCAATTTTCCCATTAATTTTAGTTTATTTCGTTATATTCCTATTACTTCCCACTGAATGGAAAATAATTCAGCTTTGAAAATTTCCAGAATTTTGCAACACTAGTTGTGGGAGAGTTTTATTGACTTATCTTTGGAAGGAGTCTCCATTATCAGAATAATATTCCAGTGTAAAGCTCAACTATAAGTTTTCCGAGAAGCCTTAGTCTTTCTTCTTTCTTGGAATCAAGCTGCATTTTCATTTCTTACAATTTTTTTAGAAAGAAGTGACTGTTCATCTCTGCTATATAACATAAGTAATAAGAGGAAATAGTTTCACCGACAAACAGAACTATATAAAAAATAAAAGTGGGTCTGACGTGTTTTGAAATGAATTGAAGTGAAACACCTTATTACTGATGAGAAAACTCAGTGTGCAGTGCAGCATTACATTCAGAGATCACAATTTTACCATAACAGCACTCAAAGTGCTTTATTACTCTTAGACTGTAGCCATTTTCCAATGCTAACAATTTGTGTGATTAAACATCGATGTCATACTTTCTGAAAGTACACGAACACTTTTGCCTGCCTGGAGAGGTTCACCTGCTCGTCCGCATGTGCATGGAATGAAACTGTCTTTAAGTGATGCTGTTAGGTGTAGTAGATTATTATTGTGCGTACTGTATGCGTGTGCCATGTTGTGGTTTCTGATGAGCAAATATTTATTGCAGTACTTTTACTGATCTACAGCTGCAAAAAAAGGCCAATTATGCAAAAAAAACCCAAAAAAAACAAACAAAAAACAACCCAAAACTACTTACATTTTTATGTGAGTTGCGCATCTGAGTGTGCACGTGCGCGTCTGTATGTGTGTATTTATATTTTATTTACATCTTATGCATTCTTTTTGTAATGTTTAATTGTTATTATAAGCATTTATTACATTTAATTTGTACTTATTGATATTATATACACATATACACGTATGTATACGTCAGTCGGTGGGGTCAATCCTACTTTGCGGAATTCGGCAGTTGCGGGGGGATCTCGCTCCCAATTAACAGCGGAAAGTGAGGGATTCCCCCTGTGAATACTGAAATCCGCGAAGTAGGATCAACCCCCCAACCGTTACTGACTGACATATACGTACATGTTTATGTGTATATAATATCAGTAAATACATATTAAATGCTATAAATACATATAATAACAATTAAACATTACAAAAAGAATGCATGAGATGTAAATAACATATAATGTGGGCAGTGGTGGTTTAGTGGTATTGGGCGCTGGATCGCTGATCCTAAGGTTGGGGGTTCGAGTCCCACTCTCCACAAGTTTGTCACTGTCCCCCCAGTGCCTAACTTGGTTATCAAAGGCGCGCCATGTCTCTCACTGTCTATGGTGAGAGGTTCATGTAAAAAAACCATTGCTAACTTTCATAAAGAGTAGCTGCAAAGCGGTCAGTGTGTTTCTGCCCTGCTCAAGGGTTGTGTCAGGAAGGGCATCCGACGTAAAAATCTATGCCAAATCAAACGTGTGAATCATTCACTGTGGCGACCCCTGATAAAGGGAAAAAGCAGAAAAGAAATCTCTCGTAAATAACATAAATACACACACATACATGCACCACACAAAAATATGTAGGTAGTTTTGTTTGGGGGGGGGGGGGGGGGTTGTTTTTGTTTTTGTTTATTTGAGGTTTTGTTTTTGCATAATTGACCTTGTTTTTGCTGCATTTTCCTTAATTTTCCCCCAATTCTTCCTTAATTTCCTTATTTCTTATTTCGATGAATGTTTAAAAAAACAATGCGATGCACTGAAGCCGCATAAATTGAAGCGCGAAGTAGCGAGGGATCCCTACATATACACACACACATAGTATAATGTTTATATATATATATATATATATATATATACAGTGATACCTCTGCTCACGAACATAATTGGTTCCCAGAAAGTGTGTGTGAGGCGAAAAGTTCGTCTTCCGAACATTTATTTCCCATAAGAAACCATTAAAATGAGAATAATCCGTTCCCAGGTCCCCATAAAACATAATTTTCTACTAAATAAGCCTTAAAACTACACAAAAATATACCTTATTTTATGTATAATAAATGTGCTATTGTATTGTAATTAAAGAAATAAACT
Organism: Plotosus lineatus; assembly: GCA_024760905.1. NCBI lineage: Eukaryota > Metazoa > Chordata > Actinopteri > Siluriformes > Plotosidae > Plotosus > Plotosus lineatus. The sequence continues at coordinate 47,768,391 of CM045731.1, forward strand.
GTACTGTATAATAAAGTCGTTTTATTTACCTTTGTGATGGTAGTTGATGGCTTGATGGAATGGAGTGGGAGGAGGAGGGAGGGAGGGACTTACTGTTTGGAAGGAGAGTTTGGAAACGCCTACTGCTTGGAAACACCCTTAGCCACACACGCACCCTTAATAGCTTCCTTGTTCTTAAGGATGGTGGTAGACTTAGCGTACTGGTACTGGGACGCTGAGTCACACAAACGCACACCTCGTTCGTGTTTTTCAATGATCTCCGCCTGTGGTGGGGTCTTTTCGGTCCCATAATAGCAAAAGTACACTCAATATGGTCCAAAATGTCTATCAAACACAAACCACTTCCGCATTCAAAGAAAGGGGTGACGAACTGTGACGCCATGAGCGTCGCGTCAGCTTCTCTCGTGGCCGCCACCGTGGCACTGTTCGACCGCGTGGTTTGATTCGTCCGCCGAAAACTAGTTCGTCAGCAGAGACTATATGCTCGCAAATTTAATGTTCTTGAGGCGAAAAGTTCGTGAGCTTAAGCTGTTAAGTCAGCGGAGGTTTTACTATATATATATATATATATATATATATATATATATATATATATATATATATATATATATATATATACATTATGCTATCTCTCACTCATTTGTTCCACCGCTTAATTCTACCAATAGGCTTACGTGAAGGATGGTGCCTATCTCAGCCGATACTGGGTGAAGGTACTGTTACACAATTTCTTCTGGGATGAATTAAGTATTTTGATTGTGACATCCTGAACCATTCACACCCGTACCCACACCCAGGGATCATTTGGAACAGTCAGTTAACCTAATGTGGGTCTTTGGACTGTGGGAGGAAACCGGAGTACCAGAAGGAAATCCACCCAAGCACTGGCTAAACATGCGAAATCCTAGTGGGAACACCCTGTCCAAGCACAAGACTTAAACCCAGGTCCTTCTTGCAGTGAAATGGACATGCGAACCACTACGCCACTCTCCCCCTCCATTAGGTTAATTGCTCACTCACTCTTTTGCCAAACTGCTTAATCCTGTTAGGGTTGTCTCAGCCGACACCAGGAGAAGACGGGCACATTCTGAACATTGTGGGCCTTCTTGCTGTGTTCCGGACATGATAATCACTACGCCACCATGCCACCCTTCACTCTTACTCCTAGGGGAAATTAGGGACAGCTAATTAACATAATGTGCGTATTTTTGAAAGCAAAGTACCTGGTGGAAACCTAAGTAAGTATGGGGAGAACATCCCAACTCCACATACAAACATCCTCGCCAAGCCTGAGACTCGAACCCAGGACCTTGTTGCTGTGACAGGTGCTTGACGTGCTAACCAGTAAGCTGGTGTATGTTTTCTACATTGCCCAGCATTAGTGCAAGAAGTGAGTAATCCATAGATTGTAGTTGGTTATATATCTTTTGCTGTGGTTTGTGTACTACAGACTGAAATCGGTGGTATTTTGACGAATCGGTTTAACTGATATTTTTATCCGGCTAATGGGAATTTGCCACAAATGGATGGCCCTTATAATGAGTATATGACTAATATTGTAATTTAGGATGTGGGCAAACGAGAAATTATGAAATTATGCAGAGTTCCGCGGCGCTGATAAAACGAGCTCACTAAAGATCTAAAATAATGTCATTCCTCCAATTAATTGGGTTTCTGGAAACATTCTCCAGCGTCGCAAAAGACCCGGTTATTTAGCAATCGGTTAAAAGATTGGAAATTAGTCCAACAGATTTTCTAATTGCCAACTGAAACCCAACATGTTTTACACGATATATGTGTTGAACATTCTTCTAGTTTGTAAAGTCGGCAGTGTTTACGCCGTACATGGTGGGTGTGCTTTTGAAGAGGTTATAACCATCCTGGCAAAAAAGAAAAGCTATAAATATTTTTTTGAAAGTCTCTGCGATGTAAAACCAGGCACTTCTATTATTTATAGTCTATGAATAAAATACATACACAGTATTGGCAGACTTTCAACATATAATTATCCCCATTTGCTTAATATCAGCTTTTAAAAGTCTGTGTGTGAAAGTTTGCATGGCACAAAATCAAGAACTGCTTGTGAACCAAATCAAAATCCACCACACCACCCCCACTACCACCACCAAACCCCCAACACACACACACACACACACACACACACACACACACACACACACACACACACACACATCTGGCCTCATCCCTCAATATCATCATTCCTCTGACATTTCAACGAGCATGTCTCTCTTTCCCCACTACCACCATTTTGTAAATTTGAAAGGGGGAATTTCCTCAAAGGAGGGATTTATGGCTCCGAGCTGGCTTCACATGATTGATAGCGCACAGTGGAGCCTTTGTACAGGATGATGCATGCCTCGATGTGGGCCAACTGTATCTGTCTGAAACAAAACACGATGCCAGGCCTTTCAGTGCGCTCTCGATTTGACTCCGCCAGAGGAGGGTTCCTGTAACCTCTGTGTGGGTGGACTTTGTGAATATGAAAGGGGAAAAGTGTTGAGAAACTAATGCGATCTAGTCAGGAAGTAGGTAGGGATTTCAGCACGAGCTTGACTCCGAGGGTTTTTCATGGGCTTGGCGATGAACGGAGGGTTTCATGAAGCAATGGAGTTGCTTTTCATGGTAATGCAGAAGTGCATCTTTTTTATTTATTTTTTTTGGTGAACTCCAGGAGGACTAGAGATGACCTTTCATGAGTCGTCTTACATCTGCTCCTAAAGCGACCATGGGCTTTATTCAGACTCCCATCAGTATGCAGTGGACCCCCCTCCCCCCACCAACACACACACCTCACATCCATACACATATACATATGCAGTTCTATTTTGGGAAGCTCATATTCCCGTTTATTCCTTCATTACAGAGGAAAGATGAAAAAAAACACCAATGTAATCTGTAGAAAATTGCCTATTGAGATTGTGAAGTACTCTGCTCAATACTTCAGCGTTACAGTGTGGTGCTGTCGCGTGTGGTTTGGTGGGGAGATAATATTGGTGATTCTATCATGCAAACACAGACAAACTTCATCCATTAAAATTGCTTTTATAATCTTGCCCATGTGCAATAAACTTTCCTCACAGTGCATAGAGCCTGGTTGGAATTTATCATCATCATCACCATCATCATTATGATAATAATAATATTGATGATAATAATAATAATAATTGTTATTATGATTATTATTATTATTTCGGTTCATTTTCTGTAACTGCTTATTCCTAATTCAGGTCGCGGGGAGGCTGGTGCCCATCCCAGCCGACTCCGTGCGAGGGCAAAGTTCACCCTGGACAGCTCGCCAGGCCATCGCAGGGCAGAAACACGCTGACGGCTTTGCAGCCTACTCTTTCAAAAGTCAGCAATGATTCTTTTATATGCTTCACACCATAGACAGTGAGAGACATGATCGGCCTTTGATAACCCAGTTAGCTGCACTGGGGGGGGGGGAGTCATCCTTGTGGAGAGTGGGGCTTGAACCCACAACCATAGGATCAGTGATCTAGCGCCTGAAACCACTAGGTCACCACTGCCCTGTAATAATAATAATAATAATAATAATAATTATTATTATTATTATTATTATTATTATTATTATTATTATTATTATAGTTTTTATTTGTTTATTAAATTACATTTTACTTTCAAATTTAATTTATCAGATGATAAAATTATTTTTAAAATATAGGGTAAAAATAAATAAATAATAACTATACTAGTAAATGTTATCTATAAATATTGGTGGACCATTTTATACCCTGAAAGGGTTTGAATTCCAGGCTCTGTGGGGCTTTCTTTTTTGAGTTTGAATGTTCTCCCCATGATTGGGTGGGTTTCCTCCGGGTACTTCCGGTTGTCTCCTGTAATCCGAAGACATGCGCATTAGACATTCATTAATTTTCTGAACCATTTAATCAGTTAACTTTTGTTAATTAGGGGTCATGGGGAGTCTGGCACCCATCTTAACCGACTCCGGGCGAGGGCAGAGTAGAGTACACCCTACTCTTTACAAAAGTCAGTGATGGTTTGTTTACCAGCATGACCCAGGTAGTTACACTGCAGGGACAGCAATCATAACTTCTTTTCAGTGGCGTTTGAACCCCCAACCTTGGAATTGGTAATCTGGCACCTTACCACTGGTCCAGCACTGCCCATTAGGCTAGGTAGTGAGTGTGAATGGTTGTGTGTGTTGACCCCGTGAAGGTCTGGTGAAGTGTTCACGGGGTCAGCAGAGATAGGCTTCATCCTCCCAGTGAACTTAGTATGGCAAATGATTGAGTGAGAGAGTAGTTATAAATATGAATAATATTAATAAAGGCACCCTCTGATGGTCTGGCGAGCTGTCCAGGGTGTACCCTGCCCTCGCCCAGAGTCGACTGAGATGGGCGTCAGCCTCCCTATGACCCTAATTAGGATTAAGTGGTTCAGAAAATGAATGAATGATTAAATAAAGCCATTCGATCTCACCATATTTGATGAGAACTCCAGTTGCCCCTCTCTGAACTTTGTCCTGCTCAGCCTCGCCTCATGTCAGCCTTCGCTTCTCATGAAGCTCCCCACATTGGTCTTTTGACCCTGCACTCAGTTCCCTTATCCAGCTGTTGCTCTCAAAGTTGGAATGGCCACCATGGCCGCCTGCTTGCGTGAGTGGAGCCATGTGTGTCTGCCCTGGGAACGCTGAAGGGTTTGCAGGGGTAAGCACTCTAATACCTGCCATTACGTACCCAGAGGGAGTCATTACAGCTCGGCCGAGTCCGTCGCAGATCACAGGCAAACGAACGCCGCAGCTCGTCCGGTTCCAGACAACTCCCATAAGAGCGGCTATGAGACCATGTGAGCGCCCTGAGCGGAGGCCACTTCCTGTCTGATGCCAGTCCGGTATACCCAGTATGCACGCAGCAATTTACTTAGGAACACCCGGACATACAGAGTTTAGTTCAGTACTTGCCGTAATGTTTTTACGTGATCTCAGTGACCTGGGACAATTCTCTGTGTCTTTATTATCTGTACGCCAGAATAGTAAGTGCAGCTCAGTATCAGGAGCAATCCCGCAGGATTCACCGCAGTAGTAAAGCGGATACATTCCTTTATTAAGGATTTCTGAAATTCACCTGTATCAGAAAAACCTATGCAAACATAGTATCTGCATCGGCACAAGCACGGCATGGGATCGGCGGGGAAAGCGCGGCGGCTGAGGTGTGCTATGCTTTAGAGAGGGACTTCCTAGTGATCACTCTGATACACACAGCCATGTGCCAACCTGCTAGCAGATGGCCCGAGGACGATGGGAGCTTATTAGTGCAGTTCAACAATGTTCTGTTTCTATCACTGGACCCCCCCCCCCCCAACCAACCAACAAACCCCCCCCCAGCCAACATCTGGAGTGTGTGTGTTACAAAAGAGATTTCTTTGTTATTTTTCTTTGTTAAATAAGAATGTCTGTTTTGTGTGTGTGTTTAGTAGACGTTTTAGATTCCGTTGTTATAGAAACCGTAATATGAAAGAACAGACACTTTAAAACAAACCTGTGATTTGCTGACATACGACATCTATTTATTTACTTTTGTTTCTTTGTTTTCATGTCTAATATTTATCTGTCTATCATTATTCGTTTCTCTGTCTATCTGTCTATCTATGTAGCTGTCTGTCTGTCGGCCTATGTATCATATCTACCTGTTGAAGTGTATCTATCTATTATTAGTTTATTTATTTATTGGTTAGTTTGTTTCTTTGTGGTTGTTTGAGAATAAAATGTAAATGATATTTCTAAAATCCACTTAAACACCATCGTTCTGTACAAAGAACCCTATACTGTTTTCATTGGCCCTCTTTTGTCAGGTGCTCTTAAACAATACAGGTGTAGGTGTACCTGTACCAAGTGCTGTTGTTACCCCCTCCAAACACACACACACACACACACACACACACACACACACACACACACCACCAAATGTTTTGATGATCTGTTTTCAGCTGAATTTGCCACATTGTCCCAGTTTCGTTGATACTTGCGGTGTAAGATCTCATTCTTACCATTTCTCTTTCACCGTTGTTTTAAAAACCCCTATTACACCATGCTTCCTGTTTACTACCTGTAAAACCAACTGTTTCACACCTGCCCAGCGTTAATTATTTTCCTGCAACTACACACACCTGCTGTGTTTCATTCCATACTTAATGGAGAGAGAGAGAGAGAGAGAGAGAGAGAGAGAGAGAGTGTGTGTGTGTGTGTGTGTGTGTGTGTGTGTGTGTGTGTGTGTGTGTGTGTGTGTGTGTGTGTGTGTTGCATTTGACCTGGCTTTGGCTCCTGTGCCCTTGCTGTGCTGGGACCTCTGAAGCCCTAATACATGACTCATTGCTTCCTGTCTGTTCTGCTCACACTGATCAATCACCCAGGTGTGTGTGTGTGTGTGTGTGTGTGTGTGTGTGTGTGTGTGTGTGTGTGCGCGCCTCCACAAAAAGCACCTGCTTGATGCCCCTCCACTGAGCCGCTGTCACTTTGGCTGCTTTTGACTAATCCATCTATTTTGACTTGTGCTTTGTGTACTAACGGTTTGTGCATGTGTGTGCATTCAAGCGTTCATCCATACACAAGTAAATCTATTTGTTGTCACAATTCGGTTGCATTTATAAGAAAAAACATTTTGTTTTTTTTCCCCACCCACCCATTTCTGTACATTGTGTGTGTGTGTGTGTGTGTGTGTGTGTGTGTGTGTGTGCGCACATGCAGTATTCATGCTAGCACTTCTGTTCATTTTATATTTTTGTTGAAGTCATATGTATATGTCTAGTGTGTGTGTGCGTGTGTGTGCGTGCGTGTGTGTGTGTGTGTGTGTGCCTGTGTGCTTGCATGCATTCATGAGAGAAAATTGATTTGTTACACATCAAGCATATTTTCTGCTTTTATTCATGTCTGAATATTTGTCGTATCAGATTTTGACGATGAAGCATCTGCACATGTCGACACTGTGTGTGTCTCTGTGTGTGAGGTAGCAGTCACTGTCCAGACACCTCCTTCAGGGAGCTCATCAGGCTTTGTGTTCCCTTTCCCCTTGCGCCTCGGGCCATCCATATTCATTTCCTACACTGATTTAGTTGAGATGAAGAGAGAGGGCTGACTTTTCTTCCCTCCCTCCCTCCCTCCTTCCTTCCTATGTCTGCTGTTGCCTTTCTGCTACCTCACATGACAACCTAGTCATTGTGTCAGATTAATATGATAGTTCAGTAGACCCATGTCAAATAAGAGCAGCTTTACAGTCTTTGAGCTGACTCCTGCTACTTAGAGACTTTAATATCAAAGGCATGTTTTAAAGTTCAGCTCTGGTGTAACGTACACAAAGTCGGTGTAATTAAGGTCTTTAATAGGCATATAACGACTCTCCCAATGCACAGGTTGGATCGGGATATTGGGTTTATGATTGGGTTTCCCCCCATGATATTTCTGAAAAATTAAAAATAAATAAATAAATGCTTCAAAAAATTATGAAAATAAATATTCCCTTTTTGAAAAAAAATATATAGTTGTGTTATATAACCAACAATAATTATTTGTGGAGGCTGGAGTACAATACAATGGCTTATTAACTATATAAAATATTCCTATTCATAAAGATGAAACTCAGAACAAATAGGCTTTTCCTAAATAACCATTCAAATCTTTGTCCTCTTTTCCTTTCGGCCGTTCCCTTTTTCTCAGGGGTCGCCACAGCGAATCGTCTGATTCGCATGTTTGATTTGGCATAGGTTTTTACGGCGGATTCCTTTTCTGACACAACCCTTTAGCAAGGGGCAGAAGCATGCAGGCGGCTATGCAGTGACTCTTTACGAAAGTCAGTAATGGTTCTTTTACATGCCTCTCACCATAGACAGCGAGAAACATGGCCGGCCTTTGATAACCCAGTAAGCTGCACTGGGGGGACAGTGGCAACCCTGTGGAGAGTGGGACTCGAACCCCCAACAGTAGGATCAGCGATTACCACTAGGCCACCACCGCCTAAATAATAAATAATAGATAATAAATAACCATTCAAATAACCATTCATATACATTAGTGAAGGTTGTCTTCAGGTATAAATATAAATCATATATATGTGTGCGCGCGTCCGTGCGTCCGTGCGTGCGTGCATGCGTGCGTGTGGTTTCTGAAGTCTGTAAGAAAATAGATATGGTGGTGTAGTGGTAAGCATGTTCACCTCACAGCAAAAATGATTGTGTGTGTGGGCCCTGTGATGATGTAGTGAGCTGTTCAGGGTGTACACTTCCTTTGCTCACAGTCAGCAGAGATAGACTCCAATCTTCCCTCGACTCTAGTAGAAGTAACTGGTTTGACAAATGATTGAGATGAGTATAAGAATATTTATTCATTCATTTATTTTATGAACTACTGAATACTAATCATGGTTGTGGGGCAGCTGGTGCCCATCTCAGCCGAGAGCTCGGACAACTTACTACGCCATCACATGGCAGAACCATGCCAACGGCTATGCAGCTATTCTTGATGAAAGTCAACAATGGTTCTTTTACATGAATCTCTCTCCCCAATAGACAGTGAACGGCATGGCCAGCCTTTGATAACCTAGTGGGTGGTGGGGCAACCCATTGACAGGTATAGGCATCGGACAACTCCCTCTAGTTTGTGTGTGTGTGTGTGTGTGTGTGTGTGTGTGTGTGTGTGTGTGTGTGTATGTGTGTATGTGTGTGTGTGTGTGTGTGTGTGTGTGTGTGTGTGTTTGCAGCATTCAAACTGAATACTTATTATGCCACTCAGTATAAAGGTACCATTGTGTATCCACAGTGGTTTCCACATACCGTGATGCTGCGTGCATACCCTCTGTACTGTATGTTATGAATTCATGATTTGTTTATGCTTAATTCCTGCTGATATGCTTTCTGAATTAGATTCTGTATTGGCTTGGAAAGTTCTGATGAATCATATGTTTCATCAAAAGCCACAAGTTGATCTTTATCTACCTTATAGCACTTTCACCGGTGTCATAATATCATATGAACCTTTGCATTGACCTTACATATTGACTTTAAATTTTTAATGCACTAAACAATTTAATCATACAGAACCTGGAAGAAAAAAAAAAGACAGGACGTTGAACATATCCACCATTTCAATCGTAAAGAGAATAAAGGAGGATGAAATGATATTACAAACTGCACTGCCAGGAACTGCTTGCTGGCAGGGACGATGGTTAAAAAAACTCTGGTGATTTTGCAGTAATGTGCACTAAAAAAGAAAAAAAGAAAAAAAAAAAAAAAAAAAGAAAATGCTTCTCAAAGTGTTTGAATGTGTCTGAGCCCCGACCCCTGCCAAAAGATTAAAAAAACAAAACAAAATGGAGCATTTAATCGCTTTCTATTTCACACTAATAAAATAGTGTATTGTACACTATGTCGGAATGATGTGATCTGATTGGGTTGCTATCAAAAATCATTATCCTGAGTGGATAATTTTTGAATTAAACTATCAGTCACTGTTATTTTGCTGTAGAATTGAATTATAAATCTGTAATATGTGATGATATCGTCTCACGTGGTTGTTGGTGATTCCATCCTTAGCATTTTCCATTGCATTGCATCATAATGTTCATACAACGCGCCCACCAGTGTCATGGGAATTGTCTGTTGGATATCCGTTGTGCAACGTATGTGACATGAAGAGGAGAAGAGGTCATGGACTGTTGAGCAGCTGAAGTCTGGTATCAAGCAAAAATGGACAAAAACATTAATTGCATCATGTGCGTTAATCAGATTAGCCTCAATTGTGTAGAAACAATTAAAATGGAATACGACGATCATATTTTGTTCATAACACGGCGCTCGGCTGTGCTACAATCCCAAATAAGAAGTCGACAGATCGATTTTACAGTCAGGTAGATTTTAGCAGTTTGAGCCCAGTTAATATAAGTCATGTATGTACTTTAGGCTTATTATCCTGACTTGCCTTTTTTTATTATTGTCCCTGGGCTTGTCTTTGATGCGCACCGCTCTGAGTGTCTGTCATCTCAAACAAAGGCGAGACATGGCAAGGCATTGTGGAGCTGGATGATATCGTTGCATTAGCCGAACCAAAGTGAATCAAACCCGTGATTAAAGCGGTGGGAGTATCTTTTTTGCTCTTCCTCACGACAGAATTGACAGTAATAAAAAGAAGTCCGATGACTTAACTCTGTAATTACCAGAGTGCTTTGATGATGTTGTACAGCTTTAGCGCTTGTTCTTTAAAGGCTGCCACTGTTGAGATTAGTTAAGCCTCTCCAGAAGCTGTGCGGCGTATTAACTCTAAACGCACGTTGGTCTATTTTAAAATGTGTTTCTTCTGTTGCAAAGCCACACACACACACACACACACACACACACACACACACACACAAATAGGCACACAGATCGAGGAACCTCAGGCTTAGATCATAAGTGGTAGGAATGTGCAGCTGCCTACAGGCACAATGAGTAAAAAAGGGTGTGTGGTTTTGCAAACAGCCCACATTGATCATTATTCATGAAAGCCAGTCATATGAAGGCTCAGCCTCATTTCTCTCAGAATGTGTTTGTATTGATGAATACAAAGAAATGCTTTAGTCAGACATGCAGCATGCACATGACCCTAAAATCTGGTTTTCATATCAGTAATCAAACATGACAGCATGTGCTGTTCTAATCAACCCAAGCAATTATTAGTTTCATATAAAAGCATGGTTTGAAGTGTTTTATTCCTCTGAATCACAGGAATATGCCCATGATTCTAGTTTTTATTTATATCTGGATATGTTCTGTATTAGCAGCACTTCCGAGCAGGTTACATTTAAAATTTATATTGACTGTATTTGGCAGATTCCCTTATGAAAAGGGACTGTTGATATAACTGAAGGTGAAGGGATTTGCTCACTGGCGACTCAGCATTGACACTGGGCTTTGAACCACTGACCTTCTAATCAGTAACCCAGAACCTTAACCACTATGCAGCATCATCAGGAAACAGGGATTTAATAGTTGTCCCATGTCCACGAGGTGTTGTTGTCCTCTGCCCACTTCAGAAAATCCAAAAAGGCTATAATAATTTATCTAATAAGTATCTAAATAATTTGTGGTTATGCATCGCAGATTTCCATGACATTGGGCAGCAATAATAAATACAGACGCTCCCTGACTTACGTTCATCCGTTTTATGTTTTTTTTTTCCAAAAAAAAGTCAAATTTTGAGTTTAGACGTACCTACGTAGTATGCTGACATAATGACGCAATGACGCTGCATTCATTGTTTACAAAGTACAGACTCAGTGTGTGTGTGTGTGTGTGTGTGTGTGTGTGTGTGTGTGTGTGTGTGTGTATGTGTATATATGTATATATATATATATATATATATATATATATATATATATATATATATATATATATATATATATATATATATATATATATATATATATATATATATATATATATATATATATATATATATATATATATATATATATATATATATATATATATATATATATAAAGATTCTTCTATAATCACCTGAAGAGAGAGGATGGTTTCACCACCCCTCGAAACAGATCTGTAGTGATAAATGGAGTTTCAATAGAAAGTCTTTGTCCTGTCCTTTTATTTGTGTGTATATATATATATATATATATATATTATATAGCGTGTTACCCTTGCGTTGTCTCTGTGATCTTTGTGTTTACAGTGTTTTGCAGACTTTTGTAACCCTAAGCAAATATGGTTGGTCAGAAGTGTAAGCCTACTAGCATGGGTGCAAGTCTCATACACAGAGATGAATTAACTATCTGCTCAGATTGGCACAATCTTTATATTTATTATCTTTTAGCAGAATCCTAAGAGTGTATACTTATTTTTATATTAATATTCATTAGGATTTGTACTTGTTCTTTGTATGCATCTCTTGAATAAAGTTTACTTACTTACACAAAAGAAAGAACTCTCCGCTTTACTGGGAGATTGCATCAGTGCAGGCTGTGTTCTAAATGAGTTCAACGGCACCCTTGTACACTTGAAAGACCGGAAGTATGTATAACCCACAGCAAGTACACTACTTTTGCAAGTACACTACTTTCGGTATTGAGCGCCTCACATATTGTAAGCGTTGATTGGCTGTTTTAAGCTTCATGTAAAGTAACTCGGTATAAATAAGTGACTTATTTGAAATTAATGTTGATATTATTTGATATATTTGATATTATTTTACAATGTTATGTTTATAATAATTGATTTAGGGGTGTTTTATAAGATATGGTAATGGTATTTTTGGATGTATAGTACAGTATGAGCGTCATACGTCACTGTAACAACTTACGTTCACTTTCAAATTAAGTTCAGCCATCCAGAACCAATTAAAAACGTAAGTCGGGGAGCGTCTGTATATATACATATATATATAGTATATATATATATATATATATATAAAGCTGATTTATTATTCACAACAAATGGGGCAGTGATGGTCTAGTGGATAGGGCGCAGGATCGCTGATCCTAAGGTTGGGGGATTGAGTCCCCACAAGGTTGTCACTGGTCACTGTCCCCCCAGTGCAGCTAACTGGGTTATCAAAGGTGGGCCATGTTTCTCACTGTCTATGGTGAGAGGCATGTAAAAGAACCATTGCTGACTTTTGTAAAGAGTAGCTGCAAAGCCGTCAGCGTGTTTCTGTCCCTTGCTAAAAGGGTTGTGACAGGAAGGGCATCCGACATAAAAACCTCTGCCAAATCAAACGTGCGAATCAGATGATTCGCTGTGGCGACTCTCGAGAACGGGGAAAAGCCGAAAAGAAAAGAGAAGATTATCCACAACAAAACTGAAACTCAAATAATATAGGCTCAAACACCACGGCTCAGACTCGCACAGAATAAGCAACACAATTTAACTCAGGGAGGCAGATAAACCTGCAGGTAAATAAATGTTCATGGAGCAAAAGCCGAAAATAGAAGCTTGACAGAACATGAACTTGTTCAACAGATATAGTAAAACTAACAAGGGAGGTGATATAAATCAATGAGTTGCAGTAGTAAGCAAACCCTGTCTTGAACACCTCTCAAGAGGAAGTGCCTCAACGTAGGTGTGTCTTGTTCTTCCTGGGTAGCGTCATTGTATTTAATGTTCAGAAATATGACTGCTAAAATTATTTTAGATCTTCTCACTTATTCGTCGAGGGCAGTGGTGGTCTAGTGGTATAAGGCGCCGGATCACTGATCCAAAGGTTGGGGGTTCGAGTCCCACTCTCCACAAGGTTGTCACTGTCCCCCCCAGTGCAGCTAACTGGGTTATCAAAGGCCAGCCATGTCTCTCACTGTCTATGGTGTGAGGCATGTAAAAGAACCATTGCTGACTTTCGACAAGAGTAGGCTGCAAAGCCGTCAGCGTGTTTCCGCCCTGCGATGGCCTGGCGAGCTGTCCACGGTGTACTCTGCCCTCGCCCTGAATTGGCTGGGATGGGCACCAGCCTCCCCGCGACCCTAATTAGGATGAAGCGGTTACAGAAAATGAACTGAACTGAACTTATTCGTCGAACTACTTAGTCCTACTAGGGTCTCAGGGCGGCTAAAGCCTATTTGCAACGACACTGGTAAGGTTACCCCTTGACAGTTCACCAGACCATCGCAGGGCCAACACACTTATACTATTTACACCAACATTCACACCCAGAGTAATTTGGATTAGCCAATTAGCCTAATGTGCATGTCTTCTGGACTGTGGAAGAAAACTTGAGTACCCAGAAGAAACCCAGACAAGCATGGCAAGAACTCCACACAGAAATGCCCAAGCGTAGGAATTAAACCTAAGGCCTTCTTGTTGTGAGGCATACGTGCTAACCACTACGCCACCTTGCCACCCATAAATGTTAATCATTCAGAAATAGCAAACCAATCAGATTGCATCGTTCCTGCATAGTGTATAATAAATCAATTTATACTTGGCCATGATGTAGGAGGTGAGCAGTCCAAACTTTTTTCTGTCCAAATGGATGTGTAATTCTAATTAAATGAATTTGCACGTACACCAAGTACGTTTTAAACAGGCTTGCCGCCCGTGCTTGTGCTTGGCTTGGCTGTCTCCTCATTCGGCGCTTTATGTAAGGCAAGTGCACTCTGAAATTTTGGCCCTCAAGTAATTGACCTGTTTTGATAAACACCCCTGAATGACATGGGCATAATTCACCCTAAAAGTTTGCACTGTCACCAGGATGAGCTAACTGTCTCGGACAAATATATGGGTGCAATTTTCGAAATAGGTTTATGGCAATCCTTGGGAGAGGAGGGTGAGATAGTGATATTACCGGCTTTATTACTGCAGCCCGAACATCATTCGGCACCTTGCCCTCCCTGTATCTCTGTCTCTCTCTCTTTTTTTATCTCCTTTTTTTTCTTCCCTATCTCACTTATCATACCAGGTAGTGCAGTAGAACAGCAGCCTGCCCATAAGCTGGAGATATTACAGAATAGGTTACACTAAACATTTCCAGTAGTCATAGAGGGTGTTGGAGATGAGAGTATTTTCATATAAAGTCTGTCGGTATGTGTAAATATTCACCAAGAATCAAATGAGCTCAATTTGTTACCTCGTAGGCCTTTAGTCCTCGCCTATTTTTGCATCAGGCTGACAGCTTGACAGTGTGTTCTAGTCGGGATGTTGATTTGCTGAAATGTTGGACTTCTTGTACCATCAGCATATCGCAGTATTATATTTATTACAATTTGTGGATAGAAAAAAAAATCCACTTTCTGCACCAAGTCTGAATATAAAATTTGAATAAAATGACAGTCCTTACATGAATAATCAAGGGTGGCCGAGTCCTAAACCCATTAGTAATCCCATTTGGAATAGTGAGCACTCATGAGTGAAAGTTGCTTGTGAAAGTTCTGGCCGGTTCTTGGAAAAAAACTAAAACTTCACTAAAAAGTCCAGTATGTCATTTAAAGCCTAGGTCTAACATAGCCAGAATGACTTCATGGTAGACCATGGTAGATGATTTTTAGGCTTCTGTAATGCTGGTGTTCCAGGCACTTCCAGGAGAATACGTGAGAGCCGGGGAGATACTGAGATACTAGGGGTGTGCGGCTTCCATACAAGGACAGTTTGGAACTGTTTAATCCTGTTATGGTTGGCGGGGGGCTGGGGCCTCTCTCAGCCAACTCTGTGTGAAGGATGGGTACACCCTTAACAGGTCGCCAGGCCTTTGCAGGACTAACGCACACTCACATATACACCTATTTATAATTTGAGACAGTCAATTAGCCGAATGTCTTTAGTCTGTCGGGGGAAACCAGATTACCCAGAAGAAACTCACATAAACACAGTGATAATAGTCAAAATCCACATGGAAACGCTTGAGCTGAGACCAGGACTCTTCTTGGTGTGAGACGGGCATGCTAACCATACTGTTAAACAAGCTGTGTATATGTATACGTGGAGCAGGTCCACGCTCATGAAGGCGGCCAACTTCCAACACCATGTTTCACCAGTAGGCCAGAGCCATACAGATTTCGAAGGGGAGGGGTCAGAAATAAAATTGGTCTGCGGCAACCTGGAATCCCCAATCTGGAATCTCATAACTACGTAACCAGAGACGGCTGAACCTCACACACTGTACCTTTAAATAATATTTTCACAGCTCTAGAAGTTAAAGCTATTGTGTAGGAGTATTTTATACAAAAAAATACAATAGTGGGGTTTATTTACTACACAACCTGAAATGCTTTAATTATTTTTTTTTTAAACTGGCGATTCATTGTCATGCCATGATTCCTACAAGGCAGCTTTTCAAAATCTTTATAATCTCTTTCTTGAAATAGGTGTGAACAAAAGGATCACTGTTGCAATGCCATCCAGTTCTCATGCCACAAAACCCCCATGCACCACTCCTTTTTTGGCTTGCAGTGAATGTTCTCCTTGAGCAGGGGCGATGGGTGTTGACCGTGGGCTGTGAAAGGGCCGTGTTGACTGGCAGCAATCAGTCATGTGTTTTGGAATAACCTAATAAAGCCCAGGCTGAAATGACTGTGGGATCTTTTTGAGGAAGGAGCAGGAAGTTTCAGCCGTGCTATTTACTCAACACTGCCGTCCTCTGTGTGATGTCTGTGTACGGAATTCTTTTTATAACATCCCAGCGTTTTATTAACCATGTGCAGGTGGAAGGGAATGTTACAGGAATATGAAGGTGGTTTGGAAATTACATAAAAATTAATTTAAGAAGGAGGGTGGTATCATGGGAAGATATTCATATACTGGGTCGGCATTGTGGCATTAGGGGTTAGCACGTCCGCCTCACAGCAACAAAGTCCTGGGCATAATTGAGGAAATTTTGTGTGGGGTTTGCATGTTCGTCCTGTGTATAGGAGGTTTCCTTGGTGTACTCTGGTTCCCTCCAACAGTCCAAAGACGTGCACTTTAGGATAATTGGAAATTCTCAATTCCCTCGAAGTGACTGTGAGTGTGAATGATTGCATGTTTCCCTGTGAAGGACTACTGAGGTGTTCAGGATGTACCCGAATTCACGAGGAATCAGATATGAGATAGGCTCTAGCCTCCTCGCAACCCTGTAAAATCAAGTGGTTATTTTAACGGGTGCTAGAACTGTGTTGAGGGCCTGGATCTCAAGCATTGCTCCTTAGCTATGGAATATGGCTTGGGTGGTTGTCCTGTGTCCGGTCTTGTGTCCACAGACGACCATCACCTGGAATCTCAATCAAAAAGAAAATGTTTGTAAAATTGAGCAGGTGCGGCTAATATTAATATGATTCAGTAATTTAACCACAAAGTATGATTTTTCATACTTTTATCATAAATTGATGATCAAATACGCATCAAACGTACAAATGCAAGAAAATACTTTGACAGTTATTTTGTAAAAAAGTAGTAATAAAATGTCTGCTCATAATTTTGTGCTTCTACTGATTTTTGAGGGATGAAACAAGTAGTGGTACCTCATTTTACGAAAGTCTCACCAAACAAAAAATGCAGGTTACGAAACGCATTTTCCTAAATTTTTTGTCTCTGTATGTGAAACAAGTTCGCGTTACGAAAGCGCCAGCTTAAAAATTCAAATGCGCCATTCAAACATTAAAATGCGCCATTCAAACATTCAAATGTACCATTCAAACAATGCATGAGCTGCTCTCATATCAATGACGTTCAAACATCCCGCTCCGCTGGCCTCCCATTGGCTAGGAGGGATGACGCAGCTTCCCCATTATTGGCTATCTCCGAATATCCCGCCTCGCTGGCCTCCCATTCGCTAGAAGGGATGATGCAGCTCCCTCCCATTGGCTATTATGGAGCTGAATCTACCATGATGCTTTTCGTGTAAAGGACTGTAGTTTCATGCTTTATTTCTTGACTCAGGCTTTTAACCTTCCATAAAGATTTGTAAGATTATACTTTCCAGTGCGAGTGAGAAGAAGAAACGGGCTTGAGTGATATCGCAAAGGAATATGGCCAAACCAGTCTACCATCGGTACGATATTGAAGCAGAAGGAGGTCTTAAAAGGAATGTTTTTTTTTTTTTCTTTTTAAAGGGTTTAGGAGTAGTATTGGGAGCCTTGGAACAAATCACGTGTTTTACATGTAAAATGCGATTCAATTTACAAAAAATGCAGGTTACGAAAAAGGCTCTGGAATGGATTAATTTCGTAAAGTAAGGTACCATTGTATAGTAATTAAGACCTTATAGGAAGATTTGACTTCAGGTAGTAAAGAAATCTATACAGGGATCCCTCACTTTCCACAGTTAATGGGAACCAAGGACCCCCCCCACCCCCACCCCACGCGCATGACCACCAATTTCCACAAAGTAGGCTCGACACCCCCTGTCTGACGTATACGTACATGCATGTGTGTATATAATATCAATAAATACATATTCAATGCTATAAATGCTTATAATAACAATTGAACATTTGAAAATAATTCATAAGATATAAATAAAATATAAATACACACACTTACAGACGCTCACGAGCACTCAGATGCGCACCTCACATAAAAATGTAAGTAGTTTTGTTGGGTTGGGCGCGATGTACTGAAGCCGTAGAAACTGAAGTATGAAGTAGCGAGGAATCACTCACTATATATTCATTCACTTATTTGCCAAACCACTTAATCCTTTTAGGGTCATAGGGAGGCTGGAACTTCTTTCAACCGACACTGTGCAACAGTCAGCACTCCAACCTCACAGCAAGAAAGTCCAGGATTCCATTCCTGGGCTCAACGAGGGCATTTCTACACGTGCTTCCCCTGTGCTTATGTGCGCTTCCTGTGGGTACTCTGGTTTCTTTTGATAGTCCAAAAACATCCATATTAGGTCAATTAGCCTTTCCAAATTGTCCCTCGATGTAAGTGTGAGTGTGAACGGTGGTGTATGTTGCCCTAGGATGTACTCTGCATTCGCCCAGTGTCGACTGAGTTGGGCTTCAGGCTCCCTGCAATCCTAGTAGGCCTAAGTGGTTTGGCGAAAGAGTGATGTAGGAATTTTTTGTTTGTTTGTTTATTTATTTATTTATTTTTTGCCAGAGTCAAAATTTTAATTCCATTTTTATCAAATTGCCAAGTTTGGACATACTGCAGGTGGGTCTGGTTTTTAAGCCTTGGATATGATGTGTGTTAAAAGCCTTTTATGTTGTTCTTCACCGCCCTGAAATTTGCACAAACCAGCAAGTCGAAACATGAACTAGCTCGCCCACGTAAAACAAGCCAAGAGTTACTTTGAACAGGCAGCTTTTAAAACCCATCATACAGTGACCCAATCTGCCCAATATTTCAGGCCGTGTATAAAAACAGTCATTAAATCACTGGGTCGGGGAGCAGGCACGATGATTCAGAACCGTAATTCAGCATGGGAGGACAACGGTGAAGTTTTAATGCACCCCACTTTTAGTAAAGGAAGGTGAAAGGATTGAAAAAGTTTGGGGCGCACCAAAAGAAAAAAGTTTCCCAGACAAATGAGAAGCAGGGGAGTGAAAAATGCAAAGCAGATGTTTTTGAACCATTTTAATGGTGATGAAACATTACCGATGCCATTACTAAGCTCTTTTATGGCTCCTTTTAATCCTCTTCCTGCCTGAGGTAAGGAA
>CM045731.1:47790000-47815000 GCA_024760905.1 Plotosus lineatus
GTCAGTCAGATCCTACTTTATGAAATTCGGCGGTTCGCGGGGGGATCTTGGTCCCAATTAACCATTGAAAGTGAGGGATCCCCGTATATGCTAAATTCTGAGTGAGGTGTTGATGGCGTGTCTGCCTCACAGCTAGAAGGTCCTGGGTTCCAGTCCTGTGCTCAGCAATTGTGTTTCTGTGTGAAGTTTGCATGTTCTCGCCGTGTCTGCATGGTTTTCTCCGGGTACCCCAGTTTCCTCCAACAGTCCAAAGACATGCACATTAGGCTGATTGGCTGCTCCTATGAGTGTGAATGGTTGTGTGTTTGTGTTAGACCTTTGATGCTCTGACGAGCTATTCAGGGTGTACCCTGTCTTTATCCAGTGGTGGCTGAAGTAGACTACCCTAAACTGGTTAAGCAGTTTGGCAAATGACGGAGAAGTCTCAAAGATGTTCAAAAGCGCAGTCACCTGACTTACCTTTGCCGTGATTACATTAATGTGTGTAAGTACATTTTGATAGATAAATACTGTAGTTGGCGGCATGGTGGCGTAGTGGTTACCACATCCACCTCACAATACCCGGGATTTGATTCCCAGCTCGGGTGTTTCTGTGTCAAGATTGCATGTTCTCCTCGTGCTTGAGTTGGTTTCCTCCCACAGTCCAAAAACGTACACAGTAAGCTAATTGGCTGTTCCAAATCACCCCTAGTTGTGCGTGCAAATGGTTCTGAGAGTCTGGCCCTGCAATGGCCTGGTGAGCTGTCCAGGGTGTATCCCAGTCTCTCACTCGTGTGAGGCATGTAAAAGAACCATTGCTGACTTTCGACAAGAGTAGGCTGCATAGTTGTCAGTATGTTTCCGCTCTGCAATGGCCTGGCGAGCCGTCCAGGGTGTACTCTGCCCTCGCCAGGAGTAGGCTGAGATGGGCGCCAGCCTCCCCCTGACCCTAATTAAGATTAGGCGGTTACAGAAAATGAATGAATGAGCTTTTTTTAGTTTGCTTCTCTTTATGTTTCTGTATAGTATATACTACGAAAACTCTGCAAAGAGTTTAAAGCTCTTGGGCTGTGCACCTGCTCGCATGTGTTCACAAAGGGACCAGTGTTGTGTGTTTTGAGTACAAATTTAACTTTTTTTTTTGTAAATAAGCCATAGAAATCAATTTTAAGATTTTTTCCCCTTCATGTAGGTCTGTAGCTTCTCCTGCCAGTGCTAATCCCCAATTTCTGTAGTGTGAAGCCACTAAAAGCTCAAGTCCTCATGGATGGGACACTAGTCCATCACAGGTTTCCATCCCAGTATTATTACTGGTACCCATTTATACTGCTGGGTGGACAGAGGCACACTTCTAGTGTCTAGGTCTGGTTTGCCCAGGAGTCAACCACGGTGGGGTTCAACTGGGATTTGAACCCACAACCTCTTGATCATGAGCCCAGCACCCTAACAATATACCATCAGCCCCTTGTAGTATTTACTTAAACTTGAGTTGTGGCAGAATTTCAATAATGAGCATCACTCCCTCCTGCGACTTAACTGCTGATTATGAAATACAAGTCAAGGTGCCTCGGGCGGCGACTCATGTCTGTGGCGTGCATTAGCCCCATCCAACAAAAGCTCACAGGAGCACTTTCCATGAGCCCAAAAAACGAACAGTGGATGAACTACAAGCCGTATATCACGCCAGCATGAATGTGCAGCTCATAAATATCCCCCCTCCCCCTCCCCCACTCTCGGGGGCCTCTGAGACAGTGATGGCGAAAGGATGTCGCTGTCAAAGTGATTGAAAGACCATCGTCCTGGCCCTGGGCATATCGTGGCGTGGGAGGCTACACACACACACAGCCACACATCGGGAGTTGGACAGTGTGAGAAAATACATACAAAAATATAATTACAGTTTTTGGTTTGTTTGTACTTCAGCGTTGGTTCTGTTCCGTTCTTTCTTTGTTCAACCAATGAGGGCCCTGGAGGGTCACAGGACAAAATGATATATAAATACATATAAATAAAAGTTTTAAATTTAACAGTGGTGTAATGTTTAGCACGCCCACCTCAGCGCAAGCTGATCCTGGGCTCTGTGTGGAGTTTGCATGTTCTTCGTGTTCTTGTGTGGGTTTCCTCTGAGTACTCCGGTTTCCTCCGAAAGTCCAAGGACATGCTAATTGGGCTAATTGTCCAAGGACATGCTAATTGACATGCATTAGGCTAATTGGCTGTTTCAAAATGCCCCTAGATTGTGAATGGTTGTGTGTGTGTTGCCCTGTGATGGTCTTTTCAAGGTGTACCCCTCCTTCTTCAGGTGTTGTCTGAGATAGGCTCCGGCCTCTGCTCAACCCTAGGAGGATTAAGTGGTTCGGCAAGTGAGTGAGAGAGTATCATATTTTTGGGTTCGATTAATGCGAACTCTTTTGTCTCCTCCTTGAACTGTTCAGCTACAAAAAAAATCTAAATATAAAAAGAAAATGATGCAGTGATGAATGGAAGAAGATTAAGAAACACAAGCTGGGTGGAGTAAAGAAGAAGAAAAAAACGCCAGAGAGACGGCAAGGAAGGCTTTAAAGGGCGAATTCTTGTACGCCGAGCCAAATCACAGCTTCCCTTTGTTTCTGTTTTTTTTTCCTCCCCTCTTTCATTTCTCTGTCTTTCTGTCTGTCTTTCAGAGGCAGAGCCAGAAATCGCAGCTAATCAAGGGCCAGTAATTAGCCTCACTTGCTTTATTATAATTGGGGGCAAGAGAAGGTTGTTCATTCGCTGAGATTTTTACCCCCTTCCATAATTGTGTGCCTTTACCTTGCCCAAGTGGGCCTCCTCTTAACAAGAAGAAAAAATGGCGTCATCAGCGTTTTTTCAGCGCTGCTCTGCGTCTCGTTTGTATCCAGCGAAGGGCGTACATTGCTTGGTGTCTATTTTTTTTTTTTTTTTTTTTTTTTTGCTGGTTTTTTTTTGGGTGGAGGGGGGGGTGCTGTCTCCTTGCTGGAGCCCTGACGCTGTCCAGATCCGCCCTAGTTGGTGAGTGAGTGCGGCGTGGAGAAAGGGAGAGTTTATTTCCTGTTCTTGTGAATCATATATCAGTGCAATTCCCCACTGAGCTGTTTGGCAACGGTGGAATGACGGGTGTCATTTATCACGCGGCCTGAAAGAGGTTGTGGGAAAAGGGATTTGAATTCTTTCGGAGGTGTGTGTGCGGACGCTGAATCCTCCTTAGTGGGGGATCATTAAATGAAGGGGGTTTTTCAGTGAGAGACTGCTCAGGCTTTGTGTTTCTTGTGTGTGTGTGTGTGTGAGTGTGTGTGTGTGTGTTCAATTGTATCATTCTTAATGGTCTAATGATTCAGAGGGGTCTAGTTTGTGTTGGAGTTATATGGATAAAGGCACTAATTATTATTTCATTGTCGTCTAGTTTTATTCAAAGCTTTTTGAAGACACCATGCGCACACGTTTGATCCCCTGCATTTTGTCGTATTAGTGAATAAGCCGTGATTTAAAACCCGTGCTAAGATTAAATCAGCGCTCGAGGATCATACTGTGAATCCAACAGTTTGCACGGCTCTCCGTGAAGTAGCATCTGCCTAATGAGAAACAGCAGACGCTATCAAGCACACCTCCTTTCGCTGACAACTCCCTGTCATCAACATACCATTTCTCACATTCCATACATGTTGATCAGGTAAAATGATTTCTGATGCACTGTCAGCAGCTCCTGCTATGAAAATATGTTAAGGTTAGAGAAAAATAAAATAAAATTTCACCCCAACTGTGGTGCATCCTGTGTATGAGTGAGTACAGTATCGTTGTATTGGGTATATGCAGTGTTTATTACTCAGTTTGTTGCCCCCTCCCACCACACACACACACACACACACACACACACACACACACACACACACACACACATTTTCCCCTTCCCTGTATGTGTTGGGATTAAAAAAAAAAAAATCAATACCTGATCCCAATTTAAATCTCAAATTTAATTTGCATGGTAAAAGATAAAGGAGGACGATATACTCATGCTGACCACAGGATTGCGAGATTTTCATATCGCAAGGCTTGCTGTGACTCAGTAGCAGCTCCCGGGTTAGAATAAAATATTAGGATGTTGCCAGAATAGTTCAGATTTCATCCATACCACATGGGGAGACTGGGGTGTGGGGGGGGGGGGGGGGGTGAGAATGCAAGAAGAAAGCAAGTGCCAGGTGAAGCCTGCTCATCTCCATATGGAAAAAAAAAAATCCCCATCTCTAAGCATTTTTAAAACAGAGACAAATTATAGTCAGGAGGAAGAAAGGATTTTTGTCATCGTATCCATTTTGTTTTGTGTTTTTTTTTTTTTTTTTTTTTTTTCATTTTCTTGGGGAGTTTATTGCATGCAGTAGACTCACACCTGGCCCATGCATGGGTGAACTGAAAAGATCATATGCTGGTTCATTCCAACGCAATGAGGCCCGAGCGTTCTAATACCAATGGGAGTCCAAGCGCCGATGGAAGAAGTGTACAGACTGCTGGGAAAGAATCCACATTTGGTCAAATATGAGCATTGCATCATGGTCAGCCTGTGAACCTTCCAGGCCAGCTTCATGTAATAAGAGTTAAAGGCTGAATCTGATTTTTTTTTTTTTTTTTTTTTTTTTTTTTGCCATCATGAACATGCACACCATCTTTTTTTTTTTTTTTTTTTTTAAGTACTGCTCAACCCACCCTGTCCCCTCACTGTGCAGCTCCTCAAATGAACTGCATGTGTTGACATTGTTTTACCAACTCATCCAAATGTTTAATTGCAATTACAGTCCGTGATGGCTCCCCAAGGGGTGTATGATTACAATTATAAAAAGCCAGGAAATGTTAATTAATTAGTCAGCTCATAGTGGAGAGGTTTAAGCCCGACTCCAGGACACCTTGGAGGGCTGGCAC
This sequence comes from Plotosus lineatus, assembly GCA_024760905.1. Lineage (NCBI taxonomy): Eukaryota > Metazoa > Chordata > Actinopteri > Siluriformes > Plotosidae > Plotosus > Plotosus lineatus. The sequence goes on from CM045731.1 coordinate 47,794,891, forward strand.
TTTATGAAGCATGTTTTTGTTTGTTTGTTTGTTTTTTCGTATATAGGAAACCTTTTCTATTTTCAAGATTATTTTCTCATCTGTTTATCTCATTTGCATTTGCTATGATGTGTGAGTATTTCTCACGTTTCTCTTTAAGTCGCCACCTAATTTCGACAGATTGCGAAATGTTTATTTTAGGATGATGTACCGCGCTCTTGGATCCCACCCTTCTTTGGCAACCGATATCGCTAATGAGGCTAATTGTCTTTAACACAATGGTTAAGTGGGCGAAGATGTTCTTCCTTTGTTCGCTACGTTGAAGCCAAAGAAGGAAATCTCCTTTCCCCTGGACGCAGCAGTTCAGCGAGGTTATGACGCAGAGGCCTCAGCAGAAAACACTCATCTCATTTGTGACAATTGTCTGTGATTGATGACCCAACCTTTAGTTGCTGAGCTGGTGTGTTTGTTCCCGTGTAATTGTCTTCCAGATGGCTGGGCTAAGTGTTCATTAACACGTTTACGGTCGCGTCGTTAAAATGGATGGCTCGGGCACCGGTTTCTTAAAAGGCACAGAACGTCAGACGCCTAACTTTTGAAAAGTGAAGACGTTTGTGTTGCCGATGTACTCAGAAACCTGCACTACAGGCTTGAGAGATTGTAATTGTATTTCCTATTGATGATTTAATGGGCTGGAACAGATTAAAAGGAGCTCTGAAGTCATGCATGCTACTGATGAGTGTCATCGGGTTTATAGGACCATCACTGTGGTAGCAAAGAATCTTTTTCGCAAGCCTGTGTTTTGACGATTTGATTTTGTAGCTTTGTTTTATTACTTCCACCTGATTGTTACGCAAAAAAGTTGATTGCCGATTGTCGTGAAATTCATACCAGAGTCTGGGTTTTGCACGAAGAACACGCTGTGCGACTGTGGAGATGATTTAGATCAAGTACTGGATCCACGAATGGAATGGAAAAGGGAAGATTCTTTAGCATTATGAAATTATGAAAATATTTTTGGAAGTGCCACGCAGAGGATGCTGTGTGCTTTCTGTAATTTTGTGGGTGTGCCTTCAAGTGCTTTTTTTAGTCGGTTTAGTGGACAACGCCTTGGTGATCGAAAAATAAAATAAAATAAAGATAAGTTTTAGCATGCACAAAGTCAGACAGGCTCTTCCTTTGTAGTTTCCTTGTTTTTTGTGTTGCAAACTTCCACTATGAAAAATTATTTTAAGTATTCTCACTCACTCACTTTCCGAACCACTAGTCTTATTCGGTTCGCACAGAAGCTGCAGTCTCTCAGCCAACATCGGAGGAAGGCGAGGTACACCCTGAACAGCTCGCCAGACCAACACTCACACAAACATTTGCACCTTTATCCAAACCTAGAAGCAATTTGAAAGAGTCAGTCAGTCTAATGGGTGTGGTCTTTGGACTGTAAGGGAGCTAAAGTACCCGGATGAAACCCACCCAAACACAGAGAGTAAATGCAAAAGCTACACGGAAACACCCTGCCAAGCCTGGGACTAGAACTTAGGACTTTCTTGCTGTGAGTTAGGTAGACATGCTAACCACTGTGTCGCCCTTTTCGCTGGATTCCATTGCAAACATTATATAAGTTTGGATTAATCTTGGGTTAATCATCTTCAATCCTCATCAAATTAAATTCTTTTAACTAGCTCGTCAATAGTATTTTGCTCAAGAGTAAATTCACGCGTTAAAGGGACGGTGACATGGTAGTTTAAAGAAAATAGCCTTAATAGCAATAAGTACTGTGTTGGGCAGTGGTGGTCTAGTGGTTAGGGTGCAGGATCGCTGATCCTAAGGTTGGGGGTTCGAGTCCCCACAAGGGTGTCACTGTCCCCCCAGTGCAGCTAACTGGGTTATCAAAGGCAGGCCATGTCTCCCACTGTCTATGGTGAGAGGCATGTAAAAGAACCATTGCTGACTTTCGTAAAGAGTAGCTGCAAAGCCGTCAGCGTGTTTCTGCGACCTGGAGAGGGATGGGCTCTGCCAGGCCAAATCAGCGCAAGTCTCGCCATGAAGGCGCCCCAACGACATCCTCGGATGTTAAGGGATAAGTGAAGTGAAGTGACTGTATATAACTTTTGTAACATTGATAACATTACCAAAAGGCATAATTATTTATACAGATGGAAATTTGTTCAACCCAGCAAGATTTCAAAACGGTCTTTTGTTGGAACCCATTTCCATCCCCTCTGTGTCAGGTTAAAAGAATTGAAAGTGCTTTTAATTGACAAGTTGAAAGGTTATTTAACAAATATAGACCAATATTTTGGAAATTCATAGCGCATATACATGACTTTTTGGCCAAATCAATTTGGGTAAAAATGTGACACGGCTCCTTTAAATATTCTTTATAGTTATTTATATAATGGCAATAGTGTAAACATTACTGGACAGTGTATGATCACGTAGAAATGTATGCATAAACCTTACTTCAGGAAATACAGATCTTATATCTCGTAATAGAAATGCACCCATCATCGGTCTTGGAACATTTCCCAGCACAAATGTGTGTATTTGTAAAGCCTCTTCTCTTACAAAACAGCATCATAAAAGTGGTGTGCGGGATGAGTGTCACCCTCAGCCTAAGTGCAGTAAGACTGGAGAGAGACAGAGAGAGAGAGAGAGAGAGAGAGAGAGAGAGAGAGAGAATGGATCTAGGTGGCAGCGGTAGTCATCAATCACGTCCCCTCGAGAGGAGGTGCAGCTAAAGCCGGACTGAAGTGCTATCTGTCAGCCGCTGAGATACAGACGCAGCCGTATCGCTCCGCCATCGGCTTCCAGCAGCACCCACGGCCGTGTAAACACACGCAGGTGTGAGCTTAGCTTAGCGCTCAAAAAGCGTCCCTGCCGAAGAGGTCACTGGGATAATACTCTGGAGCTTAGCTTGAGAGATGCAATGTTTCGGTTGATTCATTTTCTTAGAGACTGTGACGTCCGTCTGATGGTGATTGATGGTTCGAAGTGGTTGCCAAATATAGGCATCTGGATAGGTTTAGCCTAAATTGGGAAATTTTGCAGCTGAAAATGATTCTGGATGGGTGTACTGGTTTAGCCGCGGTGCTGTACATATTTGTCGTTATTATTATTTTTTTTTAAACATGTATTTATGAGCTCATAAACTCTGTAATATAGTAAACAGAAGAGGCTTGAGGTTGTAGAAGATGGAACAGTCAGTGTACAAACTTGAGACTAAAAAATATATGCTGCCATTAGCCGTGTCTTGCTGTTGAATAAAGCCACCAGGCGCTTCTCTACCCCCTCTAATGTCGAGCAGCAGCTGTCGATAGCTAGCAAGATGGATAGCCGTTCTGCATGCCTATTGATTTGGTACAGGCCAGAGGTATAAGTATCATTTGTCATTTCTGGAATGTTGCAGAGTCGTAGTTAAAACCCAGAGATGAGGGAGATGGTCAGTGCCAACGGGTGGGGTGGGGGGGGTGGAGTGGGAGCGATGATGTAGGCAGAGAAGCAGGTTGTCTGGCACTTTGATGAATGGCTCGACAGCATTTTGGTTTTGACCGAGAGCGAAGGGAGGAGGGCCTTTTTTAAGTGGCTATGTGCGTTCACAATCCTCCAGGAACAACAAAGCTCTGTTGATCCAAGAGCATCGCTTCCCCCTGTCCTGCAACCAGGGTGGTCCAAACTGATGGACTCCTATTGCAGAATGTGTAGCCTGACAGGAAAGGCTATGGTCACATCCCAAATCCTATCATTTCGACTTTAAAGGAGAAGTCCACCCCGGCCAATTTGTGTAAAAAGCTCTGCAGGTGGGATGTGCCAAAAGTGGTAGTGCATATCTATGTGACATCATAACAGAGCATGTATGTCAATCAGTAGGTGATGAGGTCACGGTATGTAGGTAATGTGACACTGGCAGAACATCGTGACAAAAAGTCTACGACAAAAGCGGTCCTCGGTGGAGCACCACTAAGTGGTCTGACCATTATATGGGACGTACCACAATGCAGTCGTGATCTATAATGAGATATCACTGGTTACTAGTTTCAGTACTAGTTAGTACATGAACCAGTCATTGGTCAACAACTGTTGCTGAGATAGTGCACACATACCCATATCAGCAGTCTAGGTCTGCCAAGCCACTGCACAGGTCTGTGAGTTCGATACCAGAGTCATGGGCCACATCACCTGAGGATGGTTAAGATGGACTTTGACTTTTTTTTCAGAGAAACCTTAAGATCAGCTCAGCCCTATCATGGAAGCAGAGCCCTGCACACTCAGGCCGGTCCTCAGGCGTGCATAATCTCAGCAAAGTGGCAACAAGAAGTTGAGTGTCCACACAAATTCCATTGTCATTCCCATTAAACGGTACTTACACACTGGATCTCTTAAAAATCTGCCACTTAATGTTGACGTACACTGGCAAGTGATCAAAACCCCTCCTCTATTTATACTGCTCAGACACTGTCATCTTGTAACAGCCAACTGCTGACTTCTCTCAACACCGCACCAGCCAACAAATTGGCACCAGAATCTTAGTCAGGCCGGACTCTGGCATTGTGCTTTAAGGGTGAGTTTACAAGCTGATTTCAGAGCAGATTTAAAAAGTGACGATGATATGCAACAGCACCCGTCCCATCCCCACCCCATTTGCAGAGTATATACATCAATTAATGTTCAATAACCATTAGTCTGTTTGCCAGCAGAGGCGTAGGACAAACAAAAGAACGTACAGTTTGTTCGTCAAACACAGCAGCACTTCAGAATCCCCAGTGCTTCTGTTTTGATTACGTTGTGTATTTGGGCATCCGGCCAGCGGGAGAGCTGGCTTCATTACTATATGGATCATCTTTTAGGACCATTTAAGATCATAGGGTCTCGAGTCGAGTAATGAGTACTCCAAGACAAAGCGACTCTAAAGTTTATCGAGCTCCTCAGTTCATTTGGCTGGAAAAGACTGCCGCGGACACGCGAAATCATTATTCGTCTCGAATCTTTTTGTCTCAAGCTCACTTTTTTTTGTGTGTGTTGATTTTTATACATGCTACCCTCCCTCTTTTTTTCCCCCAAGATACTATCATCTTGAAAAGATGAAGTTTCTTAAAATACCGCACGGCTGCGCCGGAGGAGAGCAGGCAGCAGAGTGTTACGGGGAACGTAGCAGCGAGACATGAAAATCCTCAAACGGAAGAATGACAAGTAATTACTTCAGGTGTCCATCAAGCCGTGTTTGAAAATGTCAGTATGGGATCAGACATGATAGATGTACAACTTCACAATATGCAGAAAATAATTACTCATCCCAACGGTGCAGAAAAAAACTGTGTGTTTGTGTGTGTGTGTGTGTGTGTGTGTGTGTGTGTGTGTGTGTGTGTGTGTGTGTGTGTGTGTGTGGCACCGATACCTCACACTAGGCCTTGTATGTGTGCCACAGCATTGCACAGCAGGAACACTATTGTTGCTTGGGTTTCATTTCGAAGAGCCAAAATGTCATCGTCCAGCCGGAGGTGGATTTTCTGCGTTTCAGCAAGCGGCCACAATGTGCATACACACACACGCGCATACACGCATGCCTGCAAGACCATGGGACAAGGTTATAATCTAAAACACAACTACGAGAAGCCAAGTCAAGAGGAGGTCTGGCCTCTGACGCAAAGCTCATGTCATTTTCTTTATACAACGTGACAAGCTGTGACATAAGAAACACTGCAGCCAGCGTGAAAGCGCTATCTAAAGTGTCAAAGCCTTATTGTTGACTTTCAGTGATCATCGTGGGTTTTGGAGGGAAATGGAAAAGGAGTGAAGCGAAATGTTGTCCCAGTCTCTGAAATCCAACAATGCCGATTTGTTCTCGCACCCTGTGGTTGCATTGGCAAAGTGATCTATGACGAAAGTAAAGAAATTTTGATTGATTTTTGTCATTAATGTCAGTCTGGGTGGCCATCTCACAGCTCCAGGGTTCCCTGGTATGATCAGCCAACATCGTTTCCATGTTTACTCCCAGTGAACGGATTGGGAACTGGGTGGCTCAGAATGGTTCAGATAATACAGGCCGAGTTGAGCGTCAACACCATCATGATGTCAAGGCTATGGCTCACTTTGGTCCCACACGGTCTCATCAAAACTACTCCGGTGTGAGGCTGGCATAACACTGTTGTTACCAAATTCGTAATATTCTTATCTGTAGATTTGTTATTTGTTTGTACACATCTCCACACAGATTGTTATCACTCCAAAGCCTCTTTTCCTTTAACAGAACAAACAGGCCGAGCGCACTGATCGTCTGGACAGATGTTCTGGATTATTTTCACCTCACTACTCTATTGTGTGCAGTTTGGAGGAGTCCAGCTGATGCAGAATGCCAGGCTTTCAGGCTGCCACTGCTCCTGCCGTGCTTATCTCTTTCTCTCTGTCTTTCTCTCTCTCTCCCCCTCTTTTCATCTTCCCTTGTTCTCTCCTTCACTTCCTGTGACATCCATCAGGACCTGGCAGAAGAGAAGATGCTCTGGAAATGTCGGTCCTCCCAAAGTTTGACCTGTTGTGCTTGCTGTTTATACTTGTCACGGTAACAATGGACTGACAAATGGCCATATTTGAGTCAAACAGTGTGTGTGTGTGTGTGTGTGTGTGTGTGTGTGTGTGTGTGTGTGTGTGTGTGTGTGTGTTTGTCCAGGGGCATTATAAAAAGGAACTAGGAAAAAATGTGATATGTGAGCTCTCTTGTTGGTTGTCACAGGCGTAAAATCCTAAAGGAACCGAATGCCATTTGGTAAATATAAAAGATTTTGAAAACTCAGAAATCATCGCCTGGACTATGAAGTAGGGAATTTGCTGTGCTTTTGCTTTTCCCTGATTTAGCACGGCGGCAAGACAACAAAACAAGGTGTGTACATATTTCACAGAAGGTTCCACTATCTTACCGCCACCCTTTTCTTTTCCGTCCAGTAAAAAGTGCAATAAGAGCGGAGGATGATGCCACACTGCATTTTTAAACATGACTGATATCACCACCCAAAGCTTGGAGAGAGAGAGAGAGAGAGAGAGAGAGAGAGCGAGCAAGCAAGAGAGAGAGAGAGAGAGAGGACCACATGTTCACTTTTTAATTAAGGCTCGCTAGTGTAACTCGTCAATGTACATTATTGGAAGAATGAGCATCAATGCCATTGCTTTTTCTCCCCCTCCTTTATCTCTGTCAATGATTCAAAGACATGATTTATGGTCGCGCACCGTCTTTCAGGATCATCCATCAAAAGCGCCGCAGCTCCGCCGCCCAGCCGCCCGTTGTAAATCATTCTGAAAGCCTGTCACTCATTTCCATTAGCCGTTCCTCTGTCCCTCCCTCTCTCTCTCTCTCTCTCTCTCTCTCTCTCTTTCTCTCTCTCTCTCTTTTCCTTGCTTCTTCTTTTGCTAGGTTTCTCTCTACCCTTTTTCTCTCTCTTCCCCCTCCCTTCCCCTGCCTTGAGCCATTGCGGGATATCTGTTCCATCTCAGTGCCTCATCTACCCTCCCTCTTTTTCCATAAATTAACCGTATTCTGGGCCCGTCTAACGAGAGGCGCTCCGTCCCACCTCCCACTCCATTACAGCTTAATGGACAACCATGCAACTCAATAAGTACGTAAGTGGAGATGGACGAGATGAGATTTCAGGTCTGGTTTGGTCGTGAACACCAGTGTCGCACTTTCTGATGAGAAGGAAAGCTTAAGCCACGTGGGAGAGAAAAAAAAAAATCCATGTTCCAAACAACAGCATGCTTCAAGGAAGATACTGCGAGCACGATGCCATCGCCAGATTCGCCAGCTCAGCTAGGAACACTAGAACGGACAAGATATGACAGGATTAGGCCCATTCAGAAGCGTCTGAAGGAAGAGAAAACGATTCCTCCGCGCGACATAATGAGGCTAAGCATGCATATACTGCTTGATAAACAAACACGGAGTTCATGTTCAACAAAAACGGCTTTACCAAATTAGACATCTGTCTAATTTTACTAATGGCTAAGTGTCTGATTTCACTCAGAGGGAGAGTTCCAGCCTGATGGATTATTCACTGTAGCATAATTTAACTCTGATTAAGCACATGTCCTTTACAAATGTGACTACTTACCTTTTTCATCACCATGCAGATCGAAGGCACACAACAAATAATGGGTTTTTCCGCTGCCAAAACACCACAGAAGTGGATTAGTCATTCATGTGCTGGAACTGATTTATCCACCGTGTCAGTACACGAGTTAAGGAAATGACTCATGGTATTTTGGGCTGGTGTTGAGGGATCAGGCAAAAACTGACTAGTGGACAAGGAAGAAACTGACATTTCTTACTAACCCACGAGGTCCTAGAGGTTCCCGTAAGTGCTGTGTGCTCAAGAAGGGGTGCACACTTTTTTTTTAAGAAATAGGGAATAATTTAACTCCAGGAAGGTCTGTCAGTCTCCAACTATTCACTTTACAGAGTTTTGTGGCCTTTCAGTACTTTGGGTTCCTTTTTCATTCTAATCAACTTGATATCAGCGCGACAAAATAGCTACGAATTGCAAACAAAAAAAAAAAACCCGCCGCTTTAGGGGTTGGCAGGGAAAGGGGGAGGGGGCGACCGTGCCAACGTATCTCACAGTTCGGGCCGCCATTGTATGCTGTCACGGATTGACAATGCTCACCAGGCAGATCTTGAAGTCAGTGCTTCACAGTGACTAGGGGGCCTAATCATTACGCCGAGGGTGCCTGACAACAGCTCGCGACAAATTTGCTATTAAAATGAATGCCAATGGAGAGAACTATGCTTTGGAGGCATTCTCTGTCTCTCTCTCTCTCGCTCTTTCTCTCTCGCTCTTTCCCTCTCTCTCTCTCCTTCAGTGCATCTCCCTGCTTGCTCTTCTTCAGCTTTTTTTTTTTGGCGGGACAGCCTTCCTTCCATTTCTTTTCACTCGTGCCACCAAACAGCCTTTGGTCTCTCCAGAAACTGACAGCACCACACTTCTGGCACAGATTTACCTGCGAGCCTCATTGCATTTAATGAAAGCAAGAAAATGTGGCAATCTCCTATTAATGAACTTGGAATATATAAATAAATAACAGTGTGTGTGTATATATATATATATATATATATATATATATATATATATATATATATCTTTTGCTGAAAACTGAAGAAAAAATGCTTGTATAAGGCAAAGTGGTGTCTGGAACCTGGCCAGAATCTAATGAAAGATCCACCGAGGGCTAGAGGGAGGGTTCAGAGGAAAGGAGAGTGTCAGGAAAAATACAAATGATTATAATCGCTCTTCTTTATAGTGTGAGAATCACCATGAGTTGGCCTTAAATGAGCAAAATATGTTATATACAGCAGGGTCAGAATGAATATTCCTCAGTGATTGCAAGATCTGCCAGATGTGACCGCTGTCACTCAAACACTGTCAAGGCAATTTCCCTAAGATGCTATGTGGGCTTTTTATCCTTCCGTAATGTAATACGTGGCGTGAAAGTCATCATTATGTCCGTCCGTCCGTCAGTCTGTAATCACTTTCATTCCAGGCTAGAACTTGGAAACCATTTGAGATTTTAGTTTGAGATCAAACTTGGCAGTTACTTCTACTCAGAATTGTAGTTGTGCCTTTTGATGTTGCCATGGCAACCAGATTACCATGTAAGAATACGGATGGTGTTTGTTGCTGGGCCAGAACTCGACAAAAACCATCTCTGATTTTTTTTTTTTTTTTTTTTTTTTTTTTATAATTCAAACATGTCAGTGTTTTCATGATTATGCTTTGCAATTTTTTGGAATTTCTACATTTTAATTTTTTGCGTTTCCCTGGAAACCAGTTTGGCATGTAAACATAGGGGTGATGTTTGTTTCCAGGCTAGAACTTGAAAACCATTTGCGACTTCCATATTATCCACGCAGAATATAATGCAGGAGGGATATAGTCAACAGTATGCCTGTCTGAGCGTGTTTTCTGACATGTGAGGGTGGGAGGTTATCTTCTCCTGATGAATTTGGCAGGACGTGGAGACCCTCAGTCCAAACATTTTGTCTCCATATCCATAAAGTCAGTTCAAAGTCAATTAACGCTCACTCATTTGACAACCCGCTTAATCCTATCCTTTAAGTCAGGGGGAGGCTGGACTCTATATCTCACCCGACACGAGGCAAAGGCATGGTACACTGGACAGTTTTAAAGACCTGTTAGGAACAGCCAGTTCACCTGATATGCATGCCTTTGGATTGTGGAAGGAAACCGGAGGAAACCCATGCAAGCGTAGTGAGAGCATCCAAACTCCACACAGAAAGGCCTTAGTCGAGCAAAGGACTCAAACCCAAGACCTTCTTGCTCTGAATCTACACTATGCCGCCCCCAATTAGCGCTTCCAGACAAAATCTGTGGAAGTTAAAGATTAAATTCTGGAAGCAGATGAACCCTGACATATTTATAGTAGTTTTCCGCATATTCTCCCTTCCAACTGCTTTGTCATTGAAAGTCATCTTTACATCCAGGTTTCTATATGTGTCAGTGAAGGTGACTGAGACAAAGTCCACATGAGAGCTTTGTTTCATGTCAAGCGCAGAGGACAAGCTCGAGAATCCCAACGGATCTGCTTCCCCTAGCAGTTCTCTCCTACTTCCTACTTCGAGGACAGTGTCAAAGCGTGCACAATGCCTCCACATGGAGCTCAGAGAGAACACTGAGGGGATGGGGGGGGGGGGGTGATGGTGCTGTGGTGGCTTATGAAGGAAAACAATGTGTGGGTTCTCCCAGGCTCTTCGCTCTCATGGTGTGACATTTGATAATGTCATGATCTAGTGCTAGCTTGAGCCGCTAGATGTTTAAATCAGTTTATGAAACAATACCCAGACGTCCCACAATAGCGGACTGTTGTGAGAAATCCATACGTAAATATCAAGTGGAACAGCAGACAGTGTGTTAGCCTACGCCGAGGTGCTTGTGTTTGTCTAATCCTCACTGCAGGTGTCGTGAGGTGCATTGTAAACCTCAGCGCTGCTCAGCTAGACTACATGGGTTATATCTTCCTCTCGTTTCATCTTAAAAAGAAAAGAAAAAAAAAAACAGAGGCAAAACAAAAGCAGGGCGAATCAGGCTCCAATGAGGAGGAGGACAGCTGCGTAAAAAAAAAAAGAAAAAAAAAGCACTTTCTGTCTCTCAGGCATGCAAACATTCCTGAGTGACATTCGATCAGGGGAATTGGAAGCGAAGCAAGATGGGCTTTTATTAGCACTGCCCCTGTTTGCATGACTGGTCAGGTGTATGAGTAAGGAATGGAGGAGGGGGAGAATCTGGGGTTTTAAGCTTGATTAAGGTGAATAAGTACTCATAGAAGACACGTCAGCCTTCAGCAGTGCTTTAACAGAGTGTTGAATAGAAACAGACCCTGGACACCAGGCGTGATATGAGAAGGACAGTGGACGATGATGATAAGTTTGACCTGAACGGTGCATTATTCATCATGAGTAATAAATGTGTTCCATATCCAGACATGCAGTCTCATTCTGAGTGAGTTTACAGGAATCCTGGCTCATTAATGTCTGTCGGAAACCGATTGGTCATCGTTTACAGTTTTCAGTTACATGTCTCAGTTGATGCTGAGAAGGACATGTCACAGCACACGCCTCGGTTTGGGAGCAAAACTGAAACTGAAATTCATCATGAGCTAAATTAGAAAAAGAACAGTTCTGTCATTCAGGATTTGATTTTGTTGGCATCTTGGTTAAACCTCTTAATAAGGATATTTGTTTTAAGGTCTATAAAATATTTCATAATCATGCGAGTCATGCAGTTTAGAGATGATGCGGTACGTCTATTAACATTTAGGAGTGAAACAATTTGATGATTGGTGCCTGGCAATAATTGATATTGTATACCTACACCAAATATATACATACATAGGCATGTACTCTATGGGAATAGTCCACTATAAGGAAATTAAAAAAAAAAAAAAAAAACATTATCCTGGGTGGATAATGCTTGAATTGAGACAACGGACACTTGGAACAGGTAGCGTCATGCTTTAAAACAAACAAACAAAAAAAATAATACGTATCTAATTTTAGTTTGTACTTCATGTTGTTATGTGTAGCATACAGTATATGAAAGCTTTGAATATATATTAAGACTTTGAAATTTGTCATGGTCTAAATATCTAAAATCAACTGTAGAATAATGTTTTAGAGTATATTTAGTATTATAGACTAAAACTGCATATTTGCTCGCACGCAGCTGGTCTCTTCATGTTTGTCATTGTTCTGTTTATTCCTGTGTCGTGTACATACTAAAGTAATTATGCACTTTAGTATTAGAAATTAATACCCTCCCCCCTCTGTCTTCAGGACATTGATAAATAACCGATGCGATCCTAATTTGAAAAATGGACAAACTTCTGGTGTCTAAAAATTACCTATATAGGGATCCCTCGCTACTTTGCACTTCAATTCATGCGGCATCAGTGCTTTGCTGTTTTGTTTTGTTTTTTAAATATTCATCGAAATAAAAAAATAAGGAAATTAAGGAAGAATTTGGGGAAAAGTTAAGGAAAATGCTTCAAAAACAAGGCCAATTATGCAAAAAACAACCCAAAACTTCCCATCAAAACTACTTACATTTTTGTGAGGTGCGAATCTGAGTGCGTGCATGCGCATCTGAGTGTGTGCGCGCACGTCCGTATGCGTGTGTATTTATATTTTGTTTACATCTTATGCATTATTTTTGAATATTTAATTGTTATTATAAGCATTTATAGCACTGAATATGTTCAGTTCAGTTCATTTTCTGTAACCGCTTCATCCTAATTAGGGTCGCGGGGAGGCTGGTGCCCATCTCAGCCAACTCAGGGCGAGGGCAGAGTACACCCTGGACAGCTCGCCAGGCCATCACAGGGCGGAAACACGCTGACGGCTTTGCAGCCTACTCTTGTCAAAAGTCAGCAATGGTTCTTTTACATGCCTCACACCATAGACAGTGAGAGACATGGTTGGCCTTTGATAACCCGGTTAGCTGCACTGGGGGGGGGGGGGGGGGGAGTGACAACCTTGTGGAGAGTGGGACTCAAACCCCCAACCTTTGGATCAGCGATCCGGCGCCTTATACCACTAGACCACCACTGCCCCGCATTGAATATGTATATATTGATATAAAATACACATGTACATGTTACATGTACGTATACGTCAGTTGGGGGGGGGGGGTGTTGATCCTACTTCACGGAATTCGATGGTTGCGGGGGATCTCGGTCACAATTAGCTACAGAAAGTGAGGGATCCCTGTAGTCCAACATTCAAACTGATTTCTTTATGGTTTATAGGCTAACATGAATTAACTATGGTGTAATCCAGATTCTAAATAAAATTTATTTTATTGTCATAGAAATTTCAGCATTCTTATTGGTTTGTGACATGTCACGTGGACACTTGAGATTTTTGTTTATGAATCTTTTGTTTTCGGCTTTTTTCCCGTTCTTGCGAGTCGCCACAGCGAATCATCTGATTCGCACATTTGATTTGGAATGGGTTTTTACGTCGGATGCCCTTCCTGTCACAACCCTTTAGCAAGGGACAGAAACACGCTACTATACGACATCGGCATTTTCAGAAATCGTGAGAGTAAATTTTATTGAAATTGAACGTCTCCGCCAAGGATCTTGTTTCACTCTCAGTTTGCGTGATTGTTCGCAGAATTACTCAAAGTTTCTACCGATTTTTATGAAATTTCTACAGCAGTGAGGACTTTAGACAACAAAGGCCTAATTCAAATTTTGAAGTGATTTGGATGAAATTCTGGATCCAGAAACCTTTTTAAAGGATTATTTAATATTGTGAGATATGATGATTTTTATGAGTTGAGATTTCATATGGGATGCTGCTTATATTTATTATGTACACCATACATTCTACATATTTATCCTGATGTCCTGGCATTTACTGAGCCACTGTATCATGTTTTTATAGATTGTTTTTTTTGTTTGTTTGTTTTTTTTTTTTTTTTTTGCTTAATACACTCAGGGAGATATTTTCCCACCACTTCCCAACTTTCAGCGATCCTTTAGACTCTATGCCAGATTCCTGCAAGATGAAAGGGGCCAGATTTTTCCTTATACAAACAATATACAGAACTCTCCATCCAGTATGTAGAGTTGCACAATTGGGAATCGGACGAGAGCCATTACTCTGGTCATGCATAAACTATCTTTACAGGAGGAGAAGTGATAGGGAGCATCCTTTATTCTTTTGATGCGGCAAAGTGCACAGCTGGAGTCGCGGGGGTCGTCAGCGAACATTGCAGCCATTCTACTTTTGTGCACGCCTCTGCAGCTCTGGCAGTGTCCTCTTCGAATTGGGAACCTGAAGTTGATTATATTAGAGCATTAAATATTTAACGCGCGGTTGTATGAAAGCCAGGCATTTATCCGCATGAACGGCTCGTGTTTAGTGAAGGACGTAATGCACTTTAAGTAACATCTCCTTCATGCATACAAAAATGAACTGCAATCCAGTGCTTGTCCACTTTCCAGTCTGAAACCTGGACGAGACATTAAACATAAATATACACCACGGGAAGGGGCTTCCTAGCGACCAGGTACAATAGAGTTGTAATCAGCTGTAATGTCTGCATGTGTGCATGAGTGTCTGGCTTCAGAGCAGCACAGTAGCCCACAAAAAACATGCGTGTGGACTGTGGAAAGCTCCGGAATATAGTATTGCACTTGGAATTAGATCTGATTTCCAGCCATGTTTTAATGTTTTGTGTATGGTTTTGGCAGCTATAAAGTGATTATGAGCTTTTTAACCAGTAGTTCTGGCAATTCTCACCTCATCTTGACACATCGAAGGGCTGGCAAATGTTTGCACAGCTCTGTGTTGCCGGCTGCTCAATATTGGTAAATGGTTTAATTGAGCCTGTTAAGGATTAACCGTGGAAGTGTGAGCTCAGAAGATGTATGGATTTCTTAAAAAAAAAATAAAAAAAAAATTATTGCAATATTTGAAATAATTGACTGAAAGGTGAAATACTTGAGCTTGGCCTGTTAATTACAGAAATCGAGCCTGACGATAACAGAAGAGAATCTTGTACTCATCAACAAGAAAATAAAAAATGTAAAATGTTAAAATAAATTAATTAAATGAAAATGTGTGATAGTAATTCAAGGAAACTGTTCAAAGTTTATTTTATTTCATTTCAGCTTTTCATTGTTTTTTCCCCTTTTTTTTCTCTTGTGAGTGCACAGTAGGGATTTTGAATACGATGAAAAAATTGTGGCATAATGAGTGTTACATTTTCTCGCAATATGTTTTTTCCTGAATTGTTTATATATTCTTAAAATAAAAATAAATTGCAAACTGACCACACACAACTGTTTTTTTTTCTAATTTAGTTTTTGTGCAATATTAAATTTGTGGTTTATATATTTGAGCATTTTTAATAGGATTTGAACAAATAAAAATGTGTAGACATTAAATAATGTATATTTAAGCACAGATCTACATACAGTGCTGCTTATTACCATTATATACAGTAATATAATATTTTTGTTTGGTTATACATTGAGTGCACAGAGATTTTCAATGTCCTCTCAGAACTAATGATGGATATGGAGTATATATATATTACTGTTCAAAAACCTTAGGCACTTGCAAACAAAACTGGCCACACTGTACCTGAGATTCTACATTTTAAAGCAAAGGGTCATTGCACCAAATATTGACATTGTTTTATTTGGTGCAATTCCCTATGCTTTAAAATATACAATCTCAGGTGGAGTGTGAGCAGTTTTCATGGAGTATCTTACAAAACCAGCCTCTGTGTGTGTGTGTGTGTGTGTGTGATACACAAAAGAGAAATAAGATTATTAGTGTGTTTAATACTATTAATGCTGTATCAATCTCATACCAGAGAAATATTTCATAACGGCACAAGTTTCACGGACAGCAAAAAGTGAACAAGTGTCAATCAAACATCAGTCGAAATGTCAGTGGGGTGGAATGGTCTGAGAAAAAAAAAAAAGCACATGGCTGTACACAATATATACATTGAATATACGCCAAATTGGGGGCAGCTGTGGCCTGTAGTTTAGAGAAGCAACTTTGGGAAAGAAAGGTTGCTGGTTCTACTCCCAAATCTTCAGCAAAAATGTGTGGTGGTGGGGGAGTGAGCAGCTCCTTCCCTTCCTCCACATTAATGGCTGAAGTGCCCTTGAGCAAGACATCTAACCCCCAACTGCTCTCCAGGCACCCCCAAAGTGTGTGGCAGCCCACTGCTTCTAGTGTGTGTGTGTGTGTGTGTGTGTGTGTGTGTGTGTGTGTGTGTGTGTGTGTTCACTTTGTAAGGCTTAAAGCCAAAGGAAATGATACAGTAAATCAAAATTAAAAAAAAAAAAAAAAAACTTTCCAAAAATACAGATGGGACAGGATGGACAAATGTAGGTGTTTTTGTAGAGCACATATGCAGAGCAGATAGATAAATATCTAAATATATATAAATATTGCATATGATGCAGCCAGTAAATAAAGTGTGTGTATTTATGTGTGTGTGTGTGTGTGTGTGTGTGTGTGTGTGTGTGTGTGTGTATGTGTGTGTGTATAAATTTTGAGCAAGATAGCATGAAAGGAAGCAGCCCAGAATAAATGAGAGCTTCTTGCTGTAACTGCTGTTTCTCAAAGTCTTCTTGTTCAGCTGTTCTGCTGGCTGTACGACTCTCGAAGTCCTATAAAAGACAGCATGAGGTAAATGCACAGTGGACATGGCTGTCATAACTGGTGACAAAAATCAATAACCAAACTAATACATCCAACAAAGGTATGTCTCTGTGTGGCGAGACGTTTTTACCAGTCTCCTGAGCTGTGCCATTAGCATACTGTACATGAATTTGCGCTCTGTGTGTGTGTGTGTGTGTGTGTGTGTGTGTGTGTATGTATATGTATGGGCACACTGCATTCTCATGTGAGACGCAACAACCCTTTCTGCTTTCTGTCTCCTCTCTCTCTCTCTCTCTCTCTCTCTCTCTCTCTCTCTCTCTCTCTCTCTCTCTCTCTCTCTCTCTCGTTCTTTTTTAAAGTGTGGCATAAATCCAGGAGATGAAAATGTCATAGAGCAGGTTCATTTTGCAAAGAGGTTTTGATTGCCATGCGCGTGTAATTGATTGTCCCAAGGACAGGGGGAAATCTAGAAATGTCATAACAGCCTCTGCTTAGGTCGCTCCCACTGCTAGGCAATCAATGAGAAGTAAAAAGAGCTATCGATTGGCGTGGGGCAAAAGAAAAAAAAGAAAAAACTTGTAGCCTGAGATGAGCGAGCAAGCCATGGCGAAAGTGCCCTAGACGCGTAGACCTGTCAGCAGCACCTTGAAATTAGAGCATCTCGTGTGAAGATAGTGTTACCTCTTGGGCTCGAAAAGATGTAGCGGTCTCCTGGACACAAACAGTGTGCCTGATGGAAATGTTACAGCTACAGGGATATATGTTGATGTGGCATATGCTAGCAAAACTACCGTAAGGGCACTTGGGAAGGACACAGGCATAGCTCAAGTCTGAGGATGAGAGAAATAACGACAGTGTTTCAAAAGAACTGCAATGATAGAATACGTTGTCTTCTCTCCTACTGAATGCAAATCAAGTCCTTGACAGATTTACTTCCAGCTTGTTCCAAAATACGGCCGCAGTGTGAAATACTAGCAGTATTAGTATAAGAGCAGTTAAAGAGCTCTTGTAATTAGGCAGCCCGGAGAAGTAGTACTCCAGAAAGCTGCAGTTTCACAATGCTTTATACGCTCTTGGGCCTTTGATTGACAGACTTACGCTAAACATAACTTGTTCTGTCTTCCTAAGAGCGATTAGCCTACAGTGTTTTTGTAAATGTAATTCCTAAACATCAGCTTTACTGAGAATTACATATTGACCACCCTTGGCTTAACACAGCCTCAAAATATGTGACTGAATTGTATAATTCTTTGTAGTTGAAGCAAAACAAAAATGTGACGAATCCAAATATGATTGACATGGACACCCAACAAAATTTTTAGCCACTGAATACAAGTGTATTATGAATTTATTCTGATGTTGGATACAGCAGCAGGACAATAAACACAATTTAGCGACCTCGTATACAATCATTTAGATTACAACCTCTGCCCAGTAGGTTATATTTTATCATCGGTTTTGTTTGCGAGTTTGTCTGTTTGAGTGTAACTCAATAAAAAAACGTTATTAAGAGATGGGGATGAAATGCATTTCTCAAGTACAGTGGGGTGCAAGTAACAAACCAACGCTTTTCAAAGGCGATCTATGCATGGGATCATGTTGAAAAAAATCCTGAAAAGATGTCTATGCTTTCATATGGAGCAAAATATTCAACAGACACCCAACAGGGGGTGACATTTCATTATAACTATGTCAAGTTATAATAATTAATTTGACCCTTGGTAAAGGTGCCTTACACACTATAAGGATCCCTTTTTTGTTTTGTTCTTTGTTGTTGTTATTGTTATTGTTGTTGTTTGATTGATTGATTGCAGGATTATGCAAGTTATATGTCGATTTCCATATGTGTCTATCAGGGGTGGCACTGAGGACAAGGGAAAATTTTGGAGATATAAGTATCAAATTCTCGGTCAAGGAATTTTTTTACAAGGATTCTTTAACATTGTGAGAAAGAATAATTTTTTGGAATTGTAATATTCCAGCAAACCAAGCCTAGGGTATGGTGTGTACCTAATTGTTTCAGCATGGCCGAAGTATGCACTGTCCTCGTGCGCTTATTCATATTTATAAAGCAAATACTTAATACTTATATAGCTGTAGGCTTAAAAGCTTACTCTGTTTAATAAAAAAAACAAAACAAAACAGTGAGGTTATAAATTAGAACAAATACATAAGACAGAATAACTGTGGCTGCTTCTCCTGGCACTATGATTAACAATGAACATAATATTGATCGATTTTGATTATATGATGGTTATTTCAGACTAATTATCTAGCACCTTGTTTTGAGAAAATGGAAATGACCCTCTGGTTTCTGGTTAATCCCAGTTTATTCAAACACGTTTAAGCCGCGTATTCAGCTTACGTTTTGAAAATCGTACCTGAACTGCCGGCGTGCACTCTGCCGTCTTGTCCACAGCTATTTGGCCGAGAACCAGCGAGCTCTTGAAGTCGAGGTCTTGTTATGCCAAGAGTCCGTTCCAATGGATTAATGTTGTAAACACTTCAAGTGGCTGATTTATGACAGACACCTTAGGTTTCCTGACCTTTGCATATCTCTGTCTGAAGATATAAATTTGTTTTGACACAGATTGGGGGGTTTACAGGAGTTTATGACATGCTAAATCTCAGCATCAGCATGCCAGCCCCTTATTTCGTGAGCGTATTTAAATCGAAGACAGCCTTCACGAGTTTGAAAAAGCACAGCGCACCAAAACAGCCTTATGTCATCATTTCACGTGATAACGACTCCTAAATTCAGAGAGGGTTAAAGTATATGAGTGCTCCTTGTATTTATGCACCACTTATGCTAAAATGAATATTAATAAAAACTACTACAAATTTTTTCTGTATTAGATTAAGTTATGCTTTGCTTGTTTTATTGACCTTAACATCAAGGATAGATGTTTTGGGGTATGGGGTTTCAGTGTAATTACCGCGGCTGTACTATTGTGCCGTAATGTCGCCGGAACAGTTTAGCACGGCAGACTGGCCTAACTCTTCATGTCTTGAGGGCCTGTGCCCTTGCATTTGATCTTGTATTCTGGATCCCTGCTGCTTGGCAGAGATCAGAGGCTGGCAAAAAGAAGCTTACGCTTACAAATAGCTTAGGGAAGAAAGGCTAAGGGATTTTTTTTTCCCAAGACATCTGGGGGACGAGGTGTGTGTGTGTGTGTGTGGTGGTGGGGGGTTAGGGGCTTGAGGTTAATTTGCGCTTTTGAAGGCATTAAAATACAGAGGCGCACGCAGCTTTAAAACAGTGGCTCAGTGTTTGAAACAGCTTTATATTTAGTACCAAATCATGGTTGTAGAGTCTACATATTATAAGTTGCGTCAGAGAATGCTTTTGAATTGAATAGGTAACATGTTTGCATTTTAGATGAAACACTTGCAATTAATTGGAAAGGATGAGATGAAATTAAAACGTAAATTGCACGACATTCA
>CM045731.1:47817500-47835000 GCA_024760905.1 Plotosus lineatus
TCGATTTTGTGAAAGCGATATCCTAACACCACTTGAAGCTGGGAATTGAACCCTGGACGTTCTTGCTGTGAGGCGGATGTGCTAAATGCTATGCCACCGTGCCATGCACTGTAATTCAGGGATTGACTAAACTTGCAGAAGAGTTGTGGTGATTGGTTAAAATTGTAAGGTTTTACAAATTGATTGATTGTAAAAAGATTGATTGAATTCCTGTGACTATGAAAAAGATTTTAAATGAAAAAACTTGCACTATACTGTAAGGTTACTATACATTTTTAACTTTCAATCAGTTTGGAATTGATTAAAATGGCTAAACAAGATTCAGCAACCAAAAATGTGTCACGTTTCTTCCAATGTCTTCATTTTTTGACATATTAAATATTTCTTGACGTTTATAGGAAACCTTGAACAGCGCCATTACAGCTCTTTCTAAATCACACATACTATCATGCTACAGCCCAGTTTTTATCTTTCTGCAGCCAGAACTGTAGAATAAGCTCTTCACTGACCTCTTCTTATTTTCTTTTTACCAGTGTATGAGCCAGAGGATGATGCTGGTGCCTCCGAACCAGTGGCAGAAGTAGAAGGAGAAAATGACATACAGAATGATGATGAGGGGTCTGAGAAAACCAACCTTAAGATACCCGAGGACAAGGAAACAGACAACAAGAGCAGCTACAGCTTCCAGAATTCTCCCGTCAGTGTCATGTCCAACCAGGAGATCGAACTGGAATCCCGTCTGAGTGACAGCAGTGACAGACTATCTGATTTCAAGGCCTCATCCCCACCAGAGAGCCTGAGGGACAATGAGAATCATGGTTCAAAACCGAAAGATGAGATGTACAGTAGCCTTGAGAAAATGAGGGCAACTTATGTCAACTTCCTCTCAGATTCCTACTGGACAAATATTGGACTAGACCTTAAGGTTGGTAACACTCGCAGTAAGCCAAAGTGCGACAGCTCCAATGCAAGCGCTAAGCGCGAGTTTGACTGGCATCAGGATGCCCTGTCCAAAACCTTACAGCAAACACTGTCCCCAAAATCTGTGTCAAAGCCCAACCTGTTCAGCTCAGTGCATTTGTACAGACAGAACAGCAAAGCATGTGGGACAGTCTTCACAGGGGCCAGTCGGTTCCGCTGCAAAGACTGCAGTGCAGCATATGATACATTGGTAGAATTGACGGTGCATATGAACAAGAGTGGTCACTACCAAGATGACAACCATAGCAGACAAGGAATTGCCTCAACTTCATCTTCCAAAAATCGGAAGAGGAACCTACATGACATGGAAGGCAAGGAGGATGCCCAAAAAGTGCTGAAATGCATGTTTTGTGGCCATTCCTTTGACTCTCTTCAAGATCTAAGTGTCCACATGATTAAAACGAAACATTACCAAAAAGTGCCTTTGAAAGAACCTATACCAGTAATCACTCCGAAATTAGTTCCACCAACAAAGAAGCGTGCCTTTGAATCGACAAGGCCTTGTTCCCCTGATTCCACCACTGGTACTGTAGGCTACAGTGAAGCCCAAAGGTCATCCGCTATAACAAATGCTCCAAACAACAGATATGGCTATCAGAATGGTGCTAGCTACACATGGCAGTTTGAAACATGCAAATCCCAGATTCTGAAATGTATGGAATGTGGAAGTTCCCATGACACTCTTCAACAACTGACCACTCATATGATGGTCACTGGTCATTTCATCAAAGTAACAAATTCAGCATCCAAGAAAGGTAAACAGTTAAGTCTTGATCCATTAGCAATAGAGAAAATCCAGACACTGGTGGAACCAACAATTAATGAATCTGAAGGTCAGAAGCCCTCCCCAAAAAGTGCTGCCTCACAGATTGATTCTCAGAAATATTCTCAAAAGGAAAAGAAACCTAACCAAGAAGAAGAGCGAAATAAAGATGACCAGCAAGATGGCGCAGATCAGAAGTGTACTGATGCTAATTTTAAATACCCATACCTACGAGAAGAAGACCTGGAACAAGAAGCTAGTGGTGGTGGTGATATCCTGAAATCTTTGGCCAACACAGTGGCCACAGCAATTAATAAGGCTCAGACGGGAACGCCCAGTTGGAGTGCTTACCCTAGCATTCATGCTGCTTATCAGCTATCAGGCGTCATTAGGAATGCCCCTCTTTCTTCGTCCCCACCCATACAGATTAAGCAGAGTCATAATCACAGGTTGAGGCTCATTGCCCCTAAAGGAAAGTTATATCAGGGACTTCGAGGACATGAGAGTTTCTCTCACAATCTGGACATCAAAAAGGAGACAGGCGGTGCAATGGATGACAAAGAGAGCCAGAACAGCAAGTTTGATCTGGTAGAGAATGATGACAGTGATTGTCAGGATGACTCCTCTTCCTCTTCAAAGCTGGATGCAGACTGTGTAAGTGAAGGGAACGAAACGATCAAAGGGAAGTTGAGCCCAGCTTTCTCTGACACCGCCAACCCTTCACCAAGCCCTCCTGCCAGCAATGGGCACAGCAGTTCTTCAGACCTTGTCAGTGACTCTCAGGAAGTCCCTACTATAAACCCTTTAAGCGCACTACAGTCTGTTCTGAACAATCATTTGGGAAAGGCAAATAAGCCAAGACAAGAAGGCGTTCTGTCTCAACGCATACATCCTCTATTCTCAGAACTAAGCCGAGGTCTTGAGAAACCAGGCTCTGTCCTCACATCCTCTGCTGTCATCAGGGCCACCAACAACTTCATGTTCACATCTAATGATCAGCCAATAGACTTGACAAAAAACAAGCATAACAAATTGACTTCCTTGCTCTCGTCTCAGTCCTCCACTCCTATGCCTCAGAAACATGCACTGTCTGACATTGCTGACATGGTGAAGGTTCTTCCTAAAGCCACGACACCAAAGCCTTCAATGCCGTCCAGAGTGCCTGTGATGAAACTCGAGTCAGACGTCAGGCGGTTTGAAGACGTATCTAGCGAAGTGTATTCTGTCCACAAACGTAAAGGCAGGCAATCTAATTGGAACCCTCAGCACCTGCTCATTCTTCAAGCCCAGTTCGCTTCCAGCCTCTTTCAGACCTCCGAGGGCAAGTACCTTCTCTCTGATCTTGGTCCTCAAGAACGGATGCACATCTCCAAATTTACTGGACTCTCCATGACTACCATCAGCCACTGGCTAGCAAACGTTAAATACCAGCTTAGGAAAACTGGCGGGACCAAATTTTTAAAGAACATGGACACGGGCCATCCAGTCTTCTACTGCAATGACTGTGCATCCCAGTTTAGAATGCCGTCTGCTTTCATTTCCCATCTCGAGTCCCATCTTGGTTTTCAGATCAAAGACATGAGCAAACTACCAGTTGAGCACCAGACAAAGGTAGCAGAGCCTGAACTGGCGAAAGCTTTCAGCGTTCGAGTGACAGAAGCGCTAATAACAGATGAAGACGTTGACTCAAAATTCAAATGCAAGCTTTGTAGTCGGACATTTGCCAGCAACCATGCAGTCAAGCTTCACTTGAGTAAAACTCATAGCAAATCTCCAGAGAATCATTCACAGTTTGTTGAAATGGACAAAGAGTAGCTTGGTTGTTTTTTACTATATGTAGTTTTGTTGTTAATGACTTAAAATGCTCTGCTTTTATATATATTATTAAAAAAAGAACGGGTGAAATTATTATTATTATTATTATTATTATTATTATTATTATTATTATTATTATTATTATTATTAATGGTACATGTAGCATTAAGTAGAATGCTCATAAATTAAAAATGAACCGTTTCATCAAAGGACACACTGGCTGGATTAGAAGGAAGTGTAAGAAACTGCATTGCTAAAGATTCTGAAACGAATCCATCAACATAAGTTTTTGCACTCTGCTCAAATGCATCACCAGTAATGAACTGTATTATTGCTTGAAACATAACTGCAGATGTTTGCATGCGGTAGCTCTGGTTATGATTATTTATTTGTATGATATGGCAAGTTTTAATTGTAAATCTTTTAACAGCAAATTGATTGATGCATTAACTGTAAGCTCTGATGATACACCAGAATGGACGAATGTTGAAACAGGTGGCTGAACACATTTACATAAAAAAAATAAAAATAAAAAAATAATTAAAAAAAAACATAAAAAACAACAACAACAAAAAAAAGAAAAGAAAAAAAATAAATGGGGGGAAAAGAAAGAAGAAATGTACAGTACATGATTCTGTAAGATATTTGTGTTGCAATGATAGAAGAGAAATGCACTTTAATAAATGTTTAATCACCAGTTTAGGCTCAGATTCGGTATGTGAGTTAACAGATTTAGACAACTTTGACATTAAGATGTCTCACATCTATGTATATATAGCACTGCAGATAAATGTGTCTCATCAAAAGGAGGATAGTGAGACAGAACATACTGCACCTTTTATACCAGTAAAAATAAATCGTTAACATTCTTCTACCTGTCTTCCTGCATTTATTTTAAACATGGAAACAGCGAATTTATTGTTGTTGTTTTCAAGAAATATAGAAGAATGCATTAGGAAAATAAGTCACAGAAGTTTCGGATGACATGCCAAATTTCCTCAGCCTTCTTAGCAACTACAATCTCTGCTGTGCCTACAGGTGTCATCAGACCAGGTGAGATCATAGATGATGTATGTCCTGGGGAATATCAAGGTTTCCACCTTCTCTACCTCTGTCTCACTAATGTATATTGGGTTGCAAGTGCACCTTCCTCTTCCACCTAGGATCAATACTCAACACCTTGGTCTTCTCTGTATTTAAGGGGAGTTTATTTTTCTGGCACCAGTCTGGCTACCCCTTTTCTGTAAAATGTTTCCTCTCCACCTGTGATCAGACCCATGGCTGTAGTTTCATCCTGAAATGTTATAATTCTGGTGTAAACAGCGTGCAGCATACAGCGGGCTCAGCACACAACCCTGGGGGGTCCCTGCGCTCATGGTTTTGATTTCTGATATCAGATATCGACTACTTGTTCTTGCTACATATGGAGGACTACAATACCTTTTTACACAACATAATATGGACATTTTTGGGAAGTGGGGCATTTTGGCTGGTCCTCATTTTTTCAAAAGAATGTTTAAGGGTAAATACTTTTTGTTTATTCTTTTAGGAATCAGGTGAAGGTTAGGGGACGGGGAAATGTTGGGCTTCGGCATGGTGACGGGAGGTTAAAGTTCGTGTTGGGGTAACTCGATAGGAAATGGATACAAGTCCATGTATTGTTCCTGGTTACATGGAAACAAGACTGAGTGTGTAAACATGTATGTACAGTGGCAGGGATACCTACATCTGTTTACACAGTCACAGCATGAGGACCTTTTTTATGGGAATAAAACATAAGTCCCTGTAATGTTGATTACAGTATTTTAAGGTGAAGAAATGTTTTAAGGTTTAGACACGCAGTGGTTTTGGTCTGCAATGTGACATAATGACAAATCATTAATGCATGAAAAAGCAACAGGTCTTAAGCTCGAGGTATGTGCATTATGTTGTGGGGAATAAAATGCAAGTCTTCATAATAAAATCATTAAATTTTAAGGTGAAGACATGTTTTAAGGGCAAGGTTATTCATTCATTTCATTTTCTGAACCGCAAATCCTAATTAGGGTTACAGGGAGGCTGGTGCCTATCTCAGTCGACTCTGGGTCTGTCTGTCTTCCTTTCGGCTTTTTCCCTTTTACTCGGGAGTCGCCACAGCGAATCATCTGATTCGCACGTTTGATTTGGCAGAGGTTTTTACGTCGGATGCCCTTCCTGTCACAACCCTTTTAGCAAGGGACAGAAACACGCTGACGACTTTGCAGCTACTCTTTACGAAAGTCAGCAATGGTTCTTTTACATGCCTCTCACCATAGACAGTGAGAGACATGGCCCGCCTTTGATAACCCAGTTAGCCGCACTGGGGGGGACAGTGACAACCTTGTGGAGAGTGGGACTCGAACCCCCAACCTTTGGATCAGCGATTCAGCGCCCTATACCACTAGACCACCACCGCCCCTCAGTCGACTCTGGGTAAGGGCAGAATAGACCCTCGACAGCTCGCCAGTCCATTGAGGGCAAGGTTAGGGTTGGGCAAATAGTGGGTAAGGTTTGGAATTGGGGTAACTATGAAAGTAAATCAATGTAATGTTCCCTGAAGTTATAGAAACAAGTCTGGGGGTGGGGGAGGGGCTTGGCTCTTGTTTTAGACTGGTTATTACATCTGTAGCATATGACAGCTTTTAAAAAAAAAAAAAAAAAAAAGGTTTTGCTGTATTAAAATTTGCTGGTACAAGGTTAAATACACACTTGCAATTGTAGCATTCACCAGACTAGAAGACCAGGCGAGTTATTTCCCTTCCATGGGATGTTTTTTAACCACTAATATCTTGGATATGCTAATGAACCTTCATTTCATTACTGCATATGCTATGAACCGTGCCTATATCATAACAATTAAAAATATATCCCACAGCCTCTCTCGTTTCGACGCTATTAAAGAATAATTACCGTCTAAGTACATAAACACTTTATGCTTTTTTATTTCTTTTTATTTTTTTTTTATTCCCTAGCAGTCAAGTCCTCAATTACTACTCCCTATCATATCTGCTTTATAACTAGCAACTGACATTTGATGGCAAATGGGAGGAAGCATCTGTGCTTTGGTGATTTGAGCATTCTGACACCAACTCGCCCTCCGCTGCTGCTGAAAATGAGGAGGCAATCACGCCATTCATCAGACGACTCCTAATGCAGTTCTAGTGTTCAGCAATAATTCCACCTTGCATTTATAATTGCAGGCATAGATCCCACACCTCAGTGCACAGATTAAAGCCATAAATTATTTAGTGCCTTGCTTCGCCGATGGATCCACAATTCCCCTCTGTCAAGGCATTATCCTTCAGCTTAGCAACTTCTTTTCAAATGGAAACCGGAGGATGATTTAAGATACAGTTGAATAATATGACAAAATAAATGCGATATTCTGGTCATTTGTGTTCCTTAATTAAAACCAAGAGTCTCTGAAGTGGCTCGTCAAATGGAAGAGTGCCGTGACTGCAGTAAGTCACAGCCGAGTCATTTAGCCCCTTTCTTTCTTTCTTTTTTTTTTTTTTTTTTTTTTTTTTTTTTTGGTGCTTAATGGGGAAATTTGAAATGACCATGCTCGTCGATGGGCATTTGTGGCATGAGGGCATTTGAAATGGTTTTTAGAGGTAGCGGCTCAATGTCAGCGATTCGCATTAAGCCGTAGAAAGAATATCCTTTCATCAATGTACTCTGGGCTAGGAAATTAGCTGTTTCTAATATTAATTCAGGCCAATAATTCAAAGTCGTTGGAGATTTATTGCCACATTAAAGGAGAGCTTGAATCGGATGCACAATCATGAGCTAAAACAACCCAACAATTAATTGTGCTTATTTGTTTGCACACAAAGCAGGGAGGAGGCCTAAACTAATAAATAAAAAGTGTTGATTATGATACTAAGAGCACCATCATGCCTGATATAACATAACATGCAAATGTAACAATTTTATTAATGTTGCATTTCAAGAACCTAATGTTTTTGCATATGTTAACAGTTTGAGAGTGTGCACCCGTGCATTTGTCTCATTTTCTTGCAAATAGATCAATACAGACAGATTATTTTCGAATGCTTAATCCAGCAAATGGGCTCCAGTTCTTTCTTTTCTTTTTTCTTTTTTTTTTTCTTTCTTTTCTTTTTTTTTTTTTTTTTTTTCTACATGCCCATGTGTATCAGCTTGTCAGGCTGCCACTTGAAAAGTGTCAGTCCTCCACCTAATTAAGTCACCGTGCTGGAAAAGGGCTGTGAGCATCTCGACACTGATTTAAAACCACGCAGAAATAAAACATTTTAACTGCACTAACTGGACTGAAAATACACTCGGATTTATTGGGGAAAATGTCACGGAGCAGTTAAGTGTCACATGTCAAACCAGCAGCAAAATAATAGGAAGAACCCAGAGAGGGACGTCGGAACCAAATGATTTTATTAGGACATTTCGCTGGTTTTTACATATTCCCCAAGACAGATGCAAAATTGGTCATATTGTTTAACCTTGGCTGTCAATTATTGCAAAAAAAAAAAAAAAAAATTTTTTTTTTCTTCCCTTCTCCATATACTGTAAGTGTGCACCCATCACAGTCTCACTCGCTGCTGAAGAGTTTCTCCTACATTATGGCGAAGATTACAGCTCTTCCTGTTATAAATCATTTTCAGTTCCTTGAACCCAGAATCAGCAAAAAAAGAAAGAAAGAAAGAAAGAAAGAACCCTGTTTGGTCTGTTGAAAGCAATTCAGACATTCAGAATGGCGCCGTAAGTCTTTAGGAGACGGTTGGAGGTGAGAAATGTGAGGTTGCAGCTGCAACTTTGGCAGACGGGCCATGTTTGAATTTTAGGTCAGTGAACCCTGGCTGTGTTTACAGGACGAAAGGGAACGGCTGAAATGTGTTGGAGTCAACGCTGATTCATGTCACAATGAGTGGCAGATAACCTGAAGGCGACCGGAGCCTGACAGCCAAAGCTATTACAGCCCCACATAAGATACTCTCTCTAGTGCACCCCGACACCTTTCTGCCTTCCTGCCTGCTTGCCTGTGCACCCCAACGAAGCCAGCAGATGCCAGTAGGACTGAATGTCACATGTGATATACAGGGTTGGTCTCACACACACACACACACACACACACACACTAGCACCAGAACCGAAAGTAGATTTTCATGCAAATGTTTCCTCTGATACATCACATTCGTGGCAAGGTTTGCAAAACCTCTTTAATGTACTGTACTGTACACTCGGAACCTTATTAGGAACCAGGTCAGTCATGCAACTACCCAATCAGCCAATCAGGAAGCAGAAGCATGGCGCATAAATTAATGCAGCTACAGGACAGTGCTGTAGAATGGCGTTGAGACAAAAACATCCACTGAATAAATAATAAGGAATATAACATATAGCCTGGTGAAAAAAAAAGTAATTACGTTATTGGGAAATACAGATTAATAAAGATGATATACTAAAAAGGAAATATTTTTATCATTTAAATAAGCAAAATCAAGACAAGGTCCTGGGTTCGAGTCCCAGGCTTGGCGAGGGCGTTTCTGTGAGGATGTTGCATGTTCTCCTTCTGCTTGTGTGGGTTTCTTCTGGTAACTCCGGTTCCCGCCGACACTTAAACTGCATGCACATTTGGCTAAATTGCCCTTCGGTGTGATTGTGAACGGTAGTATTAATGATGTACCCTGCTTTTCTCAGTGTCGGCTGAAATAGGCACTAGCCTCCCTGTGACCCTAATAGGATTGAGTGGCTTAACTACTGAGTGAGTGAGAAATTAAGTAACATGGAAAAAGTAAGCACCTTGGCAGTCTGGCAGTGGTGGACTGGGGGTAAGGCGCTGGATCACTCATCCCAAGGTTGGGGGTTCAAGCCCCACTCACAACAGGTTGTCACTGTCCACCCAGTGCAGCTAACTGGGTTATCAAAGGCCGGCCATGTCTCTCACTGTCGATGGTGTGAGGAATGTAAAGGAATCATTGTTGACTTTTGGCAAGAGTAACTGCAGAGCCATTAGCGTGTTTCTTCCCTGCAATGGCCTGGCAATCCGTCCAGGGTGCACTCTGCCAGCGCCCAGAGTCGGCTGGGACGGGCCCCAGCCTCCCCGCGACCCTATTTAGGATTAAGTGGTTCAGAAAATAAATGGATGGATGAAGATCAGGTGTTCCCAATTAGGTGCCATTGATTAGAGCCACCCGCAGGTGAAACCTGTCTGATTTCAAATACCTGGCATCCCTAGCTTGGTGTTTTCTTTACTAGTAAAGGGTGTGGTGTCATCATGCAAAGACTTGAGTCTCTAAGGCAGGGGTGTCAAACTCGTGCCACAAAGGGCCATGTGGCTGCAGGTTTTATTTCAGCCAAGCAGCAGCACACCTGACTTGGCTCATTTAAACAACTGATAAGAGTCTTCAGGCAGTTGATTGGTCAGTCTCTGTCCAGAGCACACAGATTGACCAATCGACTGCCTGAAGACTTATCAGTTGTTTGAATGAGCCAAGTCAGGCGTGCTGCTGCTTGGCTGAAACGAAAACCTGCAGCCACATGGTCCTTTGTGGCACAGGTTCTCGAAAACTTTCATAAGAAATAATAAAAAAGTCGGGGATGCTTATGAGATTGTGAGTCTGGTAAAGAGAACTGAAGATGGAGTCCCCTTTCGGGTCTGATTCATCTTCAAGTTTCTTCATGTTGTCTTAAGGAGATGTTTTGTTTTGTTTTTTTTTGTCAGTCACTACAGTCTTGTTTATTAGAGATGGGTAAGATTCAAAGCGATATCCTTCATTCATTCATTTTCTGAACCGCTTAATCCTAATCGGGTCACAGGGAGGCTGGCGCTCATCTCAGCCGACTCTGGGCGAGGGCAGGGAACACCCTGGGCAGCTCACCAGCCCATTTTAGGGCCAATACACACACACACAACCATTCAACTGCCAGTTAGCCTACTGTGTATGTTTTTGGACAAGGGATGAAAGATGGAGGAAACCCACAAAAACATGGGAAGCACATGCCAATTCCACACAGAAACGTCCGAGCCCAGTAATCAAAGCCAGGCCTTCTTGCTGTGAGGCAGATGTGCAAACTACTGCACCGCCGTGATGCCCCTATGTTCATACTCATACGTTAAAATTCTTAATTGTATACTGCATAAACCTGCTTCGTTACCACATCACCTAGTAATAGTTATTCTCATACACCCACTCATTGATTTGACAAACCACTTGCTCCTACAAGTGCACCATTTCATCCACAGCTCTGGCTTTAAAATTGTTTGAGGGTCCATCTCAGATGTCTCCAAGCCTAGAGAAGTTGACAGCACTTTTGGACACAATGAACTTAAAGCTTCCGTATTTACAGTGAATGTTTCCCTGGCGTTTGTGGATGTAACTCTGTATTGTAATGCCAGAGTAGTAGGTCTTTCCAAAGTAGTCCCAAGTCCACATGGTTAAATAAAGATCGAAATCTTGATTTCGCCCCATCTGAGGGATGGGTGATCATTGGAGTTCAGCTTAGGCTTGTGCCCTTACCTTTTACCCCCATTATTTCTTCAGCTTCCTTGAATTTTTTTAATGATATTACGCACCATAGTGTCTGAAACATCCAAATTCCTTCCTAGCTTTCTTGCGGAACTTTTTATAAACATCACAATAGTTTTCTCACAATGTTGTTGACAAACAACAGACTCAGCCTTTTCTGGATACTGCTTTTGCATCAAATGACTATTACAATCACTTGTTGACATCATCATTTTCAAATAGTCTCATTATTTAATTTTTTATAGTATTAATAGCCCTAAATTGTCCCAGGTGTGAGGCATGTAAAGAACCATTGCTGACTTTCTTTAGACTAGGCTGCAAAGCCGTCAGCGTGTTTCTGCCCTACGATGGCCTGGCGAGCTGTCCACGGAGTACTCTGCCCTCGCCCAGAGTTGACTGAGATGGGCACCAGCCTCCCCGTGACCCTAATTAGGATTAAGCGGTTCAGAAAATGATTGAATGAATAAAGTGCCCCATGTGTTCAGTCGTGAAATGCAGAAATGGACGTGTAGTATGTTACTAAATGAAATTGAGTACAATATAAATAAATTATATAAAATATATTGGGTTCTTATAGTTTGCAGTGAAATATTAGTTAAATTCACTGCTTTCAGTTTTTATTTACATTACTTATACCTTCCCAGCTTTTTCCTGTTTTGGAGTTGTAGCCATTGCGCTAAACTGTAAGCATCGTTTTGTGAGTATTACGCAGCACTGCCGTGTGTGGTAACAGGCCGCGTTCTGGCTCTGCGCTCCGCTAGCTAGAAGCATCTGGAGAACTGCAGGCTGGCGGCAGAGCTCGTTGTGGCAGTTGTGATTGTGCTGACGACAGCGGCCGGGAGATTAGGGCCCGACCAAGGAATATGATTTGTTGCTTTCATATTTTGGGTGATGTCAGCTTCAATCGGAGGCTGTTCTGTGCCCCAGGCTAGGCGCACTGACACATCTGAGAGACGCACTGATGAAGTGCTGGCAATCAAGTGTGGGTTCTGCTTTCTCTCTCTCTCTCTCTCTCTCTCTCTCTCTCTCTCTCTCTCTCTCTCTCTCTCTCTCTCTCTCTCTCTCTTTCTCTTTCAGAAACACACACACATACTGTTGTTCAGCTGTAGAGTCAGCATGCCCCTGCTACTTTCCAGGTGGAGTATTAAAACCTCACAAATTGATGTAATAATGTTTCGGCACCTCAGATGAAAAGGAAAGCACAATGCAGAAGTAAAACGGGGAGTTGGAATGATGACAGGAATCCAGCACTCATAGCAGTACCAGCACCCGTCTGCAGGGTGCAGCAATTTCCGAATACAACCTTTTAGAACCCCCAGTATCAAAATCTGAAATTAAACCTTCAAGTCCAGTCACTTCCTACCAAGTGTGTAGAGAATGTGTAACAGTATCGCCATAGCCAAAATAATAATAATACTAATCCTGACCACCAATATTCCACTTAAACATGTGTCTCTTGATGGTCTCAGAATGTCTTGACTCGAGGATGGTCTTGTCCAGTGCCTCATTCAGAGATTTTATTTTATTAATCATTCCTGACGTTATCTGTTAATACAGGGATCCCTCGCTACTTCGCGCTTCAATTCATGTGGCTTCAGTGCATTGCGGTTTTTAAAAAATATATATTCATCGAATTAAAAAATAAGGAAATTAAGGAAGAATAAAGGAAAAAGTTAAGGTAAATACCACAAAAACAAGGCCAATTATGCAAAAAAAAAACAAAAAAAAACTAAACAAACAAAAACAAAAAACTCTCCATCAAAACTACTTACATTTTTATGTGATGTGCGCATCTGTATGTGTGTGTATTTATATTTTATTTACATCTTATGCATTATTTTTTATGTTTAATTGTTATTATAATCATTTATAGTGTTGAATATGTATTTATTGATATTATATACACATACATATACGTATACTAGTACATCAGTCGTTGGGGGTTGATCCCACTTCGCAGAATTCGGTGGTCGCCTGGGGGATCTCGGTCCCAATTACACGAAAAGTGAGGGATTCCTGTAATTCCTAAAGAATTCCCAGTGCTCTTTCACCTGTAGTTATTTTCCTGTTGTGTAGTGCAACCAGAGATTTCTTCCTCAGTATGGTAACTGTAACAGAAAAGTCAAGTGACTGAAATGATTACTCTGAAATAGTTATAAATATTCATAAAATATCTGAATAATTGAATAATAATGAGAACAATACTACTACTACTACTACTACTACTACTACTACTACTAATAATAATAATAATAATAATAATAATAATAAAATAATAATAATAATAATTGTTGCTTTGTTGTTTTCATCATCATCATCATCATCATCATCATCATCATCATCATTATCATTATTATTATTATTATCCTCATCATGGGTCGTACAGCGAACTAGTGGCTAGAACATGAGCCTCACTGCAAGAAGGTAATGGCTTCAAATTCCCGACTTGGTGAGGGTGTGTCTCTGCAGAGTTTTCATCTTCTCCCAGTGCTTACGTGGGCTTCCTCTGACTGTTCCTGTTTCCTTCCACAGTCTAAAGACATACAGCAACCATCACCTGCTGAATGGCAGCCTTAAGAGCTTCAAGAGTTTGGGGTCAATGAGCATACACTCATGATTTAAGGTATCTCCATGAGGATAAGATTCACTAGGGGTGTGGTCAGGGAAAACGGGTCAGACGCTTGACATAACCACACAATGAGGTCACCCCATTCGGAGACATTTTCCTCAGCACTTCCAGTGATCTTCTAGTTGTTTTGCCGTAGCTCAACCTTACTGAAAGCTTACATTGGGTTCTTTGAGATCAAGATCAAGTTGGGGTTGGGCTTCCACCAGACCGTACCAAGTTTCATGTGTGCAGAAAATCATTTGATTATCTTTGTTATTATGAGAGATTTCCTGTCGGCTTTTTCTCTTTATCACGGGCCGCCATAGCGAATGGTTCGCATGTTTGATTTGGCATAGGTTTTTACGTCGGATGCCCTTCCGGACACAACCCTTTAGCAAGGGACAGAAACACGCCGACAGCTTTGCAGCCTACTCTTTACGACAGTCAGCAATGGTTCTTTTACATGAACCTCTCACCACAGACAGTGAGAGACATGGCCCGCCTTTGATAACCCAGTTAGCTGCACTGGGGGTATCTTTGTTATTATGCATGAATGTTATTCTTGGGTGATATCACACTGTACATTGATGTGTGTGTGTGTGTGTGTGTGTGTGTGTGTGTGTGTGTGTGTGTGTGTGTGTGTGTGTGTTTCTAAAATTATTACTTGGGAATGCCCCTAAACAACAGGTTCTCTTAAGCACTATTGTCAGAATGAATTCTTATCAGAATTCCCATAGCAAGGGAGGACATCAGTGTTAAGGACACGCTAAGAGGGTTAAATCCGCACACATTTCCTGTCTGGTTGGTGGTCCCTGGCATTACACTCTGCTGACTGTGCATCATACTTTCACAGGCTTGTGTTTGAAAGATTTCTGGATTTGACTGATGCCCTGCCGAATCCCTTCGCACACTTTCACACAGGTAGGTGACATCAAGCGTGTCGTCCTTGCCCTGCCCAGTGACAACTATAGAAATGAAAGGTGATAAATATTTAAAGATGGACATTACATGTCAAGCTCCCCACAATGGAGACAGAAAAAAAGCGGAAGCCACGAGAGGGAAATAGCAACCGCCCTGAAAATTATGACCCTGACAGTTTAAAATAGTATGATGAAGAGCCGCGAGGAAGAATCTGAAGCTCAGCACTGCCATTATGAGACTTCCTGAATTTGAAACATTTTATTAAGGGATTTGGGTGGGTTTTAGATTGATAGTTATGGCATGGCAGTTGTGCTTCTTGTGCAAGATTTTGAAGATTAAGACAGGAAATGAACATTAAAAAAAAAAAAAGCAGTCTGGCTTTGGTATGCAGAGGATAAGTAAGGACGAAAACATGATGGAGCATACGAGAGCAAGAAAATATATAAGTATTTTATATAATGATGTGTTTATTTATAGTGGGCCGTACGGTGGCATAGTGGGTGGTACATCCACCTCATAGGAAGAAGGTCCTGGGTTCGAGTCCCAAACTCAGTGATGGCGTTTTTGTGTGGAGAATGTGCGTGTTTTCGCTACGCTCACGGGGGTTTATTCTCGCACTCCAGTGTCTTCGTACAGTCCAAATTCACGCACATTACACTAGCTAGCTGTTCCAAATTGTCCCTAGATGTGAGTGTGAATTGTGGTATGGGGTGGTCTGGAGAGCTGTTCAGGGTGTACCCTGTCTTCTCACGTTACCTTTAAAGTGAATGGGAAGTAAATAGCTTTATTATCTTCATACATTTGGGTATTTTTTGCACCTCAGATTTTAAAAGCTAATTCCTAAACTTAGTACGTTAGAGCTGTGAAGAATGTTTGTCTCAGAGCACATTGTCATCTGGCTGAGAAAACAACCACGGCACGGCAGACAGGAAGTTTCAAGTGTATTGAACCAGGGAAAATCTGATGCCTATTTGTCCCATTACAGCACATCAGCATCAGAGACGGAAGCGAGATGCAGGATTTGTTCTTATTTTATAGCATGTTTAATGACAGATTGACAGAATTTGCAAATGCGATCTGGCACAAATTTTGCAAACTCAGGCCCTCTGTGAAGCGAGCACGCTTATGTACATAATTTGATTTTACAATGGACTTTCTATGATTTCAAAATAAACTCGGGGCTCGAGTCATACAAATATTTTGAATCCATCAGACAATGAATAATGAGAATTATGACACTGATGCAGCTATGTGTGATGTGAACACTTCTATGGACTGTTATGCAGATAAACAGAATGCATGTGATGTGATGTGATGTGATGTGATGCGATGTGATGTGATGTGATGTGATGTGATGGCGTAACCAAGCTGTTTCTTCCGACTGCGAAAAAATAAATCCTTACAAACTGTAATCTGAGTTGTAACATTTTCTTGTATTTCATTCATTCATTTATTAGCCGAGCCACTTCATCCTCTGGGCGTCGCAGGGAAACCAGAGACTCTATTAGCCAACTCTCAGCAAAGGCTAGGTACACCCTGAACAGCTCCGCAGTTCATCTTGGGGCAAAACACACCCACACACACACCTAGAATTATCATAATGTGCATATTTATGGATTGTGGGAGGAAACCAGAGTACCCAGAGGAACCCACATCAGCACATGGAGAACATGCAAACTCCATATAAGAATTCCCCCACCAAGCTCAGGGTTTAAACTCAGGACCTTCTTGCTTTGAGGCATAATTTATACAGTCTTTGGGCTGTGTCAGGAAACCATAGAATCCAGGAAACCCAGGCACACGTGGGAAGAATATGCAAAGTTAAATATACAGTACATTGGTTTAGCCCATTTGATCAGCTAGGATATGCTGGTGATATTAAGATACATGTATATAAGCTATTTATTTATTTATTTATTTATTATTTTTTTTATTCAAAGGTGGTCATAAAGTCGAACAGTCGTAAGTCGCTCAGGTCCTAAGACGGGAACTATCTATATTCCTCTTTTGTGCATCAGACCCACTTAGAAAAACAGTTGCCAAAAAGCTCTACAGGATCTTGGTCTCATCTGACCAGAAGCACAGTTGAAGTCCCAGTACTGTTTTTTTTTTTCTTTTTTTCCCCAGCATACCTCTCAATCAGCTTGTTGGCATGTACAGTGGTATGAAAAAGTATCTGAACCTTTTGGAATTTCTCACATTTCTGCAGAAAATCACCATCAAATGTGATCTGATCTTTGTCAAAATCACACAGATGAAAAAACAGTGTCTGCTTTAACTAAAACCACCCAAACATTTATAGGTTTTCATATTTTAATGAGGATAGCATGCAAACAATGACAGAAGGGGGAGGAATAAGTAACTGAACCATCACATTTAATATTTTGTGGCCCCCACTTTGGCAGCAATAACTTCAACCAGACGCTTCCTGTAGCTGCAGATCAGTCTGGCACATCGATCAGGACTAATCTCGGCCCATTCTTCTTCACAAAACTCCTGTAGTTCAGTCAGATTCCTGGGATGTCTGGCATGAATCGCTGTCTTGAGGTCATGCCACAGCATCTCAATGGGGTTCAAGTCTGGACTTTGACTTGGCCACTCCAGAACATGTATTTTGTTCTTCTGAAACCATTCTGAAGTTGATTTACTTCTGTGTTTTGGATCACTGTCTTGTTGCAGCATCCATCCTCTTTTTAGTTTCAACTGTCTGACAGACGGCCTCAGGTTTTCCTGCAAAACATCCTGATAAACTTTTGAATTTATTTTTCCATTAATGATTGCAAGTTGTCCAGGCCCCGAGGCAGCAAAACAGCCCCAAACCATGATGTTTCATGGTGAGGATGAGGTGTTGATGTTGGTGAGCTGTTCCATTTTTCCTCTACACATGAC
>CM045731.1:47840000-47852500 GCA_024760905.1 Plotosus lineatus
CAAAACATGAATCTTCCTGATACCCAAATAAAGGAAGATATCATTGGAAGAGGGTTGGGGGTGGGTGAGAGTATAACTGCCAGAGAAATATAATAATAATAATAATAAAAAAAAACCTCATCTCAGAGCATCTTAGCTTTCAGATAGTGCTCTTTCATTTAAACCTTTGTACACAAAAACACTGTTAAAAAAGGAGAGAGAGAGAGAGAGAGAGAGAGAGAGAGAGAGAGACTTAGATAAGTGTAAGTATTTACCTCACTGTGTGAGATGTACAATGTATTAAAAGTTAAGATGTGAAAATAAGGATTGCATTAGCCACGGGATTTAAAAGACATACGTTCTTATAACCGACCTGTTTAAGCAATCTGTGAGGAAACTGCAGAAACCCCGTGTGCACAAAACTGTAACACGGTGCTTCTCAAATACAGTGGGGTGCTTCACCCGAGAGTGGCGGAATATGATGCCCGGGGGAAACGGGTGCCAGGGGGAGCGCGTATGACTCTGGGGAACACGCTTTTCTGGAATTGTGTCTGAGAATTTAGTGTAATCGCACCTCCACTCCACTAGATGTCGTGCTATGTGCTGTGTCACATTGTTGTGCTATGATGTAGCGGTTTTTCGCACGAGCAAACGCTATAAAGTGCAGTGCACAATGGAATAATGCTGACCGTGAAACAACCCCTCAAGAAACAACACGGAAAAATTTCTAACAGGAACGAAGAGAAAGCTCGAGAGAGACGGAGATATTAAGACACAAATAAGTTGAATGCGTTTAAATAAGGATGCATTTTTTTATTTCAGGCACATTGGTGCACTTTAAATCTTTTCTGTTACAGATTAAAAAACAATGTTAATGACGTTTTTCTTAATTGTAAATTGAACTACATTTGTTTCTTTTTTGTTTTTAATGTTAATAAAGACACAATGTTATGCAGAGCTGTACTAATAACAACTTTATAGACAATACTATTTATAGTTGCTCGCGGGGCGTGAAATATATATTTTTTTCTTCCTAGGGGAGGCGCCACAGAAAATAATTGAGAAGCACTACCATAACACAAACTATCCATTATGCAACAACAAAACAAAACAAAGCATTAGCATGTCCGCCTCACAGCAAGATGGTCATGGGTTTGAGTCCTATACTCAGTGAGGGTGTTTCTATGTGTGGGTTGAATGTTCTCCCTGTGAATGCATGGATTTCCTCCGGTTTCCTCCATGCAAATTAGAGTACATAGCTGCTCCAAATTGTTCCTAGTTGTGAGTATAAGTGTGAATGATTGTGTCTGTGTTGCCCTCTGATGGTCTGGTGAGCTGTTCAGGGTGTACAACCTTCATCCAGTGTTGGCTGAGATAGGCTCCATCCTCACCGTAACTCTAATTGGATTTAGCAGTTCGGAAAATAACTGAGTAAGATAGTATAAAACAGTACGGAGAGGCACTCGTGGACTTTAAGGCAAGGGTCTCCAAGCTTATTCACAAAGGGACCGGTGTGGGTGCAGGTTTTCACTTCAACCAAACAGTAGCCGCATCTTCCACCTGTTTCAATCACTGATCATCAAAAGAAAATAGAAAACCTAGATTGAACATTACTGTTTCAATTCTGAAGTGGAGCCATCTAGGTGAGATCACCTTGCTTTAACCCCACCCCCACCCCCGCCACCCCACTCCATCCCCAGTGCCGCTAACTGGATTATCAAAGGCCAGCCATGTCTCTCACTGTCTACTGTGTGAGGCATGTAAAAGAGCCATTGCTGACTTTCGAAAAGAGTCGGCTGCAAACTTGTCGGCATGTTTCTGCCCTGCGATGGCCTGGCGAGCTGTCCAGGGTGTACTCTGCCCTCGCCAAGAGTTGGCTGGGATGGGTGCCAGCCTCCCTGCGACCCTAATTAGGATTAAGCGGTTACAGAACATGAACATGAACACTATAACAAGCATTGCAGAGAGAAATATTTTGTGCATTTCTGCTAGCAACACTGAGCATTATATAACCATCACTGGTGTTTACCGGTGGAAGTTCCTGGTAAACCTGGTGCTTGGCCAGACATGTAATGTAACAAGCGTAAACCTTATCACCTCTTCAGCCTCTCTTCATGAGGTATAACTTCTCTGAACAAGTCCTCCTTGAAAAAGGATTTTTTAAAAATGCCCATCACCAAGTCATTTCTCCTCCTCCATCATCCATTGTGGGCGTAAAAAATTCGAAGTTAAATGTATTGTGTGCAGGTCACTACAGACGATTCAGTTAATTTTGCCCCGAACAACCAATCAGAAGACGAGAAAATGCTGACATTACTGTAGGCCGGCTAGCCGGTCCTGTGAGGCGCATCTGAAATCTGATTGTTGAAAGAAACAGCCCATTGATAATTTAGTAGAAGTGACATCAGCAAGCGCTGCTGATTCTGACATCCCTGGGCAGATTAAACCGACATAGAAACGCATAGCAGCTAAAATCTGATTTGACAAAAAACTAACATCCATATGCACGTACTGGAAGCAGTGCAGCCAAGAAACATGCTATAAATGAAGAGCACCGATTGTTGGAAGTAAATTATTGCAATTTAATGGAACAAATACTAGAATTTAAGTTGTAAATGTAGGTCAGTGCTTCTGATAGTGTTTAGGCTAGCAGAGAAGGCTTTGCCAGCACTGACGGCCCACCACTGGGAAATAATACTAACAATAACTAATGCTATAATGTCATATTTTATCTCTACTTCTTTCAGCTTTTAGTAAAGAAAAAAAAATACATTAATATGGGGCAGTGGTGGTCTAGTGGTATATAAGGTGCCGGATCGCTGATCCAAAGGTTGGGGGTTCGAGTCCCACTCTGCACAAGGTTGTCACTGTCCCCCCCCAGTGGAGCTAACTGGGTTATCAAAGGCCGGTTATGTCTCTCACTGTCTGTGGTGTGAGGCATGTAAAAGAACCATTGCTGACTTTCGACAAGAGTAGGCTGCAAAGCCGTCAGCGTGTTTCCGGCCTGCGATGGCCTGGGTGTACTCTGCCCTCGCCCGAAGTTGGCTGGGATGGGCACCAGCCTCCCCGCGACCCAAGTTAGGATTAAACGGGTACAGAAAATGAACCGAACATTAAACTTGGCTCACGATAGCAGTATGAAAGAAAAGCTGCAGTTTTGTTGACGGAAGCTTCGGAAAATTATTTAAGCATTCCGCACACCGTCATTTTAAACTCAGTTTCGCTCCCCTACAAGTGCAGGACATGAGGCGTTGAGAGAGCAATCACTCTTGTACTGCAAGTGTCACCACGATTGTGTTAAAAAAAGGAGTTTACAAACTCAGTCAACTTGGTCGGTTTGAGCTGCGAGTCATCCCAACGCTGAAAAAGTAAGCGAGAGCTGTAATTGGCAGGCTGCTGCAGCTCTAAAGCATCCTCTATTAAATTGAAGGGTGCTGCAAAGCACTTTCATTTCGATTTAATGAAGTTTTTAAAAGTTTGACTGAGCTGGAGTGTAAGTCATCGGAGGCAGCAGACCATTTGTGTTCAGCTCTCTCTCTCTTTTTTCATTATCACTCTCCCCGTTATGATTCTCTCTCTGAGCTTTGGCATGGCGATATAATAAAGCACAACCGCCCTTTTATCTTTCTGGCTAAGGCCTGACACGTTCGCACTTTGGCTCCAGTCACCTACGTATGTTCGTACAATGAACAAAGGTAGTCCTGATGATGATGAGATGAAATTCTTTTCACAATTTATGACTTAACATTATTTAAAACACATGTGAAGTCATAGCACGTTAAATATTAAAAAGAGGTGAAATCCCAATTTAAAACGTATTGGAAAAAGTCCATTGAAAAAAAATCTATGCCTCGACAATTATACAACATCCAGAGCACTCAGAGACTGCAAACCTCTGCCAAGTAGTAATGGTTGATTCGCGAATGAATCAATCAAAAGAATTGCTTCATATAAGTGAATGAGTTGAATCGATGCACAGATGAATGGACTGAATAGATTCACCGCCACTTTACTAACATTCATTCATTCATTCATTTTCTGTTACTGCTTCATCCTGATTTGGGTCGCGGGGGAAGCTGGTGTCCATCCCAGCCAAGTTCGGGC
This sequence comes from Plotosus lineatus, assembly GCA_024760905.1. Classification (NCBI taxonomy): domain Eukaryota; kingdom Metazoa; phylum Chordata; class Actinopteri; order Siluriformes; family Plotosidae; genus Plotosus; species Plotosus lineatus. The sequence goes on from CM045731.1 coordinate 47,844,084, forward strand.
GAGGATAGAGTACACCCTGGATTATCGGGACTAAACCTCCTTCCATAAACACGATTTACACATAGCGCTGTCACACAAGAATCACTTCACTTCACTTATCCCTTAACATCCGAGGATGTTGTTGGGGCACCTTCATGGCGTGACTTGGGCTGATTTGACCTGGCAGTGCCCATCCCTCGCCAGGACGTAGAAACACGTTGACGGCTTTGCAGCTACTCTTTCCGAAAGTCAGAAATGGTTCTTTTACATGCCTCTCACCATAGACAGTGAGAGACATGGCCCGCCTTTGATAACCCAGTTAGCTGCACTGGGGGGACAGTGACAACCTTGTGGGGACTCGAACCCCCAACCTTCAGTGATCCTGCGCCCGAACCACTAGACCACCACTGCCCACACAAGAATAGAAAGGATAGTTAAAGATACACTACATTCAGCTCACTCTCTGCTTAAACAAAAATACTGCACATATAACCTCAGCCACAAACGGGCAGACAGTATTGTCACACATAGAACTCACTTCTTCAACAGCTTCTTTCCTGCTGCAGTGAGACTCTCAAGTGTCCAAACAAAAGGATGGGCATAGTGTGACATACATAGATATGCATATATATATCATATATATAATAATATGTATAATATATCTGCATGTATGTATGTAGGGGCAATGGTGATCTAGTGGTATAGGGCGCTGGATCGCTGATCCAAAAGGTTCAGGGTTCGAGTCCCACTCTCCACAAGGTTGTCACTACCCCCCCCCCCCTCCAGTGCGGCTAACTGGGTTATCAAAGGCGGGCCATGTGTCTCATTGTCTATGGTGAGAGGCATGTAAAAGAACCATTGCTGACTTTCGTAAAGAGTAGCTGCAAAGTCGTCAGCGTGTTTCTGTCCCTTGCTAAAAGGGTTGTGACAGGAAGGGCATCCGACATAAAAACCTCTGCCAAATCAAACGTGCGAATCAGATGATTCGCTGTGGCGACTCCCGAGTAAAAGGGAAAAAGCCGAAAGGAAGACAGACAGACATCTGTATGTATGTATGTGTATTCTATTCAAAGTCATCAAATAACTCTCTCTCTCTCTCTCTCTCTCCTTCTCTCTATGTGTCTTCCTCTTCTTTTCTTTTCGGCTGTTCCCTTCAGTGGTCGCCACAGCGAATCATCTGCCTCCATCTCACCCTATCCTCTGCATCTTCTTCTCTTAAACCAACTGCCTTTATATCCTCCTTCACCACATCCATGAATCGTCTCTTTGGTCTTCCTCTGGGCCTTCTGCCTGGTAGTTCCAACCTCAGCATCCTACTACCAATATACTCACTATCCCTCCTCTGTACATGTCCAAACCATCTCAATCGAGCCTCTCTGACTTTCTCTCCAAAACGTCTTACATGTGCTGTCCCTCTGATGTGCTCATTCCTGATCCTATCCATCCTCGTTACTCCCAAAGAGAACCTCAACATTTTCATCTCTGCTACCTCCAGCTCTGCCTCCTGTCTTTTACCCAGGGACACTATTTCTGAACCATACAACATCGCTGGCCTCAACACTGTCTTGTACACTTTTCCCTTCATTCTTGCTGATATCCTCCTATCACACATCACACCGTACACTTTTCTCCAACCATTCCAACCTGCCTGCACACACTTCTTCACCTCTTTTCCACACTCTCCATTGCTCTGGATTGTTGAGCCTGTCTGTCTGTCTTCCTTTCGGCTTTTTACCTTTTTTTTACTTGGGAGTCGCCACAGCGAATCATCTGATTCGCACGTTTGATTTGGCAGAGGTTTTTACGTCGGATGCCCTTCCTGTCACAACCCTTTTTAGCATGGGACAGAAACACGTTGACGACTTTGCAGCCTACTCTTTACGAAAGTCAGCAATGGTTCTTTTACATCCCTCTCACCATAGACAGTGAGAGACATGGCTCGCCTTTGATTACCCAGTTAGCTGCACTGGGGGGGACAGTGACAACTTTGTGGGGAGTGGGACTGAAACCCCCAACCTTTGGATCAGCGATCCAGCGCCATATACCACTAGACCACCACTGCCCTTATCTGAGCATTATGATCTCTGGATTGTTGAGCCTAAGTACTTAAAATCCTCCATCTTCCTTATCTCTGTTCCCTGTAACTTCACCGTTCCTCTTGGGTCCTTGTCGCTCACACACATGTATTTTGTCTTGATGAGGCTAACCTTCATGCCCCTCCTTTCCAGGGCATACCTCCACCTCTCTAGATTTTCCTGCACTTGTTCTCTGCTCTCACTACAGATTACAATGTCACCTGCAAATATCATAGTCCATGGGGAATCTTGTCTAACCTCGTCTGTCAGCCTGTCCATCACCATAGCGAACAAGAAGGGGCTCAGAGCTGACCCTTGATGCAGTCCTACCGCCACCTTGAACTATTCTGTAAAACTGACAGCACACCTCACCACTGTCTTACATCTCTCATACATGTCCTGCACCACTCTAACATACTTCTCTGCCACTCCAGACTTCCTCATGCAATACCACAGTTCCTCTCTCGGTACCCTGTTATATGCTTTCTCCAGATCCACAAAGGCACAATGCAGCTCCGTCTGACCTTCTCTGTACTTCTTTATTAACATCCTCAAAGCAAACATTGCATCTGTTGTGCTCTTTCTTGGCATGAAACCAAACTGTTGTTCACAAATGCTGACCTCTGCCCTTAGTCTAACTTCCACTATTCTTTCCCATAACTTCATCGTATGGCTCATCAATGTTATCCCTCTGTAGTTGCCACAATTCTGCACGTCTCCCTTGTTCTTTGAAATGGGCACCATCACACTTCTCCTCCATTCCTCTGGCATCCTCTCACTCTCTAAGACCTTGTTGAATGTTCTTGTCAGAAAATCTATTGCTACCTCTCCTAGACACTTCCATACCTCCACTGGTATGTCATCAGGACCAACTGCCTTTCCACTCTTCATCCTCTTCAATGCCCTCCTCACTTCACCCTTACTAATCTTTGCTACTTCCTGGTCCTCAACGGTCACCTCTTCTACTCTTTTTTCTTTCTCATTTTCCTCATTCATCAGCTCTTCAAAGTACTCTTTCCATATTTCCAGCACACTTCTGTCATCAGTCAATACATTTCCCTCTCCGTCCTAATCCCTCTAACTTGCTGCACGTCCTTCCCATCCCTATTTCTCTGCTGTGCCAACCTGTATAAATCATTTTCTCCCTCTAGTCGACCTGTGTGCTCTTACCTCTGCTTTTATGTCACCCTATGCTCCTGTCTCTTCTGGAAGAAAGTATTCACCACAGCCCTTTAAATACTTTTTGCAAAATCTATCAACATCTGTCCTTCTGCGTTTCTGTCCTGGATACCAAACCTGCCCATCACTTCCTCATCCCCTCTGTTTCCTGCCCCATGTCCACTGAAATCTGCCCCAATGACCACTCTTTCACCTCTGGGGTACTCTGCATCACTTCATCTAACTCACTCCAGAATCTCTCCTCTTCTAGCTCACATCCTGCCTGTGGGGCATAACCACTAACAACATTGACCATCACACCTTCAATTTTTAACTTGAGACTCATCACTCTGTCTGACACTCTTTTCACTTCTAGAACATTCCTGACAAACCCCTCCTTCAAGATGACTCCTACTCCATTTCTCTTCCCATCCACATCATGAAAAACAGCTTAAACCCTGCTCCTAAGCTTCAAGCCTTGCTACCTTTCCACCTGGTCTCCTGAACACACAGTATGTCCACCTTCCTCCTCTGCATCATGTCAGCCAGCTCTCTACCTTTTCCTGTCATTGTTCCAACATTCAAAGTCCCTACTCTCAGTCCTAGACTCATGCCTTTCCTCTTCTCTCTCTGCCTATGGACACGCCACCCACCTCTCCTTCTTCGACTTCGACGTCTTCGACCAACAGTAGTCCAATTTCCACCAGCACCCTGTTGGTTAACAGCACTGATGGCCACTATGAAATTCTTTGTTTAGACTTGCATATTTGTTTGTTTGTTTGGCATTGCTTTTCCGCCGGATGCCCTTCCTGACGCAACGCTCTGCATTTATCCGGGCTTGGGACCAGTGTGAGGGTGGACACTGGCTTGTGCCCCTCCCTCACGGCTGCATAAAGATATATATATATATATATATATATATATATATATATATATATATATATATATATATATATATGTACTAGTATATATATTTAAAACTACATAACTGAGTGCAATATAACTTACATTGTTGTTTCTAATGTCTTTGTTGTTGCATCTACTGACTTGCTTAGTTATTGTATCATCCTTCTTCCTCTTCTTCTTCTTCTTCTTATTATTATTATATATAATATTTCATTAAATTAAGTACTGTTTACTAGGCCTGTGTAAGGTCCTTTCTATACATCGGACTTAGGTACCCTCATCTATAGAAGTACTGTATGTGTCTTTTGCCTGTTCTAAGCCTCTCTGTTTTTCTTTCTTTTCCACAACTGACTCTTTGCACGACCGCACAAGATATTCCTGTGTGTGTAAAAGCACAAATGGCCATAAAGAATCTTGAATCTTGAATCTAAGCAAAACTAAATAAATAAATAACCTGAAGTATACAGCACCACCTACTGGACCTGTTTCCGAAAAAAAAACCCTATTAGGATAAAGTGTTTCTACAAACGAATGAATTAGTAGTTGATGATTTTCTCACTTACATTTTGTACTGGCAAAAATCCATTTCAATTCTTTCTATTTATTCTGTCACTATAATATTTTTGAAAGATTTCATGTCACTCCTATGTGGTGCCTCAACAAGGTGTGTGACTATTAACCCAGAGACTGCAAGTTCAAATCTAGGTTTATGTCATGGTCATTCGTAGCCGGGAGTCCATGGGAGCTAATTGGCCAAAGTCTCATGGGAGGGAGGGACAGCAATTGCTCACTTCCCTGTCGCTCACAGTGATCTCACCAGCCAATCATGGGCTTCTGTGAGCTCATTTATATGAGGGGTTGGTTTTGATGAGCTGTAATTAGATACAACTACAGAAAAATTTGGAAAAATCAAAAAACAACAACAAAAAAAAAAGATTTCATGATGACTCACAATTTGACCTTCTGTGGGTGAAATGATTTGGTTGTTGTCTATTTCACTGACTACATTTAATTTTGTTAAACTGGTTAATTGTCCAACATGATGTTTACAACAGTAATAATAACAATTATTTTACATTAAAACGTTAATTTTTTTTCTTAAAGTTGTAGTGTTTGGCACTACAGCCTAGGTAGCCTCTTATACAACACTACAATGCACTGTGTACTGACTCGTTTCTGTCATACCCAGAACTAATAGTGTTAACAGTTTGGGCTACAGCCGCTCTTCTGTTGGATGAGACCAGATGTACAATGGTGTAGTGCACTGGTGGGCCCTTGGGCAGGGAACTCAACCCTCAAAGGTTCAGCTGTGTAAATGACCTAAAAAAAGATAGTTGTCTTCAATAACGGTGTCTGACTCATACTGTAAATCTACAAGCCTTCACTCATCATGTGCACCAATGACCCTTGGGCATTCCTGACATTCTTACTAGTTTACTAGTTGTCCTTCTTGCATAAAAGGGACACCCCTGCAGTCTTGGAGATGAATAAATCCAGATGTTGTAGCCATCACAGTTTAGCTCGTGTAGAAGTCACTCAGATCCCTTTCATTTTTTTCTGCTTCCAACACAAATATTTGGTGACTGTTTACTTTCTTCCAAGATAATCAATATTATAATCAAATTAATTATAACTGATTTGGTAAATATTTATAGTCTGAGTTTTCTTTGTGTTTTTTTTTTTTTTTTTGCTCTAAGAAGGGCCAATGTTCAAGACCAATGGCCTATGTTCAGGCCAGGCCTTATTGTATGGAGTTGGCCCGTTTTCTGCATGCTGGCATGTTTCCCCCCGGGTACTTAGCTGGCGGATCAAGATATGCACAGTATTCCAACTGGCTGCTCGAAATTGTACTTCGGTGTTAGTGTGAGTGTGAATGGATGTGTGTGTTGGCCTTGCGATGGGCTGGCTGTTCAAAACTGTTCAGGATATTTCCAGCTTTCGCCCAATGTCAGCTAAAATAGGCTCCAGCTTCTCCACGACCCTAGTAGGAGTAACCAGTTTGGCAAATGAGTGAGCATGAGTGAAAGTGAATGAACGTTTTGCAGCAAGTGTCTTGGACCTGCAAGAGAACACCAATGAAGAGCTTATAGCAAACTTGTTTGTATAAATTCATTCATTCATTCATTTTCAAAACCACAGGGCCACAGGAATGATCTAATGTTCATATCTTTGGAATAAATGGAGGAAACCAGAGTACCCGGAGGAAACCCACAGGGAGAGCATGCAAACTGCGCATAGATACACATTCATGAGAATGGGAATGGAACCCAAGACTTTCTTGTTGTGAGGTGAATGTGCAAACCACTACTTTTGTCTGACACTGGACACTGCCAGCGATGTCAGCAGGGTATCAAAATCCCTTTTTATTATTGATTCACCTGATTTAATAATGCTGTGTGAGTAGATCGATTTTGCTTTGAGACTATCAATAAGAATACGAGAACAATTTTCCAAAATCGCCATTCACGGTTTGAGGCTTTTACAGTCTGCATAAACATGTCAGTGCTACAATATTGACCGGAGTCCATCTGAATGAATACTTGGATAAAAATGAATATGAGTATATTGAAGCCATGGAGGCTTTGAGCTGGCGGATCATGACGCAGGAGAGGAAAGCATTCGAAGGCCTAAAGGCTTCCACTAATACAAAAAGTCTAATCAGACCAGCAATCCCTGATGTTAATGAAGGTGTCACGCGTCGCACAAAGAAAGTTGTGCCTGGCAATCTTCCATTTTTCGGCTGCCTACACCAGTGACATTTCATCTCACATTCAAAGAGCGCCCGGGCCCTTAATGAAATGCATAATTAACATATTCTAATTGTGCTGAGCACCGTGATGGTTTTGACAGAGCTCACTTTCCATGTCTAATTCAATGCTAATTTAATCTGTTCTTTTCCCGCCGACATGACCTTTCTTGATTGAGTTTCACCGCGAAGAATTTTTTGATGGATTGATTTATCAACCTCACCGAATGCAACAAAAGTGTCGCCTGGAGACAGGAGAGGAAGAGGAGAAAGAGAGACATAAAGAGAGAGTGAGGAGGAGGAGGAGGAGGAGGAGGAAAAAACAATTAAAGGAGTAAAGTCTTGCTGCCTGAAGAGTGTGTTACTGATGTTTTGCTATGCTATTAACCCTCGCACAGGTAACGCATGGCTTCATTTTTCTTCATCCAGCTCGAATGGCAAATTTTACTCAGCTATTTAATCTTGCTTGAGTGCAATGCCAATGCTTGAACATCTGAGTTAGTTCAGATGTTCATTGATTTTCTGAACCGCTTAATCCTAATTCGGGTCGGAGGAAGGCTGGCGTCCATCTCAGCCGACTCTGGGCGAGGGTAGAGTACACCCTGGACAGCTCACTACACCATTACAGGGCAGAAACACACTGACGACTATGCAGCTACTCTTTACAAAAGACATGAACCTCTCACCATAGACAGTGAGAGACATGGCCGGCCTTTGATAACCCAGTCAGCTGCACTGGGAGGGACAGTCACAACCCACTGAGAGTGGGACTTGAACCCCCAACCTTGGAATCAGTAATCCACACCTTTACCACCAGGCCACCACCGCCCCATCTGAATTAGTGAGTGTGTTTAAAATATTTCTTTTTAAATTTCATATTTATATATACATACTGTATGTATATGTGTGTATATATATATATATATATATATATATATATATATATATATATATATATATATATATATATATATATATATATATATATACAGTGATCCCTTGCTACTTTGTGCTTCAGTTTCTGCGGCTTCAGTACATTGTGGGTTTTTCAAAAATATTCATTTTGTATTAAAAAAATAAGGAAATTAATGAAAAATAGGGAAAAGTTAAGGAAAATGAGACAAAACAAGGCCAATTATGCAAAAAAAAAAAAAAAAAACCCAAACAAACAAAAACAAAAAACAACCCAACAAAACTACTTACATTTTTATGTGAAGTGCACGTCTGAGTGTGTGTGTATTTATATTTGATTTACAGCTTAAGCATTATTTTTGAATGTTTCATTGTTATTATAAGCATTTATAGCATTGAATATGTATTTATTGATATTATATACACATATACATGTACATATACATCAGTCAGGGGGGTCGATCCTATGTCGCGGAAATCGGCAGTCGCGGGGGGGATCTTGGTCCCAACTAACCGCGGAAAGTGAGGGATCCCGGTCTGGTCTGGTCTGGTACCTTCCGAGTCATAGGATGACTCTTGGTGACCCGCCATGAAGGATAACGCCTTGATTATCATCTTCATGGAGGTTTTCTTGTCAAGGA
>CM045731.1:47855000-47897500 GCA_024760905.1 Plotosus lineatus
TGAAGACAGGGGATTATGCGCCCATACACACACACACACACACACACACACACACACACACACACACACACACACACACACACACACACACATGCAAGCACACACAGCTGTATGTTACCCACCCTTCATTTGCATTGCTCCCTTCTGCCGATGTTTGATTGGCACCTGCACATGAAATGCCACAGCGGCTGAAAGTGCGCTGCAAAGCTGGCACTAACAACCCAGTGGCTCCGGGGAGACCTGCCATATTGTAATTTGGTTATCAGGCATGAAGGAAGTAATTCCGAGTGCCAGGAAATGTGAGGCAGAGTAAGTGCTTCATTCCTGTATGTTGCCCAGGGTGACAGTTCTTATTTAATGTACAAGAGCGTCCTGTTGTCAGAAGGATTTGGGAAAAGGATCAAGGGATGTGGGGGAATTGGGTGTGGAAGCAAAAGGGAAGGAAACGTCTTCAAGTGAAATTTCCAGTGGGCTTTTAAGTAGCAGAAATTTACTGCATGTGAGAATCTTCCTGGGCAGCACAGTGGCGTAATGGTTGGCACATCCGCCTCACATCAAGAAAGTCCTGGGTTCGATTTCCGTGCTTGCATGGGTTTCCTCCGGGTAGAGTGATTTCCTGCTACCATCTAAAGACATGCGTATTAGGCTAATTTTTTAGCTAGTCCTAATTGTCCCCCAGTTTTGTGTTGACCACCCTGCTTTTGCCTAGTGTCAGCTCAGACAGCCCCACTAGCCTCAAAAAATAAGTGGTTCGGTGAATGATGAATGCATGAACGCCAATCTTCTTTTTCATTGGACCGACAGCCTGTACTTCAACATGTGAACATTTCAAGGCCTTATTTAAGGCTTACCAGTCATGATTCTTTGTCGATTTTGGCATTGACCTTCCAATGTGAAAAACTCTGAACCATGAGTACCCACAGTGCTGACATTAAAATTAGTACATGTAACCTTGCATCACTTTACCTGATGTGTTATCAACAGAAGAATGGAGTTGATCATTTTTTCTGTCTTTTAAGTGGCTGGGGTTTATTTGGTTTGAAGTACTGGTTTTGCATGGGAAGGCAGAACCCCGGAGACAGAGCTGTCACACTGTAAATGGAGGCCCCAGATGCTGGTAGGAGCCCTCTGGCAAAATAAAAATAAGTAAGTGGCACAGATACATCATGCCAGCCAACTGAAGAACACAATGAGACTGGGGATATGCAGGAACAAATGGGTGTAATGGAGAGTCAAATGAATATCATGGGAGGATTTACAGTCATGACTGTAAAGGGAAATGGATGGATAGATGAATGGATGGATGGATGGATGGATGGATGGGTGGATGGATGGACAGCTAGAGACAGATAAACAGACAGGTAGGTATGCAGATAGATACTAAATACACAGTAAATGGGTGGATGAATTGATCACTGGGTAGATAGATTGCTGGATGGATGACCACAGATACAGAAATATAAACAGGCAGGTAGGTATGAGGTATGCAGACAGATGCTGTATATACCGTACATTGATGGATGGATGGATGGATGGATGGATGTATGGATGGATGGATGGGCAAGCAGTTTAAGACAGATAAACTGACGGGCAGGTATGTAAATAGATACTGTACGTGCAGTGGATGGATGGACAGACAGATACAGATAGATAGGTAGCTAGCTAGATATACACATGCAGAAGATAAACAGATGGATGGGTGGATGGATGGACAAAAAGACATAAACAGACAGTTAGGGAGAAATATACAGTAGATAGGAGAATGCATGGGTGGACGGATCAATAAATGGATGGAAGGACGGATGGTACTGACAGGTAAACAGACACGTTGGTAGGTAGGAAGGCATGGAACATATAGATAACATACAGTAGAGAAATTGATGGATGGACATAGTTACAGCCAGATAAACGGGATGGATGGATGGATGGATGGATGGATGGATGGATGGACTTGCAGATTTTGACAGATAGATTTGTAGGTATGTAGTTACATACTGTACATACAGTAGATAGATGGATGACTTGAGGAGTTGATGGACAGACAGGTACAAACTGACAATTAGCTGGATACATACAGTAGATTAATGGATGGATGGGTGGAGGGATAACCACATAAACACAAATGTAAGTTGGGAAGCAGGTATGAAGATAAGTACATAGATACAAACATAGTAAATAAATGGATAGATGGATTGATGGAGGGGTTAATGGATTGATGGTGGGGTAGATAGGCAAGACAGATGAATAAACAGATAGGCCGGTAGAAAGATACACAGATGTGTCTGCTACTCAGGTATTCCAGCTGAGATTTGGTCTCCCTCTTTTCTTCATACAATTAAGCCAATTATAAATGAATTCACGGGTTAAGAGAACAGACCCAGCCAGCATCCTTCAAGTGAGTTGATTGAAAGTTTGACATTCCCTGCCACAGCATAGATCATTTGTCCAGGGGAATCAGAGGCACTCTGCTCCAAATGCCATGAGTCGAGGGCCAAACACAATGGGCCCAATACGCTGCTATTATCTCTGGTGTCAGCTACTGGTGCCCTCCGGTTTGAAGAGGTCTCCTTCGTCTGCGGCTATAACCACACAAGACGAGAACACATCATTAGCCGGTCTGTCAGTCCCCACCCCACCCCAACCTGAACGGTCTCAGAGTCTCTAAAAATCCAGCAGAAAAACAGAGTACAGTCGTCCTGCATCTCCTTTATATTCGTGTTATTTTATCTGAGTCTTTGTGTGGGCTCATTGACACTGTAGAGAGGGAACGTTAACTGCATGAGTGAAATTTTGCTTCACTTTGCATGGATGAAACCTGCATAGGAAATTACAGAACTGGAGTAAAATGTCAAGTTCAGTTACTTTCATTTTTTTCCCATTTACCCATGTTATATAATGTTATTAGTTTATTTATATCAAGCAACGCATTGTGCCAAGTATTTTTGTGTTTCATTTTTTATGTTATGTCCATCCACCCGTACATCTGTCCACAATTCCATTCAATGCACTAACTTAAGAAACTCCATTAGCATTTTGTTGAAGATGTTAGGACTGGCTGACTACATAAGTCTATCAGTTTCTGTTGCAGGCTGATATCCAATATGGCTGCTGCAGCTGCTATATTAAATTTGTATTGTACTCTGATTATCACCATTTTTGGTGTGGATGTTTACACTGTCTAACTGCATAAGACTATCGATTTTCATCACGGTCCAATATTCAATATTTCCGCCACAGCATCCATCTTGAATTTGTATTCTGCATGATAGTTTAACAATGCCATTGTTTATCATCACCATTTTTGGTTAGATGCTGGAACTGGGAACATAAGACTATTAATTTTGGTCCTGGTCCAATATTTAATATAAATGCTGTAGTTATCATCATCACTAGTTTTTGGTGTTTATTTCGGAAATAGGCATACCTTTTATAATACGGTGCATGGGCTGAGGGAAACTGCTGAGTAGGGCTATTTTAAAACAAGTCTGAACTAACCTAAGTAGTGCTGCAACAATGAATCGATAAAATCGATTATTATAAATGTTGGCAACAAATTTTGTTATCAAGAGGTCTTGCAGTTATTGCATAATCGGCAACTACGGAAGAGTGTCACTCAGTACGGAGTTGAACGGACATGTTATACATGCGTCTCACATTTTTTCATCTTCAGAACATTACAAAACATGGCTCAGTGGACTGCCAGTGGCACTGGGATGGAAAAAAGTGTTCAACCAAAATCTTCTTCAAAGGTTTGGGAGCATTTTAATCCCCATACCATAGTCCCCAAAAAATGTGTTGAATGCAGGCTTTGTAAAAGTGAGATGGCTTGGCACGTGAGCACTACAGTGACACAGCAGCATCTAAATAGAAAACATGTAGGAATTATTATTGATGTGGACGCCAGCCCATCAGCAGGTTAAATGACTATAGAATCCTAAATTTATTCTGTTTTGAAGAGGTGATATATATATATATATATATATATATATATATATATATATATATATATATATATATATATATATATATATATATATATTTCTCCATAATACCCACGATGCTTTTCATGTGCCATCGACCCATTGTTCATCACAAAGTTCTAACACGCATAAAGGACCAAGTTACTGTTGTTTCGTGAGTTTTTCTAGTGTGCTCATTGCAACTTTATTTTTTTGTCTCAGGCACACACCTGATTCCATTTAATCACACGCTATAAAGACTAGCAGCGCTCTTCCCGGTGCTAGAAGATTGTCCCTCTTCCCCGTGATCTCACTGGCTCTCAGCTCCATGCACGATTGCACCATTTCATCTATGAAAACTGATTAACTTTATTGTTCACAGGGAAGGCACTAGAGCACGGGCACTAGAGCACTAGAAACATGGAAATCAAACTAAAGAAGGAACTGGTGGAGCACGGAGCTGAGATTCATGCGGCTTCAGTACATCACGTTTTTTAAAAATAATAAATAAATAAATATTCATCGAATTAAAACATAAAGAAATTAAGGAAGAATAGGGGGAAAGTTAAGGAAAATGAGAAAAAACAAGGCCAATTATGTAAAAAAAAAGCCCTAAACAAACACAAAACAAAACAAAAAACAACCCAAAATCTCCCATCAAACCTACTCACATTGTTGCATCTGTGTGTGCACGCGCATCAACATGCAAGCTTATGTCTTCTTCTCATGCAATACCATCTGTATGTGTGTGTGTATTTATATTTTATTTACACCTTATGTTATTATTTAATGTTTAATTGTTATTATAAGCATTTGTAGCATTGAATATGTATTTATTGATAGTATATATATATATATATATATATATATATATATATATATATATACACATATACATGTACATATACCTCAGTCATGGGACGGGGGTGATCCAACTTCGCGGATTTCGATGGTCATGTGGGGATCTTGGTCCCAATTAACCACAGAAAGTGAGGGATACTATATATATATATATATATATATATATATATATATATATATAAAATTTATATGAGTTGTTGAACTATGATTAACTGTCACAGAATTAACAAATGACATACACTCAATACACTCACAAGATACACACTCAATTACTGGACTTGCCATTTGAAAACAAATGGTCTATTTTTAAATATAGAAATGGAAAAGTAAAAATGTTTGTGCTCTTTCCGATTAATCAAAGAATTCGACCGATTCATCGATTATTAGAATAATCGTTGGTTGCAGGTCTAAACCTAACGTGAACTGAATGCCAACTTCATATAATAATAATAATAATAATAATAATAATAACTCTCAGACCCCATGACCTCACTCCCAGAACCTGACTGACTGGCATATGAAGGAAATATGATTGATCTGATGCCAAACTGCTCAGAAGCTCAGAGTTTGCTTTTTGGTTAGAGGCGATATCTATGGAGATCACTAAGCTGTTGTACATGGGCTCTACCTGATCAAATAGACAGAGATCAAAGTGCCCTCGCTCAGGACGTCATTAGCAGACTGGGTACCAGTCATGCTTTGTTGATGCCTGGAGAGATTCTTGGCCATGTGGGTGGTCCATTACGTGATCCTTCACCTTGGGGGAAACAGAACATCTCTTATTATCTATCAGTCAAGATGGTACATCAGCTTCACTATAAAGAAATGTGTGGAGCTAAAAAGATTTGGCTCGAACTCTTCAAATGTCATGTTTTCCAATTACTATGGTCCTAAACCCAAGTACACTACAGGGACCATCTACGCCAATGGTAACGTGGTAAAACCATTAAAAATTACACAGTCTTGTGCTGATGTCCTCAGATACTTTTAGTAAGTTTATTACAACATGTTGTTAACAGCTGAATGATATACTGGATGTCTCTGGTTTGGTTTTCCTATATGGAGATTAATGTAGGATTTTCACATAACACATGACAACTTCTCCATATTATTTCTCACAGGAAGCATTTGTTTTTCCCACTGGCATTGCCAGACTAAGTTATGTGACGTTCTTGAGATGTGAAGCAGTGCAAGAATTCCAACAGCATCACGGGAATTATCTTGTAAACCTACTTCTCACTTCTCTGCCGAAACGTTTAACCCTTCTAGGGTTGTGAAGAGGCTGGAGCCTATCTTAGCCAACATTGGGCAAAGGCAGGGGATGCCATGAACAGCTTGTGAAACCATTGCAGCGCCAAGATGCGCAACCTTCATACTTTCACCTGTATCTAGGGGTCAGTTGGAACAGCCAGTTAGCCTAATGTGCATGTGTTTGGACTGACTGAGGAATCCGCAGTCCGCTTGGGGACAGCATCAAAATTCCATACAGAATTGCCCTCCCGAATCCCGGACTTGAACCCAGGACCTTCTTGCTGTGAGGTGGACACTACACCACTACACCAGCTAAATAGGCTTTTCCAACAAGGGTTTTCAAAGATCCAAGATAATGTTTGCATTCTAGTATTTTATATCACTTTGATAATGTAAACAAGGATCAAACGATCACAAAGATTAAGGTTAAGGAGAAATCAGTGCTTTGAGTGGGCTGAGGCGCACCACTATGCAATACCGCCACTTCTGTGGTTTAACCCCTGGTGTAACAGAAATTCTCAAAAGCTCGCAATGCTTTGTCCTACCCTCTCCATATCGAAGGGTCTGTTGGCAAGACATTATGATCCCTAAACTACACTACTAAGGATGCACCGCTTAATCCTAATTAGGGTCATGGGGAGGCTGGTGCCCATCTCAGCCAGTTCTGGAAGCAGGCAGAGTATACCCTGTATGGCTCGCCAGGCCATGACAGGGCAGAAACATGCTGACAGCTATGCAGCTACTCTTGAGAAAAGTCAGCAATGTTTTTATTAACTTGCTTCTCACCATGATAACCCAGTTATCTGCACTGGGGGAGGAGGGTGACAGGGGCAACCTGTTGGGAGTGGGGCTTGGATCCCAAACCTTGGGATCACTGATCCAGCACCTTACCACCAGGCCACCACTGCCCATAAAGATTATTTGTAAAATGTAGAATGCATCATGAGATGCTTAACTGATAACGGTAAATGTAAAGTCTGTTGGGCTTTTAAAATTGATCCTAGTGGCCCATCAGAGCCAGAACTTCTCCTGGTTTCTGTACCATGAAGAGACTTAGAAGTTCAATTTTCCCCCGGATGGTACACTACGTTGTCCATTGCTGGTTACCGTCCCATTTTTCACAGGTCCACAATTATAATGCTGGGTGGAGAGAGGTATACTTGTGGTTGAGACGTTGCCCAGGGGTCTTAGAATGATGGGGTTTTAACAAAAATTTGAACTCACAACCTCTTGATCATGAGCCTATCACCCTAACCATACTGGATCCTATCTCAGCCGACACCCTGAACAACTCGTCAGTACATAGCACTGAGGGCCAACACACATGCAACCATTCACACTCTAGGGGCAACTTAGAACTGCCAGCTTGCCTTATATGCATGTCTTTGGAATATTGAAGGAAACCAGAACTCCCAGAGAAAACCCAGATCAGCACAAGGAGAGCATGCATGCTCAACATGGAACATCTTTTCCAAGCCCGGGACTCGAACCCAGGACCTTCTCGTCATGAGGCAATTACACCACAGTGTTTTTCCCAGGATTTACTGGATAATAATTTACAGATCATTTAGATAACAACACTCTTTGTGGTAAAACCACTCGAGTGGACACAGTAGGAATAAATGTAGTGTCTCAATTAACATCGCACAATTTAAAGAACCTTAAAGCACTTGCCCCACTCTTCTTTTCTATTATGGACTTCAAACCATCAAGACTGACTTTTGATGCAGGCGTGGCAGTGTGAAACTTCACGTTTAGCTTTGACATCTTAGACAATTGGTGGAAAGAAAGAGAGGAGAGAGAGAGAGAGAGTGAAACAGAGAGATAGAGGCAACCTTCACAACTTTGAAGCGCACATAAAACTTAGATCAATTGTATTTTTAAAGGTGCGGTGGGGAGAAAGTCTCCATCCTCAAACCAGGCCTAAATCAACATTTCAAAGTCTTTACAGCGCTCTCGGCTTTCATGGCAGATCAGAGAGCGCTGGATTGGCATGGCTTCATTTACATGGTTGTGAAATGGACTCGCGTTCCATCTCAGAAAGGAGAAAGCGGAACTTTATCAGATGGCCATTAACCATTAAAAAGAAATAGATGATACTCTTTACTGACCAAATTCCGTACATCATATACATTTAAAAAAAAAAAAAAAAACTGAAGTTCAGTGAGACTTCTGGAAATCAAACCCACGGCACTGAGGAGTGCTCCAGATAGATCTCCAGTAAACATAAGAGACACGACCTGAATTGGGAGTTGAATTGGGAGCAGAAAAAATGAAAGCGAGAAAAATTCAAGAGAAAACTTTGAGTGACTCGTCGAGAGAGCCGGATCTGTGGACCTGTCACTTGATTAGTCCGCTTGATTAGCATTTATAAGAGGCCCTGGCGCTCTATTATTTGCATTCCTATTTAGCCATGATTTTGTAGAGGACTCCATGATTAAACTTGTCACTAGGCTTGATTGACAGGGTCAAATCTTCAGATTCTATTTAACGAGAGAGAGAGAGAGAGAGAGAGAGAGAGAGAGAGAGAGAGAGAGAACGGAAATGGGGGTTATGTCAGCTTTTCTTTCCACTCTTGTTGTTTGAACGTGGATTCTCTTTCCTTCTTTTAATCCTCTCTCTGTCTGTCTCTACCTAAATGTTTCCCTCTTTCTCTCAATCGCTTCTTCTCTATCTATCTCTTACATGCGCACCCTCCTTACTCACTCTCTGCCTTTCTCTCACTCTCTCAATCTCACTCGCTCTCATTTCTCTGTCTCTCTGCCTTTCTTTCTCTTTTTCATTCTCTCTCTTCCTCTCTCTCTCTCTCTCTCTCTCTCTCGATCACTGAATTTCTCTGACTCTCTCTCTCTCTTTCTCTCTCTCTCTCGATCACTGAATTTCTCTGACTCTCTCTCTCTCTCTCTCTCTCTCTCTCTCTCTCACACACACACACACACACACACACACGCACACACACGCACACACACGCACACACTTCCCACTGACTAAGTCTGTGTTTTCTCAGTTCACATGTTGAGGAAATGTTTTAATTTTACCAGGTGTTAGTGGAGGTGGAATAGCGTCTATTTGAGGAAATGAAAATTGTAGAATGAAGGCATAATAATATTAACAATTAGATGATAATAATAATAATAATAATAATAATAAAATAATAATAATAATAATAATAATAATAATAATGTGGAGGGAATGTGGTGTAGGTTTGGGCATGTCTGCCTCACAGCAAGAATGTCCAGGGTTCAAGACCCCGGACACAGCAACTGTGTTTCTGTGTGGAGTTTCCATGTTCTCTCCATGCCTGCATGGGTTTCCTCTGGGTACTCTGGTTTCCTTCCACAGTCCCCAGATATGTATGCATTTTAGGCTAACTGGTTAATCCAAAGTGAGTGTGAGTTTGAAAGTTTGTGTGTGTTTTCCTTGTGATGGATTGACGAGCTATTCAGGGTGTACCCTGCCTTTTCCTCAGAGTCAGATAAGATTGGGCCCAGCCTCCCCGTGACCCGAGTACGATTAAATGGTTCAGCAAATGAATCCAAATAAAAGAAAAAAAAAGAAAAAAAATTGAAAACAAATATGTGCTATTGGACTAATTTAATTATGATATACAGAGATTTAAACAGGTGAGTCACTGTGCTGAGGAAATATCCATTTTACCAGTAACCATTTTCAAATAACAATTTTTAAAATTTGGGCAAAAATATTCCTTTCTCTGTAAAAAACTGAAATTCATCTAATTCATTCATTTTCTAAGTTGCTTGATCCTAATTACTGTTAAAAGGAACCTGGCGCCTATCTCAGCCCACTCTGAGCAAGGAGGGGTTACACCCTGGGCAGCTCGCCAGGCCATTGTCGGGACAATGCATGCAACCATTCACACTCACAATCACACTTCAGGGGTGCATGTTTTTGGACTGTCGGAGGAAACCGGAGTACATATGGAGGAAACCCATGTAAGGGGAGAACACACAAACTCCATACACTAACATCCCAAACCCGGGAATTGAACCCAGGCCTTCTTGCTGTGAGGTGGATGTGCTAGCCAATGAATCACCAGGCTGCCAAAAGCTGTAATTATCTCATTAATTTTTTTTTTATTATTTTTTTTTTTAAAAAGGGGATCTCATTTTCCTTTAATTTCCCCCTCGTCCAGGACAGGCTGATGCAGGATGACTAGATTACTAACCACAGCTTAATTGCAAGCTGAGGAGGACACAACATTATATGCAATCCACAGCAGCAGTTACATCAGACAGCACTAAACTCAGAGGGCCCGGTCTCAGTCCCAGAGGACGGGCTCCAGAGAAAAATACAACAACAATTAAACACACAGACACACAGTACATACGCAGTGGCAGAGTGCTGCATGCGGGGCTTTAAATAAGATTTCCTTTTTTTCTTTCATATTCGAGATGATTACACCTTGAGGTATTAATAAGAGCCAGGAAATAAAGTACACATTGGTCTGATTTATTGATTCTCCGAGACAATACAGGCTTTATGATAAATCAGCAGGAAGAGCTGCATTTTAAACCTCGAATCATCACGCTGTAGGTTTCCAGACAAATAATATTCAGTGTTTTGTTTCAGTTCCAGCATAATTTCAGCATGAAACCCGAGACATAATCAGACAGTAAACGGCATGTTCCATTGATTTATTGATTCGCATGTCTGTGAGTTGTCAAAACGACAGTAGACGGTTCTCCCTGACCTTACATGGGATCTATCTGTCTTGTATGACAAATAATATATTTCTATTTCGTTTTTTGATGGAGTGTTATGAATGAATAGGTGATATTTAAGTGGTGATATAATTGCATGTACTGTATGGTGGTGATTACACAGGAAAAGCTAATGCAAGGATACATTTTGACCTTGAGGGTGCATTCATAAAAAAAAAAAAAAAAAAGGGGGGGGGGGGGGGGAGCATATATGAAATAAAATGTAATAAAAATGTACATTCATTAAATTAAGTAAATTGGCTTGTATTACAAAGACAAATGCACATCCGTAATCCCAGTGATACATCCACAGACCCTGGTGTGGAAAAGTGATGCGGTCAGATGAAGCATTTTTCACCATGTCTTCTACAAAAGGGTGAGTTAACGTGTGGTGTAACGCCAAGAGAATGGTACAAGCCCACAGCCCCTACTATGAGGGTGATCTGCTGGTTCTGTTATGCTTTAGGTTGATCTCATTGCCACCTGTGATGGAGTAGCATCCCATCCAGGAGGAGTTGTACTCCTGGTAGCTTCACGCTATGGAAACAGGGGATAATCACCGGTCTGATGAGTCACTAGGCTCGGGTGTAAAAAGCCCAACAGACTACCTAGTTTACCTACCTACCATTGCCAATGTTTGGCCAACTTGTCCCCTTAGTCATTGCGATTCAAGATAATTATTTTCTTTCAACAACATAAATAAAATAGATCACAGGGGTCATGACCAGCAGGAGCATTTAACAAGTCCAGTTTATAAAAAGATGCAATATGACGTCAAAACAACAATTCAGACATCATTTCTATAACTCTCACTCCGCTGGCAGAGCACTCACATGATACTGACCATGTATCCATCTGCCTCAATCATACTCCACTGTTATTTTGAAGAAAATCAGAGAACAATGATATATATCAGAAAGCGTCAAGATACATCAAAAAACGTCAGTATACATACGTCGGAAAATATTGGTTTCCTTTAGAAAACATTGGTATACACTGGAAAAGATATATATGTATATCAGAAAATATTGGTATGCATAGAAAAACATTGGTGTACTTTAGAAAACATCAGTATACATTAGAAAATATCGGTACAGTAGGCCCTTGACTATTCGCAGTTTTGCACTCACGGTTTGCATATTCGTGGACTGCCAAGCAACTGCCACATCATTCAATTTCAGCCAATGGCTGTCCTCCTTCCTGCTGATTGGTTGAGATGATGTAATGCCCCTTTTTCCTCATTCACGCACAAGTTGTCAATGAGCCTTTTTTTAGTCTGTTTTACTTACCAGTTGAGCTCTATGATGCCACTCAAATGCTGTGCCTAAGTTAATATTTAGACTGTTTGTATGTGTCTGTTTTCTCCTGCTCCTGCTGAGGGCCGTGGCTGAGCTGCTCAGACTGAATGCAATTCATTCTTGAATTAAGTAATCTCATTTACTCCCTATAAACACAAACCACACACTCACCTCCATTAAAGCATGCTGCTTAAGTCCTTCCCCTTTGAATGTGAAGCATTTGTTGCAGGTGACACACGAAGTGTTCAAGTGTGCAAGTGCACTTGCACACTTTAAAGGTCCGGATAAGCCGTGCTTCGTCTAACAAGCTCCATTTGTTACCTGCAAGAAACGCCTCACATTCAAAGGGGAAGGACTTAAGAAGCGCGCTTAAGCTTAACTCGATAATATATTATACATACAAAATGAAAACACATACATACTGTATGTATATAGATAGATAGATAGATAGATAGATAGATAGATAGATAGATAGATAGATAGATAGATAGATAGAGCTTTATTGATCTCACAATGGAGAAATTCACTGTTACAGGCTCTCGAAGTACAATCAGTAGGGGGTGGAAAAAGGGTTAGAAAGGTGCATCATTGATAGTCATAAATATTAAAACAGAATAATAATAAAAGATAAATAAAATAAAATATAAAAATAATATAAAATAATATAGAATAAAACTTTGTAGACTGGCTATATACAAATATACAAGTATCTTTGAGGGCATAGTAGATAGATGGATATGGTTCACAGTCACAGAAGGTAGATGTGACTGATTAAAGTGGATTATTGCACGGGTGTTTTTATTGCACAGAACCATGGTGGATTCAGCTCTATAACAGGCAATAAGAGGTAGATGCGTCATTCCTCCTAGGCAATGATGTCCAAGATGGCGTCCAAGATGGTGTCAGGTCAAGATGGCTTCCCTGTCCAAGAGATAGATAGATAGATAGATAGATAGATAGATAGATAGATGTAATGAGAAGAGCATATTTTAGAGCATGTAATAAATACATAGTATTTTACTTCTGGTTGCTCATTCGCACATGTAATATGATACATGGGGTTTTACTTCCGGGTACAGAACTCGCGGATTATCTTCATTCGCGGGAGGGGCTGGAACCAAACCCCCGCGAATAACGAGGGCCTGAAGTATTATTGGGAGACATTGGTACACATCGGAAACCATCACCATACATCAGAAAACATTAGAATTCAACAGAGAACAACAGAAAACACTGTAGAATTTCCAGTTAAACTATGAAAATGGGTGAAATAGTCTGGAAGTGTTTTGATTTTTGTGTTGTGGAGAACATCGGTATACTGTACATCGGTAGTGATCAAGTAACATTTGGTATAATTATTTTAATGCAATACGAGAACAATATCAGAGTGACATCTGTATAGACTGTAATTACATCCAATATTACATCAAGAATCACATCGGGTAACACATCAGTACAAATCAGAACAAGATTGGCTGAAACATTGGAATAACATTGGACGATGGGATCAGGATCGGGATCGTGTGAGCGTATCTCCACTGAAGGAATATGTTTGGTGGGATTGATTACTATTGTTGTTTAATCCATTACAGTTACAGAGATTTGTAGCTCACATCCCAAACTTCAAAGAAGATCAAATTATTAAAATGAAGTCTAAAATTAGGGTCCATCATTACATGAATAGTTTGCTGCTATGAAGAGAGATGACTGTGCTGTTTACAAAATTATAGGCTATCACTACCCATTTAAAATATGCTAGATTTAAAAAAATTCCAAGATTTTTGACTCTATGCTTTGTTTTAATTATTCATTAAAATTCAATCCACCAGAAGGCCATCATTTACAACCATTCACAAAAACACACTCAAATAAGGAGCAATTCCAAACAGCCATTTAGATTTGGTTGTGGGAGGAAACCCACGCAAGCATAAGGGAACACATGCAAAATATAATAATAAAATAAAATGTAAAAAATCAGTTCAGTGATTATGGCTTTTCTTATTTTATTAGGTTTTTTCTTTTCTTTTTTCAGAATTGATGTTCTTAAATATTTTCTCAAAAATGGAATGGGAGGGTATTGTCTATAGCCACTACAGATTTGTTTTGTGGGATAAATAGTGACAGATAGCTGACTAGCAAATGATTGTACGATATTGGTGATAGCCTCATGCATGCTAATATTTCATGTTTTCCGAATACATTCATAGCTCTGTATCACTTCAGAACACAAACTCATCAGTCAAAGGTTTACGGTTTTCTTCGACACTGTGTTCCCCTGCTGCTCTTTTATCCCTCTATGTTTTTTCCATGCGGCTTCTCATATATCCATCTATCGGTTGAAAAAGATATAATGAGGCTAATGGAGGTCATATAAGTAATACAACAGTGTAGACACAGACGAGATACCGTGATTACAGACTGAAGGTTACAGCCAGCAATCTAATGTATGGATAAAATGTAGAATTCGAATGCAGATGTAGTTGCTTCCACATTAGTGTGTGTGTGTGCGCATGTTCTTATAATTAGTGGTAATTAATGAAGAGAAAGTGAAGACTCGTTTGTATTTCAAATTATCCCATTAGCTCTTGTCATAGCCGTGTACACAAAACAGCTTGAGTTCAATTAGTTTTTTGTCACAGAAAAGTGATTATAAGCGGTGTGCAACCTGATTCATGAGGTACCGCCTGTCTAATTTCAACAGCTGATGGAGTACAGACAGTGGAACGCACTGACTTTGACCTTCTTAAAAATACCCTTTCTTTGACCTTTAAGCTATTCCATGTATGCCAGGCATGGTGATCTATGGTTAAAATGGATAATACACATGTTTAAAGCGGGAACAAATATTGACAGACAAACATTTTCTTCTTCTTGTCCTTTCGGCTTTTCCCTTCAGGGGTCGCCACAGCGAATCATCTGCCTCCATCTCACCCTATCCTCTGCATCTTTTTCTCTTACACAAACTGCCTTCATGTCCTCCTTCACCACATCCATGAATCGTCTCTTTGGTCTTCCTCGAGGCCTTCTGTCTGATAGTTCTAACCTCAACATCCTACTACCAATATACTCACTATCCCTCCTCTGTACATGTCCAAACCATCTCAATCTAGCCTCTCTGACTTTGTCTCCAAAACGTCTTACATGTGCTGTCCCTCTGATGTGCACATTCCTGATCCTATCCATCCTCATTACTCCCAAAGAGAACCTCAACACATCTCCCTTGTTCTTAAAAATGGGCACTAGCACACTTCTCCTCCATTCCTCTAACCTGTATAAATAATTTTCTCCCTCTTTACTTTCCAACTGAGCATACAAGTCATCATACGCCCTCTGGTTGGCCTTTGACACTGCTACCTTAGCCTTATGCTGTGTCTCCCTGTACTCCTGTTTACTCTCTTCAGTCCTCTCAATGTCCCACTTCTTCTTAGTGAACCTCTTCCTTTGTACACACTCCTGCACTTCCTCATTCCACCACCAAGTCTCCTTATCTTGTGTCATCTGGAAGGAGAATGTCTCCCACCTCTCCTTCTTCGACGTCTTCGACCAACAGTAGTCCAATTTCCACCAGCACCCTGTTGGTTAACAGCACTGATGATGGTCGTTGTTAACCCAGGCCTCGACCGATCCGGTATGAATTTCTTTGTTTTGACTCGCATATATTATTTGGCATTGGTTTTACGCCGGATGCCCTTCCTGACGCAACCCTTTGCATTTATCCGGGCTTGGGACCGGCATGAGGGTGGACACTGGCTTGTGCACCCCTCACTGCTGTATTACTGTTACAGAGACTGATTGAATAAAATTGGTAAGTTTGATCTACTATTTTGCTCCCAGTAACCAGAGCGGTTATTAGACGTAGGATCAAAAACACTGGGGGGCCTTATTGGATCAGGGCACTTATTATGTCCGATACAGTAATGGTGGTGTTGTAATTAGCACGTTCACCTCACAGCAAGAAGGTCCTGGTTTTGTGTCCTCGGCACATTCTTGTGCGAGGTTTGCTTCCTGTCATTTTGAGGGCTTCCTCAGGGTACTGCAGTTTTCTCAAGTGTTAAAAGTCATACACATTCGTCTCCTTGGCTGTTCTAAATTACCGCTCGGTATGAGTGTAAGTGTGAATGGCTCCATGTATGTTGAACTTGCAATGGACTAGTGAGTTCTTCAGGGTGTAATGCTGCCCTCACCCAGAGCCAGCTGATATAGGTTCCAAACACCCCCACCCCCCACCCCTTCCCCGTAACCATTGTAACTCAAAACCAGGCCCTCTTTGCTATGAGGTAAACATGCTAACCACTACAATACCATGCCACCCTTGTGTATTTGCAGTTGTGTGTATTATAATCCAATGAAAGCCGTTTGTTCGAAGTTTTTCTGAGCAGCTGCTTCCTGTATTTGGTGTGTGTGTGTGTGTGTGTGTGTGTGTGTGTGTGTGTGTGTGTGTGTGTGTGTTCACGTTGATGGCTGTGTGTGTTCGTCCCAGTGTGATTGCACTGGCCTGCTATTCAAAGCCTGAATAAAACTTTAACAGATGTTGCCGTTAATTACAACAGGAGAGGGAAATGCAATTGAAACACTTTTATTAATTAGTTCCAATGGAAGTGCAGGGCCAGTGAAAAAGAAAAGCTGGAGGGGATAGTGTGAACCAGAGCCGCATCATATGAATAGTGTCATTGTCTCAGATCAAAATAATATAATGCTATGAATGTTCAGATGGACTACATTGATATTAAACATACAAACTGATAATAGCATAAACATCTGATCGGTTAGAACTGCAGGATTAGGTTAGGAACTACTGACTTTAAATACTACTATCACCTTTAATAGAAAACGGAAATCATATCTACTTTATAATCATATTGAAGAAGAGAATGTTATTCTGATGCATGAAACATCATCACAGGCAGTCACATGGTTTGGATATTAAAAATACCTTGCACTTAATGTTTTTCTAGACAGCACATATCCTGTGCCTTGGGCAACAATCAACATATACTGAGTAAGACATTTACAAAACTCTATATGGTTGTAATGGGTTTATGCAGTCCGTGTAGTTTCTTGGTTGGTATTTTCATTATATCTCTGAGACATTAGCGCACACACACACACACACACACACACACACACACACACACACACACACACACACACACACACACACACACACACAGCGGATGGTTTTAAAAACAGAACAATGCATTTAACTTCTAAACTTAAAGGACTAAAGGGTCAAACATAGAATGTCAGGTATATCCATCAATCACAAATGGATTATGATAATTACACATTGATGAACCTAAAAAAAATCTGCATATTTTTGTAACTTGGTGTAGTTGAAATGAAATGTCTCCCCCTAGTGAGTGTCTAATAAATATTTTGCCCAGTTTCAAACAGTTTTCTGTATTTTAAACTTTTTTTTTTCAACGGGATCCCACTTAGGGATCACCTCTAAATTTTAATGGGTTGTTAAGTGCACCTCACCATACTCTACAAAATAATTTCATTAAAATCCATGCATAACTTTTTGTAGTATATTGCACACAAACAAACAAAGAGATAAACTAGCAAACAAACCAACACAGGTGAAAAAAAAACAGTCTGCTTTTTGCTGCTGAGTCCTAAAAGCAAAAAGACCAATGCGTCTAATATCACTTGGCAGTTTGGTACTATCTTCAACTCCAAACAATAAATTCAGCATATAAATACTGTACAGATAACATGCTTTATACCATTGATGATCATGTTAGCATGGAAATAGAGTCTTTTTGGAAGCTGATCAGAATTTGAGCAAAGTGTACAGAATGGGAGGAAAAGAGAACTAAAGGACCAACGCTTCTTTTGGTAAAGATGCAAACTTGCTAGCAACGGCATAAGCAAGTGATTGCGGCGTTTTGTTGGAATTGATCGGAAAAGCAATAAATAAGGTGAAAATATATAAACATATCAAAGTTAAACTTCACTTACTCATGTGAGGGTACACCCTGAACAGCTCCATCACAGGATCAACACACAACCATACACACTTACACCTAGGGGCAATTTGGAACAGCCGGTTAGCCTAATTTGTATGTCTATGGATACTGGAAAGAAACTGGAACACCCAGAGGAAACTGCACAGAAATTCCCGAGCCGAGGTCTGGACCCGAACCTCAGGACCTTGCCGCCCTTCATTCAGTCATTACTTTCTGAAACACTTAATCCAAACTAAGCTGATGCCCATCTCAGCCAACTCTGGGCAAGGGCAGAGTACAGCTTTCAAGGCCATCACAGGGCATGCTGCCCTTAAAATATATGCCAATGAATCTAAAAGAGAGAGTTATTTAGGCCCTAATTCATGTTTATACATTTAATAAAGCTTCTTCACAGCCTGTCAATCAATATTCAGTTAAAATACAGTGGAGTGTAGAAATTTAAAATGACTTAGTTTTATAATAATAATAATAATAATAATAATAATTATTATTATTATTATTATTATTATTATTATTATTATTATTATTATAATTTAACAAAAATGGACCAAGAAAAAAAAGCATGAAATTCATTAAAAGGTATTATTATTATTATTATTATGCATCCATTCATTTTCTGAACTGCTTAATCCAAATTAGGGTCACCGGGGGGCTGGCGCCCATCTCAGCCAACTCTGGGTCTGGGCAGCGTACACCCTGGACAGCCCACCAGGCTATGGCAGGGCAGAAACACACTGATGGCTATGCAGTTACTTTTAATGAAAGTCAGCAATGGTTATACATAGACAGTGAGTGATGTGATTGGCCTTTCATAACCCAGTTACCTGCACTGGGAGACAGTGACAACCTATTGAGAGTGGGGCTTGAACCCACAACCTGCACCACATGAGGCCATCACTGCCCTTATATTATTATTTATTTTTTATTTTTTAATTATTATTATTATTATTATGATGATGATATTGATGATGATGATGATGATGACTAATAGTAATAATTATAAAAATAATTATAATAATTAATGAAATCGAATAACTAATTCAACCCCATGACTGAACGAAAGAGTGAACCCGAGGCAGTGGTCAGTACTTCTACCTCACTGCAAGAAGGTCCTGGGTTCAAGTCGCAGCTCGGGTGTTTCTGTGTGGAGTTTCCATGTTCTGTCTGTGTTTGTGTGGGTTTCCTCCTGATACTCTGGTTTCCTCCTACAGTCCAAAAATCACACCTTGGTGTGAGTGAGAGCATGAATGGTTGTGTGACTGTTAGAGCCGCAATGGCCTGGCGAGTTATCCAGGGTGTACCCCACCCTTGTCCAAAGTCGGCTGAGAAGGGCGCTAGCCTTCCTGGAACCCTAATTATGATTAAGCGGTTCAGAAAATGAATGAATAAGTAATTCAAATAAATACACAATTTCCAACTTATTTTCGGGGGTTTCCTAAACACGGCCTTTTATGCATGAACCTGTCGTTTTTCTTCCATTCATTATTAATGATCTCCCCCAGATGATGGACAGGCTGTGATGTGTATTAACAATGAAATGAATGAAATTTTGAAAGGTCTGCTAGACATAAACAAAGGAAACAAAGCTGTATGTATTGATAAATAAGTTTCTATTCATAGAAATGAGACACAGAAATGGACACGTACTTAAGAGGGTGCATGGAGAGAAGAAAAGTGAGTCTATGTGCTGGGCTTTGTAAAGAAAGGTAAGACAATCAATTAATCGTGGCAGTAATTGGATGGCGGGTAAAGGCATAATGCTTGAGCCTAATGAAAGTCATCCGTTGTACGGATTCTTGCTCGTCGGCCTACCCATACAGCCCATCCCCACTCCCCACACACACACACATACCCCCCAGCCCCCCATCATCGGCGGGAACTCAGGTGCTTAGCCATGCAGATCTGTCTGACAGCCCAGTACATCTCTGTCTGCCTAATTGGACAGTATAGAGTTGTTTATGGATATTGGAGACATTTAGGGCTCAGTCGGGGGCTGCTCAAAAAATCATTAGCGTAGGGCCTCTGTAACCGGACTATCCGTTTCCCACTATAAAATACTGCCTTTGTCATCCATTGCACAAATTCTGCTTTTTAAAATCTCACTACCAACATTTGAATATGGGAGGGTATGTGAAACGTCCAGGCTAGTAAGGCAGCGATGGTCCAATTAGTGGTGTCTGGAATTCAAACACTCCGTTACAGTATCACATGATGTTTATGCTTGTCAGGGATGATTCTGTTCGGAGTCCAAATGTTACGAAAAGCTGATTATTAACCTCAGTGACCATTTTATTAGGATAACCTACCAAATACAGTGGGTGCACTTTATTATTAGCTGTCGTCCTTCTGTTTCTAAACATAGCTTGTCAGCCACTTTCGACTGACTTCACTACTGCAAAGGAGGCACCATCGCAGGACTATCAGTAACCAGACATCATTTGGAGGAATCTGAACACAATAATGATCCAGGAATGGTTGTAGTGTGTGTGTGTGTGTGTGTGTGTGTATGTGTGTGTGTGTGTGTGTGTGTGTGTGTGTGTGTGTGTGTGTTATGAGTGAGGGTTTATAAACAGTTACTTTAACAGCACTTCTGGGGTCAGAGAAAAGGGCTGGAGGCCACAATACCATGTCAGTATCACTTATATTCAGTGAATGTTCCACCACCCAAATAATATTTGGTCAGTCGTGGTCACATGATGGTCCCTTGATAGACGGGATGCAAGGAACTGACAAAATGTATAATAAAGGAAGAACAGTAGGTGTTTTTGACCAAATGGCCTAGAAGTCTAGCTAGAAGGGAGGTCTGAGTAATAAAATAACCACAAAGTATAGACCCCTGGCTCTTAATGTGGGCCATGGGAGACCCCAGAGGACATAGAAAACACATATATATATATATATATATATATATATATATACACACACACACATACACACACACATTCATTTTCTGAACCGCTTAATCCTAATTGGGGCTATGGGGAGGCTGGTGGGGTAGGCAGAGTACACCCTGGACAGCTCGCCAGGCTATCACAGGGCAGGAACACGTTGATGGCTATGCAGCTACTCTTGAGGAAAGTCAGCAACAGTTCTTTTACATCCCTCTTACCATAAACAGTGGGAAACATGGTCAGCCTTTCTTTGATTATCCAGTGAGATCCACACTTGTTATTAACCAATCATTAAAAGTTTTTTTTTAACTATTTGATTGGGCAGTTTAATTCGATTTTAATGCAAAACTCAATACATCAAATCACAAGCAGAGCAAAGGGTTCCCCTGACTGAGTCTAAGTACAGTATCTGATTTACAAAAACTTTGACTTGGTTTTTAATTAATTTATTTATTTTTATTAAAAGACAGGCTATATGATGGCTAAGGGTAAGAAGATTCTGGGTTCTAGCACATCCCCAGGGACGGCATTTTTATGTGGAGTTTATATGTATGGGTGGGGGTGGTAAGGTGGCGTAGTGGCACATTCTCCTGACAGCAAAAAGGTCATGGGTTCGAGTCTATGGCTTGGAAACTTTTGTTTGAAGTTTGCATGCTTTCTCTATGCTTGCACAGGTTTCCTCCAGGTACTCAAGTTTCCTTCCACAGTCCAGTGATGTGCATTAAACAAATTGGCTGTTCCAGCTTGACCGTAGGTGTGATTGTGTTACCCTGTGCTGATTTGGCAATCTATTCCAGATGTACCCCTCCTTCACCCATTGTTGGCTGAGATAGGCTCCAGCCTCCCTACGACCCTTATAGGAGTAAGTGAATTGGCAAATGAGTGAGTGGGTGGGTGAGTTTATGTGTATGTTCTCCCTTCAGACACTCCAGTTTTTTCCCTCAATTCACAGTCGTGCACATTAGGCTAACTCTTCATTCCAAATTCCACTAGATGTGAGTGTAAATGGCCCAGCCATGCAACTGCTGCAACACAGGTGCATGCTGATACCAATTCCAGGTAAACAGGACAATTAGGGAAGGACCCGGAAACCTACTGTGTAAAAACCTTACCAAGAAACTTTAAGTTGGATTCAACGGAAGGTATAGAATCCCAGTCACTCGCTCATTTGCTGAACCTGTTCGGGTACTATGAGGGTCACGGGAGCAGGATACAGTCTGAACGGCACACCATTACAGGCCAACACAA
Source organism: Plotosus lineatus (assembly GCA_024760905.1). Lineage (NCBI taxonomy): Eukaryota > Metazoa > Chordata > Actinopteri > Siluriformes > Plotosidae > Plotosus > Plotosus lineatus. The sequence goes on from CM045731.1 coordinate 47,877,202, forward strand.
ATGCAAACATTTACATGCACTCACACAAGGGGGCAAATGGAACCACCTGTTTGCCTAACATGCATGTCTTTGGACTCTGGGAGGAAGCCGGAGTACCCATGGAAGCATGGGGAGAACATGCAAACTCCACACACACAAAAAAAAAAAAAAAACAGGACTTTCTTGCTGTGAGGTGGACATGCTAAACACTATGCCACTGTACTACCCATATGTTTGCGTAGAAAATAATATGTAGGCTGCACGGAAAAGACTATAAAGATATACACAGAAAAAGAGAGCAGGAAAAACCTCAGTGTGTCTCTACCTCTTTCGCACTACAGCTATGCAGCAAGGCCAGATAAAATGAAGACGTTATCTATTGTCGTCATCCCCCTACTCACCACCCCCCCCACACCCACCCACCTACACACACACACACACACACACACACACACACACACACACACACACACACACACACACACACTACAGAAACGTTTCTACCCATCAGTGCCTTTACTTATCACTTGGCCGGTGACATTGAACTTCCCATGCCCTGGCCACCGAGACACATCTCCGAGCCCGCACAATCACTCTTCATCCTCTCTAACAATTTAGTAATGAAGTATTGATTTCCAGATTCCCGTCTTATGGATGATATTAGATTTGGTTTGATAAACTGTATTGAGGCCCCCTAATCTGCACTGTCCCTTTTCCCCCCTGCTGTCTGTAAAACAAAGTGCCACTGGAGAGATAATGACCAGGGAACATCGATGAACTCATTTCATCAATTTGTAACACTTGACAATGAAAAAAGACTCCCATTTTTCACGCCACCAATGTCAAAGTTTATTGCTCAGGGTAGGGTCTTATTGGAAACTCGACATCTTGGCTGTAATGTATGGGCCCCCGTGTGCCGCTTACTTTGAAAGAAAATGTTTGGCTACAGCAAGGATATTAGTGTTGCACCTGGGTTGGCTGGTTGCACGTGGCCACCAGGGATCCATGCATCACGTCAGCAAATACAACAACGACAACAATGGAAGGGGGGGGGGGGGCGAGAGAGAGAGAGAGGGCGAGAGAGAGAGAGAGAGCGAGAGAGAGAGAGAGAGAGAAGCTACTACTTGGCTGCTGGGAGCCAGTGGAAGGGGCTTATGACATGCATAAGTCATGAAGCAATGCTCTATCATGGTCAAGCAGACTGCTGAAAGAACAAAAATAATGCCAAGCCAGTAACAAAGGTCCTTGTTACTGGAACCCCAAACACAAATCCTGCAATTTCTGTGCGGCTTAAAAGATTCGCACACAACTGAGCTGTTGCTTTTATATCTATCCATCGCAAATGTATTGGAAAATGCCACAAACTTGAATGAAATCTGACTGAATTATTCCTCATTATTTCATTCATCCATTGATTCATTCATTATCCAAGTTATCTAGTGTCGTGGACCTATCCCAGCCAACAGCCACCATGCGAAGGTGGGGTTCAACCTAATCAGCTCGTCAGACCATCAAAGGGCTCAGGAATCAAACCCAGAACCTTCTTGTTGACAGATATATGTGCTAACCATTACACTACCCCATGGTGATGCTTCATATGGACAAATACACACAAAAAATTCCAGGAATTGGGTGTCAAGGTGGTGTAGTGGTAAACAAATCCACCTTATAAGAAGACCGTCATGGGTTCAGGTCCTGAGCTTATGAAGGATGTTTCTGCATTGGTTTTCTCTTGGGTTTCCACTTTCATCTCGCAGTCCAAAGACATGCATGTTAGGCTGAATTGCTATTTATCTAGGTGTATGAAATATTGTATGTTGGCCCCACAATGGACCGGCGAGCTATTCCAGGTCCACTCCACCTTCACTGAGAGTTGGCTGAGATAGGCCTCATACTCCTGAACCATAATAGGATAAATTGTTTGGGTAAATGGATGGTTGCTTGAATGGATAAGAAGTCAGGAGATGCTCTAGTTCTAAAACATCTCACTTGGAGCTAATTCTGCGAGTGAACTCAATAACGCCCACATGAATCTCCATTAGATTCGTAATTTACGCTGTACAACGAACTAGCTTGGTTTCACACCCCAGTTCCAAAGAAGACCCAATGAGGGGGAGATGAAGCTGAAGTATACATGGATGGCATCTCACTCATGCAGCCTGCAGAATCTCCACAACACACTCGCCGTATTTCTGCTTTCCAGTACAAACCATGAACAGAGTGAATATTCATGGTGCATGGTTGAGAAACTGAGTGGCTGCTTCATGTTTATCCTTTTGTTTCTGTGTGTGTGTGTGTGTGTGTGTGTGTGTGTGTGTGTGTGTGTGTGTGTGTATGTTTGTTTGTAGGGAGAGTGAGTCTCCCCCCATGGAGCTACAGAAACCTTTCCCCAAGACTCCAGAGTGTTCAGTCCCACTCACAGTAATTTCATTTTGTCTCCCACCCATCCCCACAGTGATCTACATGCATAGTGCTTATCAAGTGGATTACCGGCAGGTAAAGACACGTAACCCAATTTGTGGCTTCTCGTTTTGCGTGTGTGTAGTATTCAGTGTCAAGCCGCATTAGCCGATGCAGGGGATTGTTTCGGTGCGTAGATGGAGCAGCAGCTTCCTTTCCAACAAACAAGCAGAAGGACATTATAGTGATGCACATGTGTGTGAAATTAAAAACCAGGCCCCGGAATGCAAATAATGTCTCAAAACCTGCGAGCCACTTCCAACCACAAAGTACTCACCTGAGCAAGCTGAAAACAAAAAGCTATTAGGCTTTCATTTAATATTTCCTTCCTGACTGCCAATAAATAAAACAGAATTATCGAATAACGCCATAGTTGAAGTGATTTTTAGTCCCCTCTGAAGACCATCTTCAGTGCCGTTTCTATTCCTCACGCACCACCACAAAGAGTTGGTGCTGGCTCCAAAAACGACAACCCATAATGCACAGCTCTATTATTGATTGCCCTACTGTCGGTCCAACTACTGAGGTCATACATCCCTCAAACAGGTGCTGCACTACCCCATGCAATGAATCCTGATAAAAGATGACAAACAAATGCAAGTAGATATGCACGTCAATGTTTTCTTTTCTTTTCTGGTCACTACAGGGAAGAGCAGACCAGGGTAATACGTATATTAAAATATAAGAGAGGAAATTGCCCTCTCATTCATCAGGCTCATCATTAACCATCAAGCAACAGAGTGTGGATTTGATTCAATTTTGCTTGGATAACATGACCCCAAATCAGATCTGGGTTTAGCTCTGGATCGCTGATGAGCGAGGCCAAGGAACCATTATAAGGAGGGAGGCTTGAGATACCAAGACGACTCTATCGTCTTATAGAGTTTCATAGTGTAAAGTCAAAGTGAATGACTCCACCACCCCATACACACACACACACACACACACACACACACACACACACACACACACACACACACACACACACTACTGTTACTGCTGAAATTACCTTGAGTAAGGTACCAAACCCATAACTGCTCTCTGGGTGTCACAATGTGGCTGTCCACTGCGACTAGTGTGTGTGTGTGTGTGTGTGTGTGTGTGTGTGTGTGTGTTCATTTTGATGCCTTAAATGTACAGCCAAATTACCCTTGCCAGATGAATACTGTATTCTTCTTCACTTCACTTATCCCTTAACATCCGGGGATGTTGCTGGGGTGTCTTCATGGCGAGACTTGGGCTGATTTGGCCTGGCTTCGCCCACCCCTCTCCAGGTTGTAGAAACACGCTGACGGCTTTGCAGCTACTCTTTACGAGTACATTACCTTTACATGCCTCTCACCATAGACAGTGAGAGACATGGCCTGCCTTTGATAGCCCAGTTAGCTGCACTGGGGGGACAGTGACAACCTTGTAGGGACTCGAACCCCCGACCTTAGGATCAGCGATCCTGCGCCCTAACCACTAGACCACCACTGCCCCTATGAATACTGTATATCAGGGGATAAAAAGTTTTTAAAATTAAGGTGGCACAGAGGTGTACTGCACGTCCAACAAACAGCAAGAAGGTCCTGGGTTCAAATAGCAGACGAGGCTGTTCTTGTGGGAACTTTGCAAATTCTCCCCATGCTTGTGTGGGTTTATTCCGAGCACTGTGGTTTTCTCCGAAAGTCCGAATATATGGATATTATCCTATCGAGCTGTTTCAAACTGCCCCCAGGTGTGGATGAGGGTGTGAATGGTTGTGTTTGCTTGCCCTGTAATGGACTGGCGAGTACTCATGATATATGCTGCTTTCACTCAGAGTTGGTTGAGATAGGTAGGGTCTAGTCTTTCCATGACTCTGGTAGGATTAAGTAGTTCAGCAAATGAAAGAATGGATGAACAAATATAAAATCAAATGTCATCAAACATGTTGGATGGAGGTTTTTGAGTCCCGGGTTGAGCACAAGACAGTCGTTATGATTTCAGCACCAGTTCCGAGGCACAAATCTGCAGTATCCAGGTAAAGTTTATGTGAACTACAGCTAAGACTTAAAGGAGATGTCATCAATTCTGGGTGGGAGTGGTGGTATAATGGTAAGGATGCGGAGCCCATGATCAAGCGGTTGTGTTAGGCCCCCACCATACTGTGTCTTCACCACAAGTTACCTCTATCCACTCAGCAGTATAAATAGGTATCTCTGATGCAGAATCATCCAGCCTGGGAGGAGTTGAATTATTTGCTCCCTGCTACAAAAGCGAGATATGCGCCCACTGTGATGAAGCATTCTGCTGTAAAAACACCCCAACAGATTTACCTGATTTTTCCACTGATTGACCTTACCATCAAAACAAATACACTCTTCACTTCAGTGCTCCTTCAGAAGCTCCGTTTACAAATATATGGATGTCCATTGCTGAGGCAACAAAAGTATTCCTGACCCTCACATCTTCCCTTTTAACCGGATAATGCACCTGATATACAATAAAAATAATAATTATATATATATATATATATATATATATATATATATATATATATATATATATATATATATACTACTCCTTCTCAAAAAATTAGCATATTGTCAGAAAGTTCATTATTTTCTGTAATGTACTGATAAACATTAGACTTTCATATATTTTAGATTCATTGCACACCAACTGAAATATTTCAGGTCTTTTATTGTTTGAATGCTGATGATTTTGGCATACAGCTCATGAAAACATAAAATTCCTATCTCAAAAAATTAGCATATTTCATCCGACCAATGAAAAAATAAAGTAAAATAAGTGTTTTTAATACAAAAAAGTCAACCTTCAAATAATTATGTTCAGTTATGCACTCAATACTTGGTCAGGAATCCTTTTGCAGAAATGACTGCTTTAATGCGGCGTGGCATGGAGGCAATCAGCCTGTGGCACTGCTGAGGTGTTACGGAGGCCCAGGATGCTTCGATAGCGGCCTTAAGTTCATCCACAGTGTTGGGTCTGGTGTCTCTCAACTTTCTCTTCACAATATCCCACAGATTCTCTATGGGGTTCAGGTCAGGAGAGTTGGCAGGCCAATTGAGCACAGTAATACCATGGTCAGTAAACCATTTAGCAGTGGTTTTGGCACTGTGAGCAGGTGCCAGGTCGTGCTGAAAAATGAAATCTTCATTTCCACAAAGCTTTTCAGCAGATGGAAGCATGAAGTGCTCTAAAATCTCCTGACAGCTCGATTCATTGACCCTGCTCTTGATAAAACACAGTGGACCAACACCAGCAGCTGGCATGGCACCTCAGACCATCGCTGACTGTGGGTACTTGACACTGGACTTCAGGCATTTTGGTATTTCCTTCTCCCCAGTCTCCTTCCAGACCGTGGCATCTTGATTTCCGAATGACATGCAAAATTTGCTTTCATCCGAAAAAAGTACTTTGGACCACTGAGCAACAGTCCAGTGCTGCTTCTCTGTAGCCCAGGTCAGGCGCTTCTGCCACTGTTTCTGGTTCAAAAGTGGCTTGACCTGGAGAATGCAGCACCTGTAGCCCAGTCCACTGCTTCCACAGGTCCCCCAAGGTCTGGAATCCGGCCTTCTCCACAATCTTCCTCAGGGTCCGGTCACCTCTTCTGGTTGTGCAGCTTTTTCTGCCACACTTTTTCCTTCCCACAGACGTCCCACTGACGTGCCTTGATACAGCACTCTGGGAACAGCCTATTCGCTCAGAGATTTCTTTCTGTGTCTTACCCTCTTGCTTGAGGGTGTCAATGATGGCCTTCTGGACAGCAGTCAGGTCGGCAGTCTTACCCATGATTGCGGTTTTGAGTAATGAACCAGGCTGGGAGTTTTTAAAAGCCTCAGGAATCTTTTGCAGGTGTTTAGAGTTAATTGGTTGATTCAGATGATTAGGTTAATAGCTCGTTTAGACTACCTTTTCATGTTATGCTAATTTTGTGAGATAGGAATTTTTGGTTTTCATGAGCTGTATACCAAAATCATCAGTATTAAAACAATAAAAGACCTGAAATATTTCAGTTGGTGTGCAATGAATCTAATATATATGAAAGTTTAATTTTTATCAGTACATTACAGAAAATAATGAACTTTATGACAATATGCTAATTTTTTTAGAAGGACTTATATATATATATATATGGTGGCCTAGTGGTATAGAGCACTGGATCGCTGATCCAAAGGTTGGGGGTTTGAGTCCCACTCTCCACAAGGTTCTCACTGTCCCCCCCAGTGCAGCTAACTGGGTTATCAAAGGCGGGTCATGTCTCTCACTGTCTATGGTGAGAGGGATGTAAAAGAACCATTGCTGACTTTTGATAAGAGTAGGCTGCAAAGCCATCAGTGTGTTTCTGTCCCTTGCTAAAAAGGGTTGTGACAGGAAGGGCATCTGACGTAAAAACCTCTGCCAAATCAAATGTGCGAACCAGATGATTCGCTGTGGCGACTCCCGAGTAAAAGGGGAAAAAGCCAAAAGGAAGACAGACAACATATATATTTATAAAACCCCAATGCAGCCATGAAGGTGGGGGTACAAAAAAGTGCCCGCCCTCACACCGGTCCTAAGCCTGGAGAAATGCAGAGGGTTGCAACAGGAAGGGCATCCGGGGTAAAACGTTTGCCAGAATACAAAATGCAAGCCGTAAAGACAAATTTCATACCGGATCGGTCGAGGCCCGGGTTAACAACGACCGCCATCAGTGCTGTTAACCAATGGGGTCCTGGTGGAAATTAGACTACTGTTTGTCGAAGATGTCGAAGAAGGAGAGGCGGGAGGCGTGTCCGTAGGCAGAGAAAGAAGAGGAAAAGCATGAGTTTAGGACTGAAAGTAGGGACTTGGAATGTCGGAACTATGAGAGGAAAAGGTAGAGAGCTGGCTGAAATGATGCAGAGGAGGAAGATGGACATACTGTGTGTTCAGGAGACCAGATGGAAAGGTATCAAGGCTAGAAGCTTAGGAGCAGGGTTTAAGCTGTTTTTTTAATGGTGTGGATGGGAAGAGAAATGGAGTAGGAGTCATCTTGAAGGAGGGGATGGTCAGGAATGATCTAGAAGTAAAAAGAGTGTCAGACAGAGTGATGCGTCTCAAGTTAAAAATTAAAGACGTGATGTTCAATGTTGTTAGTGCTTATGCCCCACAGGCAGGATGTGAGCTAGAAGAGAAGGAGATATTCTGGAGTGAGTTAGATGAAGTGATGCAGAGTACCCCCAGAGGTGAAAGAGTAGTCATTGGTGCAGACTTCAATGGACATGTTGGTGCAGGCAACAGCGGGGACGAGGAAGTGATGGGCAGGTTTGGTATCCAAGACAGCAACACAGAAGGACAGATGTTGATAGATTTTGCAAATAAAATGGAAATGGCTGTGGTGAATACTTTCTTCCAGAAGAGAGAGGAGCATAGGGTGTCTTATAAAAGTGGAGGTAGGAGCACACAGGTAGACTTCATCTTGAGTAGGCGATGTAATTTGAAGGAAGTCAGTGACTGCAAAGTAGTAGTGGGTGAGAGTGTTGCCAAACAGCATAGGATGGTGGCGTGCAGGATGATGCTGATGGTAAGAAAGGTGAAGAAGGCAAAGGCAGAGCAGAAGACAAAGTGGTGGAAGCTGAAAAAGGAAGAGTGTCATGTCTTCAAGGAGGAGTTGAAACAGGTTTTTTGTGGTCAGGAAGTGCTTCCAGATGACCGGACAACAACAGCTAATGTGATCAGGGAGACAGGTAGGAGAGTACTTGGCGAGTCCTCTGGAAAGACAGTAGATAAGGAGACTTGGTGTGGGAATGAGGAAGTGCAGCAGTGTGTACAAAAGAAGAGGTTAGCTAAGAAGAAATGGGACATAGAGAGGACCAAAGAGAGTAAAACAGCAGTACAGACAGCGTAAAGCGAAGGTAGTGGTGTCAAAGGCCAAACAGAGGGCGTATGATGACTTGTATGCTAGGCTAGACAGTAAGGAGGGAGAAAATGATTTATACAGGTTGGCACAGCATAGAAATAGAGATGGGAAGGACGTGCAGCAAGTTAGAGTGATTAAGGACAGAGTGGGAAACGTGTTGACTGATGACAGAAGTGTGCTTTGAAGATGGAAAGAGTACTTTGAAGAACTGATGAATGAGGAAATTGACAGAGAAAAAAGAGTAGAAGAGGTGACTGGTGAGGACCAGGAAGTAGCAAAGATTAGTAAGGGTGAAGTGAGGAGGGTATTGAAGAGGATGAAGAGTGGAAAGGCAGTTGGTCCTGATGATATACTGGTGGAGGTATGGAAATGTCTTGGAGAGGTAGCAGAAGATTTTCTGACATGAACATTCAACAAGGTCTTATAGAGTGAGAAGATGCTAGACGAATGGAGAAGTGTGCTAGTGCCCATTTTAAAGAACAAGGGAGATGTGCAGAGTTGTGGCAACTACAGAGGGATAAAGTTGATGAGCCATACAATGAAGCTATGGGAAAAAATAGTGGAAGCTAGACGAAGGGCAGAGGTCAGCATTTGTGAACAACAGTTTGGTTTCATGCCAAGAAAGAGCACCACAGATGCAGTGTTTGCCTTGAGGATGCTAATAGAGAAGTACAGAGAAGGTCAGAGGGAGCTGCATTGTGCCTTTGTGGTTCTTGAGAAAGCATATGACAGGGTGCTGAGAGAGGAACTGTGCTATTGCATGAGGAAGTCTGGAGTGGCAGAGAAGTATGTCAGAGTGGTGCAGGACATGTATGAGAGATGTAAGACAGTGTTGAGGTGTGCTGTCGGTGTAACAGAAGAGTTCAAGGTGGAGGTGGGACTGCATCAAGGGTCAGCTCTGAGCCCCTTCTTGTTTGCTATGGTGATGGACAGGCTGACAGACGAGGTTAGACAAGAATCTCCATGGACTATGATGACAATGTCAGAGAGGCTAGATTGAGATGGTTTGGACATGTGCAAAGGAGGGATAATGAGTAACTACCAGGCAGAAGGCCTAGAGGAAGACCAAAGAGGAGATTAATTGTTTTGTGGTGAATGAGGACATGAAGGTAGTTGGAGTAAGAGTAGAAGATGCAGAGGATAGGGTGAGATGGAGGCAGATGATTCGCTGTGGCGACCCCTGAAGGGAAAAGCTGAAAGGAAAAGATGAAGAAGAAGAAGAACCACAAAGGCACAATGCAGCTCCCTCTGGCCTTCTCTGTACTTCTCTATTAACATTCTCAAAGCAAACACTGCATCTGTGGTGCTCTTTCTTGGCATGAAACTAAACTGTGGTTCACAAATGCTGACCTCTGCCCTTAGTCTAGCTTCCACTATTTTTTCCCCATAGCTTCATCGTATGGCTCATTAACTTTATCTACTGCTACCTCTTCTAGACACTTCCATACCTCCACCGGTATGTCATCAGGACCAACTGCCTTTCCACTCTTCATCCTCTTCAATGCCCTCCTCACTTCACCCTTACTAATCTTTGCTACTTTCTGGTCCTCAACAGTCACCTCTTCTACTCTTTTTTCTCTCTCTCAATTTCCTCATTCATCAGCTCTTCAAAGTACTCTTTCCATCTTCCCAGCACACTTCTGTCATCAGTTAATACGTTTCCCACTCTTCCTTAATCACTCTAACTTGCTGCACGTCCTTCCCATCTCTATTTCTATGCTGTGCCAACCTGTAAAAATAATTTTCTCCCTCCTTACTGTCCAGCCTAGCATACAAGTCATCATACGCCCTCTGTTTGGCCTTTGACACCGCTACCTTCGCCTTACGCTGTGTCTCCATGTACTCCTGTTTACTCTCTTCGGTCCTCTCTATGTCCCACTTCTTCTTAGTGAACCTCTTCCTTTTCACACACTCCTGCACTTCCTCATTCCACCACCAAGTCTCCTTATCTACTGTCCTTCCAGAGGACACACCAAGAACTCTCCTACCTGTCTCCCTGATCAGATTAGCTGTTGTTGTCCAGTCATCTGGAAGCACTTCCTGACCACTCAAAGCCTCTTTCAACTTTTGAGAGTACAGTACTCATTGCAGCTTATTTGAGGAGGTCCGGATGAGCCGCACCCCGTCTCAAAAGCTTCACATTCGGCCACGAAGCATTTTTATGCACGGAAGTGGGTGGCGCCACAAATGTTTGGTGCACAGAATGCTCCCTGATCTCGCAAGGAAGCCGGTTTATATTTAATCCAGACCTCTGATCTCTCGAGGAAACGGTTAAGATTGAATCTGAACCTCAGATCTTTCAAACAGGTAATTCCGTTTCAAATACAACACCCCGTCTTAAAAGCTCCATTGGCTGCGCGCTGCGTGTGGGCGGAGTCCGCATTCGGTAAAACACGTCACTTAAAGAGAGAGCGAGAGACAGTGTTTTGTGTGTGTGTGTGTGTGTGTGTGTGTGTGTGTGTGCGTTAATAAAAAATGTTTAATAATGGTTTAATTAATAAATATGTTAATAAAATGGTTTCATATGTTCGTGTTAGAATGTTTAAATGTTTTAATATATATATATATATATATATATATATATATATATATATATATATATATATATATATATATATTAGCACATATTTCATACATATTTCATACAAAATTGGTGCACTTTTATCATTTTTAAAGGGTTTATGGGATAGTCTTGGGAGCCTTGGAACGAATCACGCGTTTCACAGGTTCCGAAAAAGGCTCTGGAATGGATTAATTTCGTAAGTCGAGGGCTGATAAAAATAAATATATGTATATATGTGCACCTTATTGCTGATTGGCTGAAATAGTGTGTGGATTGTGCTAAGCTAATTTATTTGTTTCTTTTCTTCAGAGCTAGAACTACAATGGTTTACAATAATTTAATATACCTTTGAGCCTATTTATTTATTCATTTATTTATTATTTAATTTGAACTCTTGACCAAAGACTCAGCAATAAATTCTCGGATTTTGCTGTTTTAAGTATAATCCGGCTTCTTGTAGCAGCTCCTCTGTTGATCCAATCACATTGCTCTCTTCAAGAGTACAAAATTAAAGCGCCAGCAAGAAAGAAAATGCCTTAAATGGTTTTATTTATCGGAATAAACTAATCTGTAATGGTTCGGCATTAAAAGATAACTGCTGTTGATAATGTCATGAAAAGCAGCTTAGCGGAACTGTGAGAAAATTGATGGGACAGGACCTTTACAAATTTGAGTTCAATACCCCTGCTTTGAGGTATCCATTATACACAGAGACTTTGCGAATAGATGCTGCTGACTGTACCCGGGCTGTTTTTCCTCAAATAATAATAATATAGGGGAGGTTTATAAAGAAAAGTAATCTTGTAGTTCTGTGGAAAACAAATAGCACGATGTCACAGTGGAACATATAAATGTAATAAAGCTACACCTGGTCTTTTTAAATAAAATGCCTTTTTAGGTTCCACCTCCAGCCATCTACTGCACTCAATGTGGTGAGGATTCATCCCTCCATACATACATAAATTCATTTGCTGAGCCACTTGATCCTACTGGCCTATCTCAGCCAACATGGGGTGAATGCGAGGTACACCCTGAAAATCTCACCAGACCATCATAGGGCCAACACACAAACGACAACCTCAAATAAAACACACTCACACCAGGTGCAGTTTAGAATAGCCAATTAGCCTAATGTCCATATCCTTGGACTTTCGAAGGTAACTGGAGCACCCGGAGGAAACCCAAGCAAGCACAAGGAAAACATGCCAACTTCACCACGGTGCCACCCGGTAAACAACATTCATTCATTCATCCATTTGTCAAACCATTTAATCTTACTATGGACGCAGGAAGGCTGGAGCCTATCTCAGCCAACTCTGAGGGAAAGCAAGGTACACTCTGAATAGCTTGTCAAGGCATTGAGGGGCTGAAACACCCAACCACTCACAATCACAGCTAGATGCAATTTAGAACAGTTCATTCGCCCAGTGTTAACCCGTTAGCCTAATTAGCATAATTTTCTTGGTTCTGTGGATTTGGGAGGAAACCTGAGTACTCAGAGGAAAGCCACACAAGCATGGAGAAAACATGGTCATTCCACACCGAAAGGGCCTCGCTTAGCCCAGAGCTTGAACCCAGGACCTTCTAGATGTGACATGCGAAGCAATGCATCAACATGCCGTCCAATACAGCAAGCATGCTGTATGTATTGTTTATTGATAATAAGAACTTTTCTTAAGATCTTCAGAAGAATATTAGATTTCCATATTTTGTGGAGGGGAAAGGCTGTACTGAAAAAGCTTATGCGTGTACACATGCGCATGTTTGAAATATTAGGTTGTTAGCAAACGCCATTATGAAGTGAGAAAGTGAAGCGAACGAAGAGTGATTCTTCAGCGAGGAGGTGCCATGTCCTAGCCATCACAGTCCAATGGCACCTGAGGGGGAATCTCATGGCTGTCATCCCAGAAAGCCTCCTGCACTGATGCAGGCCTGCCATCTGCTCTCCATATGAGATAAAAATGAGAGATTGTCTCTGAAAAAAACCTTCTTTCGCTCACACACACACACACACACACACACACACACACACACACACACACACACACACACACACACACACACACACACACACTTGCTCCCCTCATCCCCTCCCTCCTTGGGTTAGCACATGCATCTGATAAATTGCTAAGACAACAGTTTGGATTTAAAAAATAGACTAGCACGCAGAGTTAGGCCAACAACATGGCGACAAATAATATGATTCTTTCTTTTTTTGTTCTCAGGATGTGAGGTGTGCAAAAAACTCCCCCAGAAGACTAATAATGGTGCCTTTCCAGATACACCCCAAACTGATCTATCCATGTCTTTAGTTTTAACATTTGGTACAAATTATCCTCAGCCCCAAATGAGTCCACAAAAAAAGTGCATTATTTGAGAGCACAGTGAGAAAAGAAATTTTAAAAAGAAGAAGAGTGAGGAAGGGAGGCAGGGAGGGAGCGGGGAGGGGGGGGGGGTATGAAGGTCCTTCAGGGAACATGGTGTAAATGAACTTCCAGGAATGACACTAGCGAGCAATGAGGCATGGATAGAAAATATACGCTGCACATCATCGGATAGAGATGCCGGTGGAAATGGCTTCATTGAAGTGTCAGCCCTCATCCATCAATCAATCATCCGCGAGAAACAATAACGGCCGCAGCAGCGGGGCGGCTTTTATGGGACTTACTCATGGGTATCGGCAACAGCACTTAAGTGTGCCTCTGACACAGGCACAGAGAGCAGGCCTGAGGTACGTACAGGTGGGGAGGGGGCACACTTAGCAGCCCCCCCCCAAAAAAAAATAGTCCCTATGCTTGAAAAGAGAAGTCTAGTTCCTGATGCAGAGGAAGAGAAGATTAAAAACAAAGTGTGTGTTTCATTAGAGTTCATTATTTATGGCGAATGATACTGTAGGCTGGAAAAAGATGAGTAGCTGGTAGCTGGAGCAGAAGATGTCGAACACAAATTAGAGATGTTACCTAATACAAATCTATTATTCTGAGTAATATCTCTCTCTGTCCCTCTCTCTCTCTCTCTCTCTCTCTCTCTCTGTGTCTCTCTCTTTGTGTTTTTGGCGAAAGCTAGTCAGAAAGGTTTACAGGACCTAGAAGTGTGCACATGTAAAGTATCTGCACTGGAATTAGAACAGTAATGAGTGCAGCATGTTTTTATGTTCGTGCCGACATCAGTGAGTTGCGTGTGTGTGTGTGTGTGTTTTTGCTGAGGTACACATGCTTCTTCTGGGATGCCAGTGATCTTCCCGATTCTTCTGCTTTTTAAGTTTGATTCATCCTGGTGTGCCGCTGCTGACTGTATTTCTCATATTTGCTGATGATGATCCATACGGACAGAGATGTGCACTCAGAGACTGTAAAGATGACTTTTTGCTGGTGGCGTTAAAAAGTCTTTTGCTGTAATGATTTAGGATTTACAGTATAACCAACAACTGTAGCGAAGTTTCTCTTACATGGTTTGTAGTTTTATCTGGTCATAAGAATAGCTTTTCCTTTAGACTCTAGTTATTTTCAAGGTTTCCCTGTGTCCACTCAGGGAGTTTTTTTTTGCCGCTACTGCCATGTGATTGCTCATGAGGTGTATGTAGAGTTTGTATAAGAAATGTTTCAAGTGAGATTTCCTTTCGTGTTTTTCCCTTTATCAGAGGTCGCCACAGCGAATGATTCGCACGTTTGATTTGGCATAGGTTTTTACACCAGATGCCCGTCCTGACACAACCCTTTAGCGGGGCACAGAAAGACGCTGACAGCTATGCAGCTACTCTTTACGACAGTCAGCAATGGTTCTTTTACACGCCTCACACCATAGACAGTGAGAGACATGGCCCGCTTTTGATAACCCAGTTAGCTGCACTGGGGGGCGGGGGGTGGACCTTGGGGGTGGAGAGTGGGACTCGAACCCCCAACCTTAGGATCAGAGATCCAGCACTCTACACCACTAGACCACCACTGCCCCGTAAGATATGTTTCAAGTAAAATTTGGAAAGAAGGTCCTGAGTTTGAGTCCCGCGCTTGGCTTGGCATTTCTGTGCGGATTTTTCATCTCGTTGTGCTTTACTCAGTTTTCCTCTGGGAACTTCGATTTCCTCCCAATGTCCTACCCATGCATATTAGGCTATATGGCCATTTCATTTCACACCAAGGTATAAGTGTGTGTTTTGGGCCTGCGACGGATTGGCAAGCTGTTCAGGGTGATCCCCACCTTCACCCAATGTCGGATGAGATAAGTAAAAGGGGAAAAGCCGAAAGGAAGACAGTAAGTAAATTACATGAGTAGTTTGATTCTTTTTTGCATGGCGTGATAGCATAATGCATAGCACACCCACCTCACACAAGAAGAAGGTCCTGCGATCAAATCCTGGAGTTTTCATGTTCTCTTCTTGCTTGCGTGGGTTTCCTCCTGGTACTCCGGTTTCCTCTGACACTCCAAAGACATGCACATTAGGATATCTGTCTGTTCTAATTTGCACCAGGTGTGTGTGTGTGTGTGTGTGTGTGTGTGTGTGTGTGTGTGTGTGTGTTAGCCCTGCGATGGTCTAGCATGCATTTTGGGCATACCCCGCCTTTGCCCAATGTCGACTGAGATAGGCTCCAGCCTAACCACAACCCATAGCAAGTAGTAGGATTATTGGAAACATATACATATCATATTTTGAGACAAAAGAATAAGTGCTCATGTCTGTATTTGAGACCAATTGCAAGTTGAAGTAATGTAGCTGAGGTAGACGATATGTCAGAGCCAAAACTGTGCTGACACAGCTGGCATTTCTAGCTCAGGTACTGCATCTCCCAGTGTTTTCCAGTGGGCAGAGTGGTCGGGTATTTATATAAGGATATTTGGGGCACTAAAAAGCCACTGATACAGAATGAGATGTTGGCATTGTGTTACATCCACTGTACCAATCGATCGACTTCAAGCCTTGATTTCATAATCATATGACGACTCGTACCATGACATCCAAAGAGGTTTTTTTTTTTTTTTTTTTTAGCTAAGTAGCATCTGTCTGAGCCTTCAAAACGGTGCTTTTTCTACATCTGTGTTATCACAGACTTAGCGATGGGGAATACACTATTGTTTAAAAACGGTAGCATTTAATATCTCTTCCGCTTGCTGGACCACTGATAGATCTTTTATATAAAGATTATAAGTCCTTAAAAGATTATGCCATTAACAATGAGTCCATACCGTTGAGTTAAAAAACAAATGAAACACTGCAACAGTCACTTTTACTGTACGTGTGCCTTTTGATTTCCCCAAACTGAGTCTCTTGATGGCTTCCCGGCAACATGAAACATGACACATCATCCATTATTCGGAACGCATGCCTTGCTATCATAAGCCCGCTCCATATGGCCCTGGTTGTCTCCAGACACCCAAATCCCTTTCCTGAGGCCAGGGGCTGTTTTTTAGCAGGAGCCATTACATCGCTCGTCTTTCTCAGAGGGATCCGCTGACAATGATGAGCACTTGCGGCGAATGCCAGCTTCCTGCCCTAAAATGTGACAGCAGATTCTGACGATCAGACCATGGCATGCTCTGCTGGCCCAATTGCTAATTCATGCCAGTTCACAATCTGGAGGCAACAACTCTGAATCAAAACAGAGAACAATGTAAAGCAGCCACGCGTTTAATACAGTAAATCCGCCAAAGTTTCCAGCTTAATAAACCGCCTTTGCAAACTTAATTGATTAAGTATGTCTCTGAAATGCTTGTGATTGGCAGAAGTCTGATAAGTAAGTAAGAAATAACTTAAAAGCATGGACAGGAAAGCCAGCTAAAGGATGTAAACATAACTTAGCTATCTAATCATGAATAAAGTTCAAAAGATAGCTTCGCCCCATCATTATTAACAATGTTAAAGAATCCTTTAAAAAAAATCATCATTTAAAAAAGCCATCCACAACTGAGAGTTCATAGGAGCTGATTGGCTAAACCAGGGGTTGGGAACCTATGGCTCGCGAGCCAGATGTGGTGCTTTTGATGACTGCATCTGGCTCTCAGATAAATCAGGTGGCCTAGGCCATCAAATAAAATAAAAACAGATAAATAAATCTCACGCATTTTAATCTATATATCTACTTTCAACACCACTTGTCACTGTGTTGCACAGCGGAGAGCAAATCCGTGTGTGGGCGGGTCCGATACCTTAAAACTCTAATTTTATTGGATTATATGCAACAGCTTATACAAGTTGTTTTTTGGGTTAAAAGGTAAATTTCCCTCATTTTTGATCCTCTCATTTGCACGAAGCCAAGCAGAACTGGCAAGCAAAACGCAAATGGACAGACATGAAAAAACTTCAACCCGCAAACCAGCTGATTGCCAAAACTTGGAACGCGCTTCCTGTCACACACCAAACACTGCCGCATGTGAGTCGTGCCGTATTGACCATGTTTTGCTCCACATGCACACTCGAGCAGTCCTTCTCACAAGTGAAAAACATCAAGACTAACCTGCGGTCACGTTTAACAGATGGAAGCCTAAATGCCTGCATGAAGCTGAACATTAGCACGTATCAACCAGACTACAAAGCCATCAGCAAAACCAGCACCAGAAGTCGCATTAATAGTGAAAAGTACTTTTCTTATTAATAAATAACTTTGTTATAACAATGTCGTTTAAAATAAATTCAGAGTCTTATTATACTCTCAAATTGTTGATCTGATCTTCTTTTTCCATTTAGTTGTATTCAGTATTTAAAAATATATATGGCTCTCAGAGCATTAGATTTTAAAATATATGTTTATTTTTGGCTCTCTTATTCAAAAAGGTTCCCGACCCCTGGGCTAAATTCTCACAGAAGACAGCAGCGTCTGTGAGTTTGTTTGTATGAAGGCGGGTGTTGCTTTCCCTCTGAGTGTGTTAGACCACTCCTATGTGCCCATGCACAGCAGTTTGTAAAGATGGCGGTGGCAGCATTGCATGTCGCAGAGTGGAATTGTGCATGTTTACACCTGTCCCTGGTTGGTGGTAATCACGTGTGATCACATGTTAGGGAGGCAATACTTGACAGGTGGGAATTAGATATGACTAAAATTAGGGGAGAAAATGTTCTGGTTCTGGATCATCTCTGGAATGAAATGGAGTCTTTCTTTTTCCAAACCCTTCCTCCAGTAGAATTTTATTGAAAATCCAAACAATTTTTATTTTTTAAATAAGAAAAAAAAATTAAATTCACAGCAGTTCAAATAAATGATGATACCTCACAATGTTAAAGAACCTTTTAGAAATATCTGGATCCAGAATTTGATGATCCTTCAAGGTTACTGGAGTCTTACTTGCCCAAAGCCTCACCTGAGAGCAAATTTCATGAAAATGTGCACACAGCATTTTCCATAATCCTGCAGATAAGCAAACACACAATCCAAGAGTAAAACATCACTGTACTGGTGGAGGTAACAACAGTGCATCACATTTTTAATCAGTTTATTATAAGTCTTAGATAATGCGCGTAAACCTATGAACCTCTGTGGCTGTGTGGTTGCTATGGTAACAATAATGTGTTCGAGCCAGCACATTATTATAAACCTGTTAACTGAATTACAGCCGTAGGCGGCACGTCCGCTTCACAGTAAGAAAGTCTGGGTTCAATTCCCAGCTTGGACATTACTGTGTGGAGTTTGCATGTTCTCCGCGTGCTCGTGTGGGTTCCCCCCGGGTACTCTGGTTTTCTCCCACAGACCCAAAACATTAACAGTAAGTTAACTGGCTGTTCCAAATCTCCCTTAAGTGTGAGTGTGA
Source organism: Plotosus lineatus (assembly GCA_024760905.1). Taxonomy (NCBI): domain Eukaryota; kingdom Metazoa; phylum Chordata; class Actinopteri; order Siluriformes; family Plotosidae; genus Plotosus; species Plotosus lineatus. The sequence goes on from CM045731.1 coordinate 47,895,810, forward strand.
ATATGAATGGTTGTGTGAGTGTTGGCCTGGCGCGTTGTCCAAGGTGTACCCCGCCCTCACTCACAGTCGACTGAGACGGGTGCCAGCATCCCCACGACCCTAATTAGGATTAAAGGTAAAGGTGGTAAAGGCAGTTGGGTTTTTACACCTGAGCCTAGTAGCTCATCAGGCCAACTTATCCCCAGTTTCCGTTGCGCGATGCCTGGATGGGACGCTCGTCCATCGCAGGTTACCTATATTTTTACTGGGACCCATTTATACCGCTGAGTGAACAGAGGCACACTTGTGGTTAAGACCATGCCCAGGGGTCCGATCATGAGCCCAGCACCCTAACCACTACACCACCGGCCCCACTAATTAGGATTAAGCAGTTCAGAAACTGAATGAATAAAATTACAGCCAGGACTATTGAAGGAGGTGCTGGGACAGAAAACAATTGTAACCAATCAGAATTGAGTATTTAGCAGCACTGTGGATAGACATGCAGGAAAGTTTGAGTAACCTATTTTCAAACTATTCGGAACTTACATTTGTATGTCATTTCAAAGCTTGTAGTCACTTTTCAAGCATTCTCAGATCCAGCTTTGTATTATGGGTAATAAACACAGCCATTTGATTCCTGACTCTACATCATAGGAACTTTAGGCAGTAAGTAAATATTATGATTGTCTTGATAGAGGGTAGAAGGTTGGGTGGAGCCTGTCTGAGCCAACAATGTTCGGTTTAAACAGCATATACAGGGACCCCACACTTTCCGCGGTTAATGGGGACCGAGATTCCTCCACGACCGCCAATTTCCGCAAAGTAGGATCGACCCCCCAACTGATATATACATACATGTATATGTGTATATAATATCAATAAATACATATTCAACTCTATAAATGCTTATAATAACAATTACACATTCAAAAGTAATGCATAAGATGTAAATAAATTATACTGTAAATACACACACATACAGACACGCGCACACACACACTCAAATGCGCACCTCATAAAAATGTAAGTAGTTTTGTTGGGTTGGGTTTTTTGTTTGTTTTTGTTTATTTGGGCTGTTGTTTTTTTATTTTTTTTATTTATTTTTTTATTTTTTGCATAATTGGCCTTGTTTTCTGACATTTTCCTTAACTTTTTTCCTTATTTTTCCTTAACTTCCTCATTTTTTAATTTTTCGATGCATATTTTTGAAAAACCCGCGATGCACTGAAGCCACAGAAACAAGCACGAAGTAGTGAGGGATCACTGTAAAACCATTTCAAGGCAAATATATACACTCCTAACCATTTACACTCACACTTGGTATCAATCTGAATGTCATTGGAATGTGAGCGGAAACCAGAGTACCCAGAGGAATCCCACACAAGCACAGGAAGATCATGCATCCTCTACACAGAGCTGGTGAGCCAGGGACTAGTACCCAGAACCTTTATGCTGTGAGGCAGCCATGCTATCCACTACGGCACCGTGCCACCCATATTTTCTGTACAGACACTCCTTGCTTTACGTTTATTCGCTTTACATTTTTTTTTTTTCGATTTTACGTTTTTTGTTTAAAAAAAATTCTAAATCAAATTTTGAGTTTAGCACGCTCTCCGTAGTACGAGATGTTCTTACTTAGTACGTACGCATGACGTAGTGACTTATGCACGACGCTGCGCCCATTGTTTACATGGCGCTGCATTCATTGT
>CM045731.1:47905000-47942500 GCA_024760905.1 Plotosus lineatus
CAAAGTCGTCAGCGTGTTTCTGTCCCTTGCTAAAAAGGGTTGTGACAGGAAGGGCATCCGACGTAAAAAACCTCTGCCAAATCAAACGTGCGAATCAAATGATTTGCTGTGGCGACTCCCGAGTAAAAGGGAAAAAGCCGAAAGGAAGACAGACAGACCTCATTAGCCGAACCGTTTAGTCCTACCGTGGACACGGGGAGGCTGGAGCCCATCTCAGCCGACAAGAGGTGAAGTTGGGGGTACCCTCTGTAAAGCTTGCTAACATATACATGACCATTCACACTCACATTCATACTTAGGAACAGTCGATTTGACTAATGTGCATGTCTTTAGGCTGTGGGATGAAACTGGAGTACACAGAGGAAACAAGCATGCAGAGAACATGTACACACTCTTGCAGATCCAGGAACTCCAACCTTTTTTTTTTTTTTGCTGTGATGCAGACCTGCATGGCATCCTACAGATTCTAATTTGCATGATTGGTACAGATAGGTTCGTACACAGCCATAACTTTAAGCCACCTGCCTAATATGGTAAACGTTAGGGGTTGGAGTCAGATCCCTCTTCTGCCACTGTATAAGCTCCACATGTCCACTGTGATATTGTCCACCAAGACAGTCAAGGAGATCCTTTAAGGCAGTGGAAACCCATCTCGTTCCTGGAGCTCTACCAACCTGAAGAATGTGGTTCCAACCTTACTCATGTCAACCTGACCATCTAATTCCCGGCTGAAAAATCTTCAGGCGGTGATGGCCTGATGGTAAAGGTACTGGATTACTTGATCCCAAGGTTGGAGGTTCAAGCTACACTCTCAGTGCGTTGTCACTGTCCCCCTCCAAGTGCAGCTAACTTGGTTATCAAAGGCCGGCCATGTCTCTCACTGTCTATGGCGTGAGGTTCATGTAAGAGAAGCATTGCTGACTTTCGACAAGAGTAGCTGCAAAGCCGTCAGCGTGTTTCCACCCTGCGATGACCTGGCGAGCTGTCCAGGGTGTACTCTGCCATCGCACCAGCCTCCCCATGACCATAATTCGGATTAAGCGGTTACAGAAAATGAGTGGATGAATGAATAATCTTCATTCGTTCAGTGAACTGCTTACACTATTAAGGAGGAAACCGAAGTACCAGGAGGAAACACAGGCAACATGCTAACCACTACAACATGTTACCTTCCTTAAACCATCTATTCCTGAAGAATTACCGTTTTGTATTATCTTATTGAAAAAGACCAGTAGCGTTAAAGAATACTTTTGAAGGGGTGTAATCTTTGTCTGCAACAATATTTAGGTAAGTAGGTGGTACATGTATATTTAATACGCATAAAAGGGAATATGGAATGGGTCACTAGTTGGGGCCAATCTCAATAATGAAGATGCGTATTGGACAATGTGGGCAGTGAAGGCTCAGTGGTTACGGCTCTGGGTTAATGAGCAGAAGGTTCAAGCATATTGCCACTGTTGGGCATCTGAGTGAGCAAGGCCCGTAAACCTCAATGGCTCAATTATATAAATAAATTCAAAAATCTAAGTTAGTCTTGGTACGTACGCCCAGCAAATTCCATAAATAAATGTAATTTCAACTGAACAGAAAAGTCAGGATATACAGTTGTGTTCAAATTAATATCAGTGTGTTTAAAAAGGTAAATAAAGCTCAAAATCCTTATAATAGCTTTTATTCCCATACACACAAATACATTGGGGACTTTCCATTCCAAATCAAAACATGAAGAAAAATCTATCGAATGTGTGTTATTCCTTTAAAGAAATTGAAATAACGTGAATATTAGCCTGTTTAAAAAATTAGCAGTTTGCTTTCTTCTGTACAAACTCAAACATTCAGTGTATAAACTGAGAAATGTAAGATTTTGTTTTCCTTTGAATCACTCAACTAATATTTAGTTGTATAATCACTGTTTCTGAGAACTGCGGCACATCTGTGTTGCACGAAGTCAACCAATTTCTGGCGCCTGTGAGCAGGTTTTCCAGCCCAAGACGATTGTTCAGAAACTGCATTTTTGATGCTCATCCCACAAGTTTTCTATTAGATTACGATCTGGGGAGAGCCAGCTGAACATAACGCCAATCTTGTTGGTCTGGAACCAAGATGTTGCCCATTTACTGGTGTGTTTGGGGTCAATGTCTTGTTGGAACACCCGCTTCAAGAGCATTTCCTCTTCAGCATAATGCAGCATCTTCTTCTTCTTCTTCTTTTCCTTTCGGCTTTTCCCTTCAGGGGTCGCCACAGCGAATCATCTGCCTCCATCTCACCCTATCCTTTGCATCTTCTTCTCTTACACTAACGACCTTCATGTCCTCCTTTACCACATCCATGAATCGTCTCTTTGGTCTTCCTCTAGGCCTTTTGCCTGGTAGTTCCAGCCTCAGCATCCTATTACCAATATACTCACTATCCCTCCTCTGTACATGTCCAAACCATCTCAATCTAGCCTCTCTGACTTTGTCTCCAAAACGTCTTACATGTGCTGTCCCTCTGACGTGCTCATTCCTAATCCTATCCATCCTCGTTACTCCCAAAGAGAACCTCAACATTTTCATCTCTGCTACCTCCAACTCAGCCTCCTGTCTTTTCCCCAGGGCCACTGTTTCTAACCCATACAGCATCGTTGGCCTCAACACCGTTTTGTACACTTTTCCTTTCATTTTTGACGATACCCTCCTATCACACATCACACCGGACACTTTTCTCCAACCATTCCAACCTGCCTGCGCACGCTTCTTGACCTCTTTTCCACACTCTCCATTGCTCTGGATTGTTGAGCCTAAGTACTTAAAATCCTCCACCTTTCTTATCTCTGCTCCCTGTAATCTCACCGTTCCTCTTGGGTCCTTGTCATTAATGCACATGTATTCTGTCTTACTGAAGCTAATCTTCATTCCCCTCCTTTCCAGGGCATACCTCCACCTCTCTAGATTTTCCTGCACTTGTTCTCTGCTCTCACTACAGATTACAATGTCATCTGCAAACATCATAGTCCATGGGGAATCTTGTCTAACCTCGTCTGTCAGCCTGTCCATCACCATAGCAAACAAGAAGGGGCTGAGAGCTGACCCTTGATGCAGTCCCACCTCCACCTTGAACTCTTCTGTCACACCGACAGCACACCTCACCACTGTCTTACATCTCTCATACATGTCCTGCACCACTCTAACATACTTCTCTGCCACTCCACTTCCTCATGCAATACCACAGTTCTTCTCTCGGCACCCTGTCATATGCTTTCTCCAGATCCACAAAGGCACAATGCAGCTCCGTCTGACCTTCTCTGTACTTCTCCATTAACATCCTCAAGGCAAACACTGCATCTGTGGTGCTCTTTCTGGGCCAAACTGTTGTTTACAAATGCTGACTTCTGCCCTTAGTCTAGCTTCCACTATTCTTTCCCATAACTTCATCGTATGGCTCATCAACTTTATCCCTCTGTAGTTGCCACAACTCTGCACGTCTCCCTTGTTCTTAAAAATGGGCACCAGCACACTTCTCCTCCATTCCTCTGGCATCCTCTCACTCTCTAAGACCTTGTTAAATGTTCTTGTCAGAAAATCTACTGCTACCTCTCCTAGACACTTCCATACCTCCACCGGTATGTCATCAGGACCAACTGCCTTTCCATTCTTCATCCTCTTCAATGCCCTCCTCACTTCACCCTTACTAATCTTTGCTACTTCCTGGTCCTCAACAGTCACCTCTTCTACTCTTTTTCTCTCTCATTTTCCTCATTCATCAGCTCTTCAAAGTACTCTTTCCATCTTCCCAGCACACTTCTGTCATCAGTCAATACATTTCCCTCTCTGTCCTTTATCAATCTAACTTGCTGCACGTCCTTCCCATCTCTATTTCTCTGCTGTGCCAACCTGTATAAATCATTTTCTCCCTCCTTACTTTCCAGCCGAGCATACAAGTCATCAAACGCGCTCTGTTTGGCCTTTGACACTGCTACCTTTGCCTTACGCTGTCTCCCTGTACTCCTGTTTACTCTCTTCGGTTTTGTCAATGTCCCACTTCTTCTTAGCTAATTTCTTCCTTTGTACACACTCCTGCACTTCCTCATTCCACCACCAAGTCTCCTTATCTACTTTCCTTCCAGATGACACACCAAGTATTCTCCTACCTGTCTCCCTGATCACATTCGCTGTGGTTGTCCAGTCATCTGGAAGCACTTCCTGACCACCCAAAGCCTGTTTCAACTCCTCCTTGAAGACAACCCGACACTCTTCCTTTTTCAACTTCCACCACTTTGTCTTCTGCTCTGCCTTTGCCTTCTTCACCTTCCTCACCATCAGCATCATCCTGCACACCACCATCCTATGCTGTTTGGCAACACTCTCACCCGCTACTACTTTGCAGTCACTGACTTCCTTTAAATTACATCGCCTGCACAAGATGTAGTCTACAAGTGTGCTCCTACCTCCACTTTTATAAGTCACCCTATGCTCCTCTCTCTTCTGGAAGAAAGTATTCACCACAGCCATTTCCATCCTTTTTGCAAAATCTACCAACATCTGTCCTTCTGCGTTCCTGTCCTGGATACCAAACCTACCCATCACTTCCTCGTCCCCTCTGTTTCCTGCACCAACATGTCCATTGAAGTCTGCCCCAATGACCACTCTTTCACCTCTGGGGGTACTCTGCATCACTTCATCTAACTCCCTCCAGAATCTCTCCTTCTCTTCTCGCTCACATCCTGTCTGTGGGGCATAAGCACTAACAACATTGACCATCACACCTTTAATTTCTAACTTGAGACTCATCACTCTGTCTGACACTCTTTTCACTTCTAGAACATTCCTGGCAAACTCCTCCTTCAAGATGACTCCGACTCCATTTCTCTTCCCATCCATACCGTGATAAAACAGCTTAAACCCTGCTCCTATGCTTCTAGCCTTGCGACCTTTCCACCTGGTCTCCTGAACACACAGTATGTCCACCTTCCTCCTCTGCATCATGTCAGCCAGCTCTCTACCTTTTCCTGTCATAGTTCCAATATTCAAAGTCCCTACTTTCAGTCCTAGACTCATGCCTTTCCTCTTCTCTCTCTGGCAACGGACACGCCTCCCGCCTCTCCTTCTTCGACGTCTTCGACCAACAGGAGTCCAATTTCCATCAGCACCCTGTTGGTTGACGGCACTGATGGCGGTCGTTGTTAACCCGGGCCTCGACCGATCCGGTATGTCATTCTTTCTTGTGATTCGCATAGTTTATTTGGCATTTGTTTTACGCCGGATGCCCTTCCTGACGCAACCCTCTGCATTTATCCGGGCTTGGGACCGGCGTGAGGGAGAGACACTGGTTTGTGCCCCCCCCTCACGGCAGCATGACCTCTTCAAATATTCTGATGTATTCAAACTGATCCATCATCCCTGGGATGCGATAAATAGGCCCGACACCGTAGTATGAGAAACTTCCCCAGTTCATGATGCTTACACGACCATGCTTTACTGTCTTCACAGTAGACTGTGGCTTGAATTCAGTGTTATGGGGCCGTCGGGGGGGAGGGGGGGGGGCAACAACTTTCACCAGTCCACAAAATTTAGGCCAGTCAATGTGCTCTTTGGAAAATTGTAACATGTATTTTTCCAACAAGAGGGACTTCGTGGGGTCTTCTTGCCAATAGCTCGGCTTCACATAGGCATCTTCTAATTGTAACAGGACTCACGGGTAACTTTGGTATGTTACTTTAACCGATAGCTGAACCTCGGATTCAGGAGTTATAATGTGGTTTTCGTCTTGGCCGCGGTACTCTCAACTAACTCCATACGCTCTACATGATCCTGGAGGGGGTATAGAAGTTTGCCCAGTCTGTCCACATGAGTTAAGTGAGAGAAGGCTTTTGACCGTGTCCCTTGGATTATCTTGTGGGGCGTACTCTGGGAGTACGGTGTTACAGACCCGTTGCTACGGGCCATTCGGTCGCCGTATCACGAGAGCTAGAGTTTGATCCACATTTGGAACGACAGATTGACTTTGCTTCCAGTGAGGGTTGGAGTCTGCCAAAGCTGTAATTTATCACCAATTCTGTTCATAATTCTTATGGACAGAATTTCTAGGCGTAGCCGAGGTGTTGAGGGGTTCTGGTTTGGTGGCCATTGAATCTTGTGTCTGCTTTTTTGCAGATGACGTTGTCCTTTTGGCTTCATCAATCCGGGACCTCCTGCTCTCATCACATAGCCGAGTGCAAAGCAGCCAGGATGAGACTGTACTGGTCTGTCAAGGTGAAGAGGAAGAGCTACCAGTCGATCTATGTTCCAACCCTCACCTATGGTCACGAGCTTTGGGTAGTCGCGGAAAGAACAAGGTTATGGATACAAGTGGCTGAAATGAGCTTCCGTCACTGGGTGGCAGGACTATCCCTTAAAGATAAGGTCAGAAGCTCAGCCATCTGGGGAAAGCTCTGAGTAGAACAATTGCTCCACCGCATTGAAAGGAGCCAGTTGAGGTGGCTTGGGCATCTGATTAGAATGCCTCCCAAACGCCTCCCTGGTGTGGTATTTCAGGCATGTCCAACTGGGAAGAGACTTCGGAGTAGACCTAGAACATGCTGGAGGAATTATGTCTCTTGGCTGGTCTGGAAATGCCTCCAGAGGTCTAGACCTCATTGCTTAAGCTGCTGGCCCCACGACCGGACCCTGGATAACGGGGATGATGGTAGTAGTAGTAGTAGTAATAATTATAACAACAACAATAATAATGATAATATCAATAATAATAATAATAATAATAATAGGTCAGTGGTGGCCCGGTGTTAAGATGCTGGATTGCCAATCCTAAGGTTAGAGGTTTAAGCCACACTCTCAACGGGTTGTGTGTCGTCGCCCACCCCCAGTGCAGCGAATTCGGTTATCAAAAGCTGGCCATGTCTCTCACTGTCTGTGGTGTGATGAAATGTAAAAGAACCATTGCTGACTTTCGACAGAAGTAGCTGCAAAATCATCAGTGTTTCTGCCCTGCAACATCCAGGCGAGCTCATCAGGGTTACTCTGTCCTGCATCATAGCCGGCTGAGATGGGCACCAGCCTCACCGTGACCCTAATTAGGATTCTGTGGTTCAGAAAATTAATGAATCAATGTTATACGATTTATTAATATTAATAATAACTGATAACACCAAGTAACAAAATTTCCACTTTTGTTTTCTTCCTGGATTAAATTTCACATTTCTTACTAACTATAAGAGAGATTTCCTTTCGGCTTTTCCCTTTTTCAGGGGTCGCCACAGCGAATGATTCGCACGTTTTGATTTGGCATAGGTATAAAATTGCAAATTAACCAGTTTTCCTATTCATAGTGGTACCTCACCGTACGAAATTAATCCATTCCAGAGCTCTTTTCGTAACCTGTATTTTTCAGAAGTTGAACCGGATTTTACATGTAAAACGTGTGATTCGTTCCAAGGCTCCCAATACTACCCCCTAAACCCTTTAAAAAATTATAAAAGCATCCCTTTAAGACCTCCTTTGGCTTCAATATCGTACCAATTGTAGACGGGTTTGGCCATATTCCTTTGTAATATCACTCGAGCCCGTTTCTTCTCCTCACTTGCATCGGAAATCACACGCGCGTGCGTGTATGTGTATGTATGTGTGTGTGTTCGAGCGCATGTTGACCATGTCTTCTTAGCAGAGTTATAATCTTACAAATGTTTATGGAAGGTTAAAAGCCGAGTCAAGAAATAAAGCATAAAATAACAGTAACTCTGTCCTTTACACGAAAAGTATCGTGGTGGATTCAGCTCAATAATAGGCAATGGGAGGTAGATGTGTCATTCCTCCTAGCCAGTGGGATCCCTGTCCAAGATGGCGCTTGAGTGAAGGCGACATGAACGACAGCTCAGTTGTTAGCCAATGGGAGGCCAGTGGGATGAGATGTTTGAATATCATTGATGGGAGAGCAGCTCGTGCATTGTTTGAATGGCGCATTTGAATTTTTAAGATGGCGCTTTCATAACGTGAACTTGTTTTGTATCCTGAGAAAAATTTTAGGAAAATGCTTTTCGTAACCTGAATTTTTCGTTTGGTGAGACTTTTGTAAGGTGAGGTACCACTGTACTAATTTTTGGACAAGTCCATTTTTCAGAGTTGTGGTCATCATATTTAAGTTGTGGTCATATTTTCTTTTTGTGAGCACTTCAAACATAATACAATGTTGACAAGGAAACGATGTTTATGAACACCGTCCTCGTTTGTACAGATTGAGCAAGAACTTTTAGGAACAGGGGAGTCATCTCCTGAGGTTTGAAGAATTATTTCCTTCGTTTATGAATATTCCAGAAATGTGTAGAACACCAAAGAAAAATGTTCAAAAGTGAGAGCTGGTGCTTTTGTTGGACACATTGTTGGTCAAGAAAACCATAGAGTTCCCTGAATTTCCAAAGAAACTGACAGCAAAGGAACAGGAAAATGTTTTTGTTCAAACACATGGCTGACGATAGACACAATTCGCATCTTGGCTCGCGCACGGCATCATGGGACCTCGACTACCAAACGTGGCGGAAGTAAACCTTGATGTGGATGAGAATTGCACTATCGATGCATTTAATTTATGGAAAGTTCCCAACCTTTGAGCGTATTGTATACGTGGGGGGTCTTCCCGGTTGTTCCCGCAAGCATAAAGATGAACTTGTTGCGCTTGCATTTGCGGTGACTTTACAAAAACTGCCAATAGTTTTGTTAAAGGTTGTGGAATCTAAACAGGTCCAACGTGACTATGCCAGCTTGTTGACATTTGAAATGGATGAGGAAATCGTGACAATTTGCGACCCCTTGAGACTGGAAGACGGCTGGGAGACAGAAAATGACGCCTTATCAAAGTGGCTTCCATGTATGTACGCTGACATAGCAGATTTTTTGATAATGAAGGACCAGGCACCCCTACTAGCGAGACTTCGTAATGACTACAAAGAAGGTAAATACAAGTTTTACAGCTGTCACCGAGTGAACTGACAGCTCTTGTTATTTAACTCTTTAATATAAACATTTACATATATAATTATTTCATCGCTGATTGTTACGGTGTATTAACAGGTAAATAAAAAGGTAATATAGTAGTCTACAGGGTCTATGAATTTGAATAAAGAACACTTTAATTATAAACTTACTGCTTTAATCCAACATTTGCGTCCCTCCGGATCCTTGAGCTCAGTGGGAAAGGTAAATAGCGTGAATGGCGGCAGACATGTACACGCATTAGTTCCAAATTTGTAGGCATGTATACTGCAAACTAGCTTTTTCCAACGCTCGAGATGATACATGTCGTTCCCACAGTTCACTGCGGCACAATGCGCACCTGGCATGTCGATAATTTAAGGCTTAAGGTGGACTTAAAGCGGCAGTTGTTCGGATGGGTTTCCATACAACAGCAAGTGGCTGCAATAAAGTTTGGTAGCAGTGACCCTCGGATCAGCTGTTTGGTCACGTTCTCCACACACGCGCAGTCATAATGCGAATTGTGTGCATTATGCGGATCTGGTTGAGGCTTTGGTGAGAAACTATGGCCAAATGGGTTGTAGGATGTGACTGAAGGTCCACATTCTGGATGCTCACCTGACCCCAAGAACAACATAGGGGAACCATCAGAACATGGGGAATGCTTCCACCAAGACAAAGGACTCTGAACGCAGATATCAAGATCTTACAATGAAAACCTGATAGGGGTCGAATTTGGGGTCTGATAAGGGAAAGTGATTTGTTGCAAATTCGAAATCATGGAAAACTGTTCATTTTTTTACTTTGTAAGTTGTTTTCAAATGTTTGAAAATAAACATTATTTTAGTTTTACTGTGTCAGAGGAAAAAAAAAATGAGGAAATTTGTTGAAAATAACGGTTTTGGGAGATAAAATTGCTGTGCAGACCAGAAAACCAAAGTTTGGCATGATAATTTTAAATGTTTTACCAAATTTCTTTTGTTCTGTCAAGCTGCTTTACAACATTAATTATAAAAAGCACAATGCAAATAAAATTGAATCGAACCAGTAGGTGTTAAAAATATAGCTTAGAATGCAAAGAGCAAGTCAGACATGTTCTTTAACACAGACCACAACTTTATTCTGCTTCTGAACAGTCAGATCACCACTTTTAAGTCATGGTTACACAAAAGGAGGCAGGGTACGGAATTTCTATTCTGAATTACAGAGCTGAAATGGTTGCTGCACTGCTCTTAATTAAGTTTGCGTGCTCCTGTTGTATGGGAGTTGAAGAATTCTGGGTAATCTATTGCATTTACACTGCTCTTTCCAGTGCCTGGTGATCCCAGAACGGGGAGGGTGCCGTTTTAAATGATGGTACCAAAAATAATAATTTACAAAATGAAAGTGCAAAGAAGAATTAAAATAACTGAAGACAGAATATTTAAACATGGTGCATATCAGTAAAGCATCCATCCATTGCTTGATTCGCTAAACAAAAGCACTTTTAAACACTGAGAGAATCCAATACTGTGAATCAACACAAATTAAACTTACAAATATCATTCAATTTGAGCCAGGTTAGTGGCTAAGCATGTTAAACATCATCAGGCTGTTTCTCCCAAATAGTGGGAGCAAAAAAATACAAGAAAACAACTGGAAGTGGTCTTTACAGTGAGCCGTCAAAACAAAACAAACAACATATTTCAAGTTTCGGATGCAGCTCACAAATTCCCCGGGCAAATAAATTAACAATCTGGTGCCATGAAACAACATAAATGTACTGTAAGTGACTGGAGAAGTTTCTGAAAAGCAGACCAGAAGACAAGTTGGTCAATATACAAGTCATCATGAGAGGCCAGAGGCTCTGTGAATGCGAGAATCACATCTGCTATATTTTCCACTCAACAATGACTCCAAATCAGGACAGCTCCATCCTTGTCCCAAAATTAATAATAATAATAATAACAACAACAAAAACATCAAAAACCAGTGGAAACCTTGCAAAGATTTTCATTACGATTCTGCCGTCTGTCAGACCAGAGACTATGTCTGTATCACAGTGAGAGGTTCCAAGCAAAGTCCCATTAAAAATTACACACACACACACACACACACACAGCAGCTTTTTATTTGCACTGATGCGAAAAACTGAAAAATTGCCATATCAAAAAAATGCTGGAATCTGACACCATGTCAATCGTTTTTCTCCGCACAGCCTCTTTTGAAATGTCTTAACATTTACTGAAGCACAGTTCATCCACCCCGAACTGAACATGGGTTGAGTTTATTTGGTCAATCATACTTTTGTGTAACAGCATTGAGATTCTCAAGTAGAAGAGGCACTTAATGTATGTAACATGGGCAAATTAAAGCTCCACCCACAAACTTTAGTCTTTTCGTTTTTTAGTAAATAGGGAGTGCACGATGTGTTGTGTTAAGTGCAACACCACATCTGTATGCTGTTGAGTACTGGAACATTATGACATCGAAGGGAGATGGGGGGGAAAGGGGAAAAAAAAAAAAAAAAAAAAAAACCTGTTCAAGGCTCAGTTCAGAGTTCGTTCTGCCTCTTATCCAAGGTTGGGATAACAAATTCAACTTCCACATTGCTTTAATATCACATCTTCGTCACATGTCTGTCTCCAGAAGTAGTGTCAGGAGTATGTGTCTTCCAGTCCTAGATCCCACGATTCATTTTGGACAATAATTCAAACCCAAGAAAAACATACAGGAGGGAAAATAAAAAAGTGTTAGCTTTCATCCAAAAATAACTTGTATGTATTAATAGATGTGTAGTTGTCTGTACAACATGGGAACAGCACAATATGATTGCATCACCATCTCAAAACAGCTGGCACACTCGCAGTTTCTCGGGGTTACTTGAAGCAGATGGCAAAGTGAGAAATACCCCTCAACCCATTCACCACAATTATAAAAGGTCAGGTTCAGTCATATGGACACCAAAAATGATCGGTGATGGCATTTTCCAAGTTAATACATAGAATCCAAATTAAAAATGGCAGCAGTATGCAAGCAAATCGGTCTTGTCAGATTTTGAAATTTACAAAGCTCTGATAAACTAGAACTGAATTTTTATTTTTTGTACCAAAATCAAGTACAGTAGACCCTTGACTATTAGCGGTTTTGCACTCGCAGCTTTGCATATTCGTGGATTGCCGAGCAACTGTCATGTGATTCAAATTCAGCCAATGCCTGTCCTCCTTCCTGCTTATCAGTTGAGATGATGTAACACCCCTTTTTCCTCATTCGTGGACAAGTTGGCGCTGCCCAGAGGGTGACGTCGCGAAGTTCTCAGAGTCAAATTGATTCTTTGTTCGTTCTGATTTGTTTTATTTGTTTGTGTTTTGCACTATGCTCGTCTACGACTGGTTGACTCTACTACAGCTATAAGATCAGAGTATCTTCAGGTGTGTATATTTGGCTACCGACTCGGTGGCTCACTGCCAGCATCACCTGTCTTTACAAGCGTGGCCTCAGATCCTGCACCGAGAATTACAGGGGGCTTAGTATTATCGCAACTTTGTCAAAGATCATTTCGGAAATCATAGTAGATAGAATCCAGGAGGCGTACGAGTATATCTTGCTAACATCACAATTTGGTTTTTGCGCCAACCGGTCAACTAATGACGCAGTCTTCATAATACGCCACGTGCTTGAGAAAGCCAAAAAATCTGGAATTCCACTCTATATTGCTTTTATTGATCTCAGAGCGGCATACAATTGGATACCACGAGAAGCTCTAATGAAGTGTCTTGAAATCAGATTAAAGTGTCCTCATATTGTAGCTATCCTTAAAGCTCTATACACCAATACATGTGCATACATCAAGGGTTCTAACAAGCTGTTTGACACAAAGGTCGGACGCAGACAGGGTGCCTTGGAGTCCCTGTTTCTATTCAATATATATATATATATATATATATATATATATATATATATATATATATATAGACTTCGTAGTCGGAATGGCTAAACACGAAGTGGAGAAAGTGTATCCGTGGGCAGGATTTAAGATCAAGTATTGTATTCCCAATGAGGTATCGCCAAGAGAACGCCGGGAAAATGCAAGAGCAAGAGGGGAAGCTATAGTTACTGAACTTCTTTATGCTGACGATCAAGCAATATTTGCGGAATCGATAGAGGAATCACAAACCGTCCTCCAAATATATGATGACACTTTTTCCCCGCTTTGGTCTGAAGATGTCTTATACAAAAACAGAGACGATGGCCTTTAATGTTGATGACGCTGTTAGCCAGGAGAATTTGGTGGATGTTGGGGGAATGAAGTTGAAGAACGTGAGGAAGTTTCGATATCTAGGGTACACCATTTCAAACTCAAGCGACAACACAATCTCTACTCTAGAATGGGATCTGCATATGAAAAGTGGAATGAGCTCAAACATGTGTTAACAGACAGCTGGATACATCTATCTACTAGGGTGAAGTTTCTAAAAGCCTGCGCAAGATCCCGGCTCTTATATAGTGTGAAGGCCTGGGAAATGACCTCAAAGGAAATAAAGATCGAGGTGGTCTGGAACAGTTTCCTTCGGAAGATGGTGAAGGGCGGGTATAGGCGACAAGGGGATAGCAGAATCGCTAGTGTGAGTGAAGATGGACAGGAGTGCTGGAGGTTCAAGTACTCAAATGCTGACCTATGTCGTATGACTGGAACTGGACCCATTGTGACATTCTGTAGAACACAGCAGTTAAAGTACCTGGCTCATATCTGCCGGATGAGTAACGGGGATATGCGAAAACAGGTCCTTTTTGATGAACGATCTAAAACTTGGAAGAAATTGGAGGGACTGCTAGGGATAGATGCCCAGCAGCTCAGGAGAATTATGGTGGAAAGGGAGAACTTTCTGTACTTCATTGATCAATGGACCCAATGAGTGCACCCTGAGGAGCAAAGGCTCCAGTGTAGGGAAAACGATGATGATGATGATGTATAACTAAGCAGAGCTAATATGCTATTAGCAGAGCTAATATGCTATGGTAGGCAGCTCAATGCGAGCCGGGCGGGAAGGGGCCGACCGACGACTCCGGCGCTTGGGATTGCAGGGGGTGAAGGTCGTGTAGCCGGCTGGTATTATCGCCTCATCGGGTGTACTCTCTTCGAGCCATGTTTCACAGAAGCACAGTCCTGTAGATCCCTCTGCACTGCAATCTGAGCATGAAGCTCGTCCATCCTGTTTCGCAGGGACTGAACATTTTCAAGCAGTATGGTCCGAAGTGCTAACCAAGCCTCTGAGAACGCCGCCTGAGCGGTTCGTATTGAGCTTCCATAGCATATTAGCTCACGATAGAAGTTGTTGCGTGCTTAGTTGCCCGAAACTGAAGCTGCTCATAGCTGTAGTAGGGTCAACCAGTCAGACGTGCATAGTGCAAAACATGAACAAAGAAACAATTTGACTCTGAGAACTCCGCGACGTTGCCCTCTAGGCAGCGCCATCTTGGAGACGGCACTCCAAGTTCAATGTAAAAGGACATGAAGCGTAATAAAGTTTATCCTTTTGGTATCGTTTGTTAAACATGCTACAGAACATAAAAACATTGATAATTAACTTTGGTACTGTACTGGAATGATAATTGAAAAAGACGTTAAAATAAGTGCTTTACAACAGTATATGCTGTATAATGTTTATATTTTATCATCAATAAAAATGAGTAAAAATTGAAAAGTTTTTCTTAATCATTACTATATTTTACTACATGAATACTGTATTAATGAGTAAGACCGTCTATAGAATGTGTTTAAGAAGCATATTTTAGCGCATGTAATAGATACATAGTATTTTACTTCCGGTTAATCATTCATGCATGTAATATCATACATGGGGTTTTACTTCCGGGTACAGAATGTGCGGATTATCTTCATTCGCGGGAGGGGCCGGAACTAAACCCCCGTGAATAACAAGGGCCTACCCTATCTGAAAGTTCTTGCTTATAAATTCAAAACCTCATATTTTTAAACCACTCATTTTTCAGTGTCTTAAATTCAGCAGGCCAAATTCATTGTCTAAAATTTGCTATCAAACAATTTGCTGTCAACATGATTTCAGTTAGCGCAGCGGGATTCAAACCAATGCCTCGCGTTGTGCCACAGTGGGTGCAACAGGAGGATAAGCACCTTGTTGATAGGTCAGTTCTTCTTTGCAATGCCATGGCACAGGTTTGAATCCCGCTGCATTAATCATAATCATCTACAGGTTCAGTCATTTATTTTTGCTCTTTTACTCATATTTGAAAGACACGTTTCACTTTATAGTACAGTAAAGTGAGCACCGCCATTCAGGACTGTTAACAGGGACTGTCTGAGTCCCTGACGCATAACTGAACGGGTGGATCTCTGTTCAATTGCTCATCCTCGGTGCCCCAGATGTTGACAGCAAATTTTTTGACACTGAATTTAACACATTAAATTTGGCCTGTCAAATTTGTGCCACTGAATAAACAGACTTTGTCTTTTTAATGTTTGAATTTTCAGTCCCTAATTGTGAATAGTGAAAGGAAAAAAAGCTAAAATGAGTGATTAAAATTGACATTCTGAATTCATAGAATTCAGGGAATTCATTTTGGTAAAAATAAATTAATTAAATTAAAAAAAGATGCAGTGCTAGTCTCATCAGATTTTGAAATGTAAAAGCAGCTGAATTACTGATTTGCTTCTGTACAGCAGCAGTGGCCATACTGATCATCAGACTGCAATGAATTTTGATAGACTTCTGTATTTACACAATCCCTACATCCATACAAAAAAATAGTGGCATCGGTAACTGTTTTCATATAAATTTATAATGGCAGCTGCAGTGGCCATGTTGGATAGCACACTATGACCAAAGTTGAGAGGATTTTTTACTTACACAGTCCAGAAATCCATACTAAAAATGATCAATAATGGCGTCTTTGAGTACAGAATGCAAGATGGCAGCCATATTGGAAATTGGAGCGTGATGAAAATCAATAGGCTTCCGTAGTTACTCAGTCTCAACATTCACAACAAAAATGTTGATGATCGGTGGGATTGAGAGAGAGAGAGAAAGAGAGAGAAAACGAGAACCCAAAAGTGAATAACGTACTGTTCTAAGATGTGGTGTCAGGAGGGTTGAGGTGGCTTCTCCGCTGAATGATGTTATTGGGGTAATGTGAAAAGGCCACAGCCCTGCTCCCTAAGAGATGGACACACAACGAACAGTCGTTAATGATCCACAGATACTGATTTAATAATCATCATGAAGCTTACAGTGCTCATTATTTATATAAAAAAAAAAAAAAATACATTTTTAAAAAAGCTTTGGGTCAGACAAAGATTTCAACAGTGGAGTACATTTGTCTTAATTCTACCAAATAAATGGATAATATAGTTTAGATTATAAGGTTAAAATGTTCCCTGACCATTTACAGATGCCTCTGCAAGAGTTATTTTTGGGATTATTTATTCTTTAACATTCAGATATTTTAGGCATGTCATACTTTAGCAGGCCCAGCAGGTGGTGCTGTGTGTTTTGTAATTTTAAATTGAAGGGGGGGTTAAGATTTTTTATTTTTTTTTAAACAAGAGAAAACTATCAGATTTTGCAGATCTGGATCATTGAGTGCTCTTGTTCCGAAAAGGAAATAAACTGCATCACATGACAGGCAGAGCAAACCAATGCGTAAAGTTTTATTGTTGTATTAGTTCTTACCTCTACGCCCAACAATCATGTGCAATCTAGTCCAATATTTACTTCACTGTTCATTTCAAATATGCTGAAATTGATGGCACAGTCAATGTTTATTATGTCAAACCTGAAATCCAAAACCTAACCTCGCCTTATTCTACCGTAAACGCTTCACTAGAAATAAAGATAATTATATATATTACATATATATATATATATATATACACACACACACACACACACACATATATATATAAAAACACAATCGGGGTAGTGGTGGTCTAGTGGATAGGGCGCAGGATTGCTGATCCTAAGGTTGGGGGTTCGAGTCCCCACAAAGGTTGTCACTGTCCCCCCCAGTGCATCTAACTGGGTTATCAAAGGCAGGCCATGTCTCTCACTGTCTATGGTGAGACGCATGTAAAAGAGCCATTGCTGACTTTCGTAAAGAGTAGGCTGCAAAGCCATCAGCGTGTTTCTGTCCCTCGCTAAAGGGTTGTGACAGGAAAGGCATCCAACGTGTAAAAAGAAAAAAAAAAAAAAAACTACGCCAAATCAAATGTGCGAATCAAATGATTCGCTGTGGCGACTCCCGAGAAAAGGGAAAAAGATATATATTACACAATCCTTCACAAGTGAGTACTATTCTGAACCAGTGCACAGCGTTATGGTTGCTGAATGTAGTTGCTTACCAGCAGCAGGTAAATTTCCATTCATAGCATGGCTGGAGCCTGGGATAGCGGGCTGATACAGCGGTGGGAGCTCATTAGGTGTGTATGAGTGCAGCAGGTTGATTACATTCCAGTCAGTGTCACTGCTACTCCCCGACCCTGAGGATGACACATGCACAGAAGACAAGGGCAGGAAGTTTTTCATGTTCCGGTCTGAAGGCACAGACTCGGAAGCTCTCAACCTTTTGTTGGAGGGTTCACCCAAATCCGTTTTCGCCAGGTTCCGGAAACGATCGGACAGACAGAGCCTGTTGGTTTCTGACGGCCAGGCGACGCCGTTTCTAACTGGTTGATGCTTCTGTGAGACCACAAGAGAGTGTAATTTCCTGTTCGTCTCGGTCGCTGACTCTGGAAACCTGGCTTGGACATTGATAACAGACTCCGTGGTTCTGAACCTTTGAGTTGGTTTGTGCTGCTCTTTCCAGGTTTTCTTCGCAGGGGACAGCTTGGAAATGTCGGGTTTCCTTGGACCAATCCCGGGAAGGTTTCTGTCGAAATAAAGAGTCTGCTTCATCAGCACAAGGTCGAGATAGCATTTTACATGGACTTGATTTAGAATTTAGCCAAACAGAATTTTGTGTCAAAACAAAAATATGTTGATGTGCATTTTTGCTTGATTGTTTAAGGTATGGACAAGTGCTTGATGCAATGCCTCACTTGGTACACCTCCCGCTGAAAACTTTAATGCGAGTTTGAATGAGGTCCCTGATCTTTGACCCCTGCCCTTAAAACCTCTATCACTTCATGGGCATTTACTGAAAACTAACTGATGAAATCCATCTACAAGACTGCCAAGATGATGTAATGTGACCTTTGACCTTGGCACCTGCACCAGCTCATGGGGCTTTAGAAGTGAATAGTTGGTGGACACTTGGTCAAAATCCATGCAGGTGTTGACTCTGCAGAATGGGCACAAAATTGTTCTCGGATGACCTCATTCGACTGCGACCTTTCACCTATGACCTCAGAGGCTGTACAAGGTCATGGGCCTTTAGTAGTGAGTAACTGGTGAAAGTTTGGTCAAAATCTATTGAAGGACTCAATGAGAGTGCCATTCTGCGGAGTGTGTGGAGGCCTAATAAATAAGGGATAGGGTGTATATTTGACACCCCTTAAGACGGAGCACTTGATACATGATATTCACACCAACAACTGTATAAAGGATCATTGAAAATATCATCCACTAGATGGCACGTCAGAGACAAGATGTCTCAGTCCAGGTTTTCAAGTCAAGCAGTAGAACGTTTAAATCCTTTCAGACATAGCAGTAAAACACGTCGGTGAAATCCGTTTCTCTAGAAATACCACTGCCATCGTGACTGTTCTCGGGATTTAAAATATGAATGTACGATCATTTTTCTGAAGTCGTATAAGGATACACGCGAGATTCAAACTCCAAATGAAATAGTGGTGATGCTCAGGTCAGATACCTATATTAATAGTCAGCCTGTTTACATTTGCGTATTGCCCCGCACCCTTAACTGCCTTAATCTGCATGCCAGATCCTGTTTTGTCTGCTGATCTCTGAGGGAGTGATTTACCACCTGTAGCAGCACCTTTTCACTGAATTATTTAAGATTATATACTTAACACACAAGCTATTTGACATACCACCCCAGTCTCTTTAGTAATTTGCTCGGGAAAAGTCAGAAAACGCTTTATTGCCCCCACTACCCACCCTCCCACAATGGTTATGCACCATGTAGACACCGATGCTCATGCATAATTTCAAGAGATGCAAGAAACCACAAGACATGTGCACTTATCTTGGACACATGCAAAAACATACACATTTCAGTTTGACACTCATCGTTAATAAATAAATTCTCTAGAATGATGAGAATCTAACCTCAAACTGGTTGCTGTCGAATGTCACATGCTTTCTGGAATGCGTTTCACATTTTTTCCCTTCTTGTATTCTGTACTGAGCTCCAATTACACTTTCTGTACAGGATATTCTGTAACTGAATGGTGTTATACACCAAGTATTACAAAAACTATAGGTATGCCTTTACTTTTTTGTGCTAATTCCTTCTCCCTGTTTATTCAGTAATGACTTTGTTCTAAACTAATAGCAGTGCATTTTCAATAAACTAAAGGGTCAATCACACTGCAATGTACCTCCACCAAGCACAAACTTATTACAATGAAGAAAGTACTAATTAAACAAAAAGAATTATGGCTAAAGGTGCACTCACATGATAACTACCATGATACCTATTTGAACCAATCATATTCCAATGCTTTATTACCGATACCACACCCTATGCTGGACAAGAAAAGTTCCCCTGAATTCACACATAATTCTAGTTATATTGGCAAACAAACTAATCAACAGAGAGTAAGACCAACCTCCAAGCAGGTGTGATGTTTCATGATTATAAGTCATTGTCATAACTCATAGGTGTCACTCAAGGCTTATAGGCTAAATCCGGCCAAATCAAGAGCTTTTAAAGTACAGACGCTCCCCAACTTACATTTTTGTTTGGTTCCGAACGGCCGGACGCAAGTTGTTACTGTACTAGTCGTTCTCAAAAAACTTGCATATTGTGATAAAGTTAATTATTTTCTGGAATGCACTGATAAAAAATAAACTTTCTTATATTTTACATTGATTGCAGACCAACTGAAATATTTCAGATCTTTTATTGTTTTAATACTGATGATTTTGGTATACAGCTCATGAAAACCCAAAATTCCTATCTCAAAAAATTAGCATATTTCATCTGACCAATTAAAAAAAAAAAAAAAAAAAAAAGTGCTTTTAATACAAAAAAAGGTCAACCTTCAAATAATTATGTTCAGTTACGCACTCAATACTTGGTCGGGGATCCTTTTGCAGAAATGACTGCTTCAACGCGGCGTGGCGTGGAGGCAATCAGCCTGTGGCACTGCTGAGGTGTTATGGAGGCCCAGGATGCTTCGATAGCGGCCTTAAACTCATCCACAGTGTTGGTCTGGTGTCTCTCAACTTTCTCTTCACAATATCCAACAGATTCTCTATGGGGTTCAGGTCAGGAGAGTTGGCAGGCCAATTGAGCACAGTAATACCATGGTCAGTAAACCATTTAGCAGTGGTTTTGGCACTGTGAGCAGGTGCCAGGTCGTGCTGAAATATAAATCATCTCCATAAAGCTTTTCAGCAGATGGAAGCATGAAGTCCTCCAAAATCTCCTGATAGCTAGCTGCATTGACCCTGCCCTTGATAAAACACAGTGGACCAACACCAACAGCTGACATGGCACCCCAGACCATCACTGACTGTGGGTTCTTGACACTGGACTTCAGGCATTTTGGCATTTCCTTCTCCCCAGTCTTCCTCCAGACTCTGGCACCTTGATTTCCAAATAACATGCAAAATTTGCTTTCATCCAAAAAAAGTAATTTGGACCACTGAGCAACAGTCCAGTTCTGCTTCTCTGTAGCCCAGGTCAGGCGCTTCTGCCGCTGTTTCTGGTTCAAAAGTTGCTTGACCTGGGGAATGCAGCACCTGTAGCCCATTTCCTGCACACGCCTGTGCACGGTGGCTCTGGATGTTTCTACTCCAGACTCAGTCCACTGCTTCCACAGGTCCCCCAATGTCTGGAATCGGCCCTTCTTTCACTTTTTCCTTCCCACAGACGTCCCACTGAGGTGCCTTGATACAGCACTCTGGGAACAGCCTACTCGCTCAGAGATTTCTTTCTGTGTCTTACCCTCTTGCTTGAAGGTGTCAATGATGGCCTTCTGGACAGCAGTCAGGTCGGCAGTCTTACGCATGATTGCGGTTTTGAGTAATGAACCAGGCTGGGAGTTTTTAAAAGCCTCAGGAATCTTTTGCAGGTATTTTGAGTTAATTGGTTTATTCAGATGATTAGGTTAATAGCTCGTTTAGAGTACCTTTTCATGATATGCTAATTTTTTGAGATAGGAATTTTGGGTTTTCATGAGCTGTATGCCAAAATCATCAGTATTAAAACAATAAAAGACCTGAAATATTTCAGTTGGTGTGCAATGAATCTAAAATATATGAAAGTTTACTTTTTATCAGTACATTACAGAAAATAATGAACTTTATCACAATATGCTAATTTTTTGAGAAGGGACTAGTATGTTCCAGTGACGTATAACGTTCATACTGTACTATACATCCATAAATATCATTACTCTCTCATAAAACGCCCCTAAATCAATTATTATAAACACAACATTGTGAAATATCAAATATATCAAATAAAAACATTAATTTCAAATAAATTAAATTCAAGCAAAATAATTTCAAATAGATAAATTTTATTCAAATTCACTCATCAAATACAGTATCAAATATAACATTTAAAATGCTCTATGATGCGATGTTTCTGCTTGTAAATGGTTCCGATGGTCGACGGATGGTCACATTACATGAAGCTGAGCCGAGTCATTTTACATGAAGCTTAAAACAGCCAATCAACGCTTACAATATGTGAGGTGCTCCACCGAAAGTAGTTCACTTGATTGTGCTTGAGACAAAGCGCGGGTTATATGGACTTCCGGTCTTTCAAGTGAGCAAGCGCGCCGTTGAATACTTGCTTAGTACTCAGCCTACACTGATGTGAATCACCAGAAGAGCGGCAAGTTCTTTCTTTTCTGGATTCAGGTTTTCATTCATTTTACAGCTCTCTTTGCTTAACCGAGTATGCATGGTATATTGCGCCGATCCGAGCAGATAGTTAATTCAGTCTTGAGAAAACCGGCAATTCTGGCATATGCCAGAAAACTTGCACCCATGCTAGTAGACTTACGCTTCTGACCAACCACATTTGCTTAGGGTTACAAAAGTCTGCAAAACAGTGGAAACACAAAGACCACAGAGACAAAGTCTTAACACAAGGGTAACACACAATGAACTGGGAACCAGCAGGGCACGTTCAGTCTGTCGTTTGAAAACAATGGGCGCAGTGTCATTACATTAGCGTACTACATAGGTACGTCTCGTACTCAAAATTTGACAATTTTTTTTTTGACGTTTTTTTTTTTTACATTTCACGTAAAATGGATGAACGCAAGTCGAGGAGCATCTGTACATAATTACCAAACATGCCGTGGTGAGCTATCCAGGGTGTACCCCGACTTCACTCAGGGTCAGCCGAGATGGGCACCAGCCTGAATGAATGAATAAACTACCAAGCGTCCTTGCATCAACTATTACCATAGCGTGTGATTTATCATCCATTCACTAGGTGGAGCCAACATATTTTAAGTAAACAGTTGGCCATTCATGACACAGGAAAGATTGCAAGCTAGCTTGTCACTGTTGAGCATTGTCAGATGTGCAGATTTCATGGATGTGCTTTTGGAATTGATGTTGAGTGAATATTTGACCCTCGATTACTTTGAAATTTAGGGATGTAACCTTCAGTGAAGGTGTTTTTTTTTTTTTTTTTTTTACACCCATAATCTAAGCAGTCAAACAGAGAGTGAGTGATCAGCTTTATTACCTGTTTGTATCCTGAAGCGGTCTAGAAGATTTACCAGGTTGAGGTGTTGGGGATTTGGTCCGGCGAGGGTGTTTTCGGTTCATGTGGACCAAAGGAGCCACGTCTTTTCCTCCGAGTGCTGGGGGGCACCCAGTGTAGCGCTTGCGCTTTAATGGGGGTTTGTAGGAATTTTTTTTGGCATCAAACTTCTCTTTATGTTGAAGCTTCCTGTGCATGAGCAGGACTTCAGGATAGAGGGTTTTATAGGAGCAGGATGTGCAGGTGTTGGTTAGTAACATATTCCTAGGGATAGAGGTAGCTGATAAAGACAGAGACGCTTTGAGGGCGAGGTTTAATGGTGTCTCAGAGGCTTCTTTCCCCTCTGCATTCAAGTTGATAGAGAAAGAATCGTTCACATGCAGATCATTGGGAGGAGTGTAAGGAGTGGTGGCAGCCATGTTGCCACATGCTGCTTTGATGTGGATAGCAGTGTTGGAATTGGTGACACTTGCCTGGGTGGGCGCTGCTTCATGTTTGACGCTTGCACACACAACACTAGGTGCCAGCCATGGTTTAGTTGATTTGGAGGCTGGCTTGTCATCCATTTCATTTGGAGACTCTTGACCCTTGGCACCATTCGCTGGAGGTGCCGTTACTGGAATGTTGGGGATTTCAGTATAAGGCTTGTCCTTGTGACGTCGGTCCAAGTGATATCTCAGAGAGGTCTTCTGAGCTGCAGCGTAGTCACAGTATTCACATTTGTAAGGTTTTTCACCTGTATTAAAAAAAAAAAAAAAAAAAAAAAAAAAAAGAGGGGCTGGGCAATTATAACAAACAGTGCCCCATAGGCATTGAACAACTTAGATGGTTTCCCGGTGTCCATGCCCTAACGGGAAACCATACAAGGCTGCTACATCAACAATTTAAAAAAAAAAAAATGAATGAATTATTAAAAATGACCACTCAAATTAAAAATATACCACCACTCAGACTTGAATATATATATATATATATATATATATATATATATATATATATATATATATATATATATATATATACACACATACACACACATACATGTGTCATGTTATTTTTAAATTAATTTTGAATACCTGTGTGCGTTCTGAGATGAATATTGAGGTAATAGTTGGAGCGGAAGGTCTTGCCACAATAACAACACTTCCTCGGAGCAAGAATTTTCAGTTTCGTTTTGTGTGATCCTTCCTCTATTTTATCTGGGGGGAAAAATTCTATTAATGGTAATATGTAATCAAAAAAATACACTAGCAGTATAAAACAAAAAATTGTATTCCTCACTACATGAACAATTTTTCAATAACCTGCAGAGGGCGCTGTTGAGGCCTGATTCTTGCCCCAGTTGGTATTTGAAGCACTGGTGCTTTAAACAAGAAGTTAACGTGCAAACTTTAAACAACTCTGAAAATTATCAATAATAACTATATTAATTTATCATATAAACTCACCAATGTAAATTGACTTTGATTTAAAGCAATTTTTATACTGAATGTATTTTTAATGGGGCCATGGTACAGTGCACCTGGTAGTAAAGGTGCTGGATCGCTGATCCTAAGGTTGGGGGTTCAAGCCCCACTCTCCACAGGTTGTCACTGTCCCTCAAGTGCAGCAAACTGGGTTATCAAAGGCCAACCATGTCGCTCACTGTCTATGGTGTGAGGCATGTAAAAGAACCATTGCTGACCTTCAACAAGAGTAGCTGCAAAGCCAGTGTGTTTCTGGCCTGGTAAGCTGTCCAAGTTGCACTCTGCCCTCACCCAGAGTTGGCTGAGATGGGTGCCCGCCTCTCCCCGATCATAATTATGTACTGAAATAGATTCCTCAGTACAGCAGAGACTTTAAAGTACAGTATTTCCAATTCTTCATTCAAAAAACAGCATCATCTTTCTTATGTACACACAAGTTCGTCAAGTCAAATAAGCTTTACTGTGCGTCTGTATCATTTATTCTTTAACTAGGTTTGATTCACACACAGAATAATGGAAACAGAGCCACGCCCATGCTCCTGAGACTAGGCTGCATTCATAAAACTCAATGACTTCTGGAAAATCAGGGTTTGCCTAACTGCTTAATCCTATTAGGGTCACTGGGAAATTGAAGCTTCTCAGTCGACTTGGGGCGAAGGCATCCTGAACAGCTCATCTGACCACCGCAGGGCCAACATACATGCATGCAAACACTAATTCACATTCATACACACCAAGGGGCAACATGGAACAGCCTGTTAACCTAATGTCTTTGAACTGTCGGAGGAAACTTGCAGACCCTGAGGAAACTCTACACAAGCACAGAGAGGCCATGCGAGCACCAAACAGGAACGCTCAAGCCATAAGCCCAGGACCTTCTTGCCAACCGCTAAGCCAGTGCTGCATTGGATGTAGAACGTTGATGCCAAATCTGTGCTTATGTTCCCCATTAAACAAATTTAAGCTGATAAAATTGGAAACTAAATGTATAAATATCTGGACCAGGGATCACCAACGTGGTGCCCGTGGGCACCAGGTAGCCCGCAAGGACACTATAAGTTGCCCGCGGACCTGTTCACTGCTAGTTTTAGGACAGGCCCACAGCTCCATAGCGCCACTCTCCATTGAGCTGCATCTAATTTTTTTGAATATATTTTAAATCAAATCAATATCTTCACATAGATAAATATCATTAATTATTAATGATAACATATAATTAAAGGTAAATTGAGCAAATTTGTAATTTCAGAGGTGTGTTTTGACCTGGTAGCCCTTCGCATTAATTGGTACCCAAGAAGTAGCTCTCGGTTTCAAAAAGGTCGGTGACCCCTGATCTGGACAATCACCAACAGTGTGCAGCATTACCTGACTGAAAAGCTTCAACAGATACAGCGTCTTCATAGCCATCCTCAGAACCATCTTCCGCTCTGTCCAGTGATGGACTCCCTGCAGAGCTGACGCTTGGAGTCCTCCCATCTACGGGTGTGGTGGGGCTTTCGGCTCCTCCTCGGTCTCTTTTGTGAATTCGCGAGTGCAGGACCAGCTGGTGGTAAGTTCGGAATGTTTTGCCGCACTCCTCGCAGTCTGTCGGTTTGTCTTTGCGTAGACTCAGACTCTTTTGTTCGGCCAAATCATCCCCAGCTCCACCACCGCCAGCATTGAGCTTAGCCTTCAGCTCGTTCCTCAGGCCTCGTCTGACCAGTTTATCACCACCGTTAGAGTCCCAAATAGACCCGAGCTCCTCTTTGTCGGAGCCAAACTCCTCGTTGTCAGAATTGGAGTCAGCATTAAGCTCCTTGCTCGGGTTCGGCCCTGCGGCAATCTTGCCCTTGGTGGCCAGCTGCCAGGCCTGATAAGTGGTAAATGGGTCCAAATGTGAAATCCCGCGACCCGGATGGCATTTTTGCTGCCCATTCTTAGACGTTCCCTGCAAACCAAGACACTGAACAAAGGATTCCTGAGAAACCGGTACCGCTGGACTCCTCTTGCTTTGAACACGCACATTCTCCTCAGCTTCGGGCTCACGGTTGTGCACCTTGCTGTGTTCTGCTAGATTCTCCTTATTGAGGAAGAAAAAGCCACACACCATGCACATCTTGTAAGCTGTCATTACGGGTGGTGGAGGACGTTCTTGGACGACGCTATTGATACTCATGGGCACCTCGGGGTCCTGAGCCTTGCTGGATCTGGATTTAACATGGGTTCTCATGTGATTCTTGAGAAACCAGGGCTCTTTGAAACGCCTGCCACACAGACTACAGGAGTAAATGAAGGAGTCCTTATGTTTGCGCATGTGAGCTTCAAGGACCGTGATACTTTCAATGACTTGACCACAAACATCACAGCTCAACTCATCATTCTGGCATGTTTCGGTAGGAACACTCTCGTTCGGGGTTAGGAACTCGGCCTCGACTTGGAGCACGGCAGGAGCATAGAACGTAGTGGGGTGCCCCGAGAGGATATGCGGCCGGAGTTCATCCTCATGCTCAAACGTCTCCTTGCAGAACATACAGGCCAGAGGTGAACTGCCTGGCACTGGTGCTGTGAACTGCATTTCAACCTTGTCTGTCAGGCTGATGTTAGCTGTCGAACTGGAGCTGAAGCTGGTCATAGTGGCTCTACTGTTGAGGATGTCATGGCCAAGTCCATCAGGACTCTCCACATGTGGAATCAGTGAGTGTGTCGGCATGGCAACAACAGTCCTTACTCAACACCTTCAGAAAATATCTACAGAGGCTACGAGCTCTGTGAGGCGCGCTCATGTAATATGGTTCGTGGAAGACGCAGTCGAGGAACCTTATTTTCCCTAAGAATAGACTGCGGCTAGGTTTCACACAAATTTCCAAAAAAGTGGGTCCTTCATGATGCACCACAACAAAATGGTTTGGACTTGTCACCTGAAGGATTTTACACGTGGAATCTTGTCAGATATCTAGTGATTCACACTTAGGAATTATCTCCTGGCAGGCATAACCTGAAATGAAAGTGAGGGCAAAGAGAATGTCAGGTGTGGCCTCTGTCTAAAAAAAAAAAAAAAACATGATCCTCAACTCTAACAATTAATTATCAACAAAAACATTCATGATATGCACTCAATATAAATACATCTTTTAACAAAATTCATCATTAAGTTTTTGGCAGGTTAAAAATAAACTTGATTTCAATCTGAGAGTGTAGCTTTGCTTATTACAAACTCCTACAAAAGTGCAGCTTTACTTAAAACATACTCACATACACGGAGCCAGAGAAAGACTTTCAGGCCTCATAATCGTCTCCAAAAAAAACTCAGAATCGGGTTAATCTTCAGAGTAATACAAAGGACCATGTGGAGGACATAATGGCAACACACTGTACCACAAAAACCACTCTACACACTGAATCTCTCAAATACTGCCAAACGCTAGTAGATTTCCTCTACACCAAAATATAACAGTCAACTCACTTAAAAAAAAATTAATAACAGTAATTAATAAAATCCACCCTTAAGCATCCATAATTACACAACAGTTCGTTCTGCTCCAATAATTTGATTGGACAAGCAGCATTCCAGGAGGGCGAATACTTCCAACAGTGGTCCTTTTCACTGATTACTACATTATTCCTATACAGAAATCTGACACTAGCAATAGGTCATTACGCTTAAACTCTTATCACCGGTCAATCAAACTATGACTCATTTAAAGATCGATCGATCAATCAAGCTGTGTGCCGTGACAGAATTCTGGCGTAGGTGGCAACCATAACAGCCTTGTCATGGCTGTATACGAAGGGCAAAAACAATCCCCAAAACAGGCCCAAAGTTCTTTCTGCAGGGTGTTTATATTGAGACACCATCTATAGCTATCTGACCATTGACTATAAAGAGTTCACCCGCCCTTTGATAGTTCTTGTTTTTATTCCGACTGGGTTGCTCGCCACCCTACTCACCAAATTTGGAACCTGGTGGGGGAGCCAGTTTAGTCGCCAACCGACCGACCATGCAACAGGTTGTACTGGCTTACATGTTACCAGTAGCAGGGCAAAACCTGACCTGACCATCATTTAAAGATACAATTCTAAAAAAAAAAAAAAAAAAAATAAAAAAAAATAAAAAATAATAATAATAATAATAATTGAATTACAACGCTGGGCCATGCCGACTCCAAACTAACATTTTATTTTAAATTAAACTATTAAAATAAATTATATACAGTCATCCCTTGCCACATCGCGATTTGAGCATCGCGGTCTTGGAACATCGCGGTATTTTAATAAAAAATTAAATTAAAAAAAGATATTAAAAAAAATTAAAAATTTGTGCTGAAACTCACATGTAAGCAAGCGGAAGGCAGAGACCCAAGGCAGGCTACGTCCATTGTTTCCAAATGACAGACTGAAATGCCCCTCCTCCCCAGTTCAGGCACAGACCGCCCACTCAACTCAATCTCGCAAGCTGATTGGCTTAGACACGTGACGCTATTGCCTTGCACATTCCCGCGGGATTTTTTGTGATTTTGTGATCTTACTGTATAGTGTTTCTGAACATCCTGCACCGCGGAGAAGAGCTATTGTCAGAGGTGAGTACAGTACTTAAAGTATTTATATATAAATTCTATTTAAATATTAATACATTACAGTATTTACATATGCATATAACTAACGTTTAATATACACTTCTTGATATTGTATAGACGCGAAAACATATAGAAATGAGACAACATGGTAGAAATGGGCGAGGGGCGGGGCGTTCCTACTTCGCGGTTTTTCGAATATTGTGGCCAGGTCTGGTCTACATTATCCGCGATATTCAAGGGATGACTGTATATACAAATCTTTTCCTTTCGGCTGTTCTCTTCAAGGGTTGCCACAGCGAATCATCTAAAAATGCGAATCAATAATAAAAAATGTAAAATAAAATAATGTACATCACCACCCAGGCTCATAGACTTAGTATCTCATTCACCTATACGGCATCTTGCTTTGGTTCTGTATCTGTTAACAATCACAAGACTGCACAACACTGACTTGTAAAAAGTGGGAAAAGTCCGACATCAAATGTTAAAAACATGAGATTTGATTTTTAAATAGAACTAAGTAAAGAGGGTGATGTTTAATATCTTGACACCAGGTGCAGGTATCACATAAAGAAGCAAACAAATGGTCATAGAAAAACATTGTGCCTCATTTATTCCCATAAAATACCACTGTAGTTCATCTTTATATGTTAATATCAGGGAAGTGAATGGGATTCTTTAAGCCATTGCTTCATCGCCAATTATACGTAAACAGGAATTTGGCAGTGCTTTATCCTTCCACTGTCCTCTTCTCACCTGTACACTCAAATCATTAAACTTCACCCGTCGATGGAGTCAATACTACCGTGGTTGTCATAGTTTGAAAATAGTGATGTGTATCTGTTATAATGATCATAAATATCCCAAATGCAAGATAGACTTTAGTGTGTTGTGTGTGTGTATATATATATATATACACATACACACATACACACACACACACACAGCCCTTGTTATTCGCGGGGGTTTGGTTCTGGCCCCTCCCTTAAATGAAGATAATCGAGTTCTGTACTCAGACATGCACGAGTGATCAACCAGAAGTAAAATACTATGTATCTATTACATGCACTAAAATATGCTTCTTAAACACTCTATAGACAGTCTTACTCATTAATACAGTAAAATGTAGTAATGATTAAGAAAAACTTTTTTTTTATTTTTTACTGTGATATTTATTGATGATAAAATATATATATATATATATATATATATATAAAATGTCTTCCTTTCGGCTTTGTTCCCTTTTACTCGGGAGTCGCCACAGCGAATCATCTGATTCGCACGTTTTTTGATTTGGCAGAGGTTTTTACGTCGGATGCCCTTCCTGTCACAACCCTTTTTAGCAAGGGACAGAAACATGCTGACGACTTTGCAGCCTACTCTTTACGAAAGTCAGCAATGGTTCTTTTACATGCCTCACACCATAGACAGTGAGAGACATGGCCCGCCTTTGTTAGCTGCACTGGGGATATATATATATATATATATATATATATATATATATATATATATATATATATATATATATATATATATACACACACATATACATACACACACACACACACACACGTGAGTATATTGGTCGTAGGATGCTGAGGTTGGAACTACCAGGCAAAAGGCCCAGAGGAAAACCAAAGAGATTTATGGATGCGGTGAAGGTGGACATGAAGATCGTTGGAGTAAGAGTAGAAGATGCAGAGGATAGGGAGAGATGGAGGCAGATCATTTGCTGTGGCGACCCCTGAAGGGAACAGCCGAAAGGAAAAGAAGAAGACACACACACACTATATATTATTTATATATATATATATGTACACACACACATACACACAGTAGGCCCTTGACATTCGCAGGGGTATGGTTCCAGGCCTTCCCGCGAATCGAGATAATCCACGAGTTCTGTATGCGGAAGTAAAATCCCATGTATGACATCACATGTGCGAATGAGCAGCAGGCAGTAAAATACTATGCATCTATTACATGCGTTAAAATATGCTTCTTAAACACATTCTATAGACAGTCTTACTCATTAATACAGTATTCATGTAGTAAAATGTAGTCATGATTAAGAAAAACTTTTTAATTTTGTACTGTGATATTTAGTAATAAAATATATAAACATTATACAGCATATACTGTTGTAAAGCACTCGTTTATATTCCAGTACAGTACCCAAGGTAATTCTGAGAATTTTTGCGCGTGAGATTTTATGTTGTGTAGCATATTTAACAAATGATACCAAAAGTATAAACTTTATTACGCTTCATGTCCTTTTACATTGAACTTGGAGTGACGTCTCCAAGATGGTGCTGCCGAGAGAGCAACGTCGCGGAGTTCTCAGAGTCAAATTGTTTCTTTGTTCGTTTTAATTTGTTTTATTTGTTTGTTCTTGTTTTGCACTATGCTCGTCTATGATCAGTCGACCCTACTACAGCTATGAGCAGCTTCAGTTTCGGGCAACTAAGCACGCAACAACTTCTATCGTGAGCTGCTATGCTGTGCTATGCTCTGCTATGCTCTGCTAAAGCCCAGGCGGAGTTTTCAGATTCTTCGGCACTTGGTTAGCATTTCCAGCCATTTGCTTTGCTAAATGTTTAGTCCCTGCGAAACAAGATGGACGAGCTTCATGCTCAGATTGCAGCGCAGAGGGATCTACAGGACTGCGTTTCTGTGAAACATGGCTGAGGAGAGTACACCCGATTAGGCAATTATACCAGCCGGCTACACGGCCTTCATCACCTGCAATCCCAAGCGCCGGAGTCGTCGTTCGGCCCCTTCAAGCCTCGGCTTCTTTGTTAGCTGGGATGCGGCTCGCTGCCTACCATAGCATGTTAGCTCTGCTAAGTTATACACACCCAAAGATACTCCGATTTTATACAGTAGCTGTAGTAGAGTCAACCGGTCGTAGACGAGCATAGTGCAAAACATGAACAAATAAAACAAATTAAAACGAACAAAGAAACAAGTTGACTCTGAGAACTCCACGACGTCGCCCTCTGAGCAGCGCCATCTTGGAGACGTCACTCCAACTTCAATGTAAAAGGACATGAAGAGTACTGTAATAAAGTTTATCCTTTTGGTATCATTTGTTAAATATGCTACAGAACATAAAATCTCTCACATAAACATGAACTTAGGTACTGTACTGGAATAATAATTGAAAAAGATTTTAATACAACAGTTCAGAGAAAACCGTCGTTTCTCAAGAGAAAGTCTTATTTCTTCAGAAGAGACAGCCAGCGTTTTCTATCGCTTAGCCAGAGAAGACGCATAGCATTTGAGTGGCATCATAGAGCTTAACTGGTAATTAAAACACACAGAAAAAAGAGGCTCATAGACAACTTGTGCACGAATGACGAAAAATGGGGCGGGACATCAGCTTAACCAATCAGGAGAAAGGAGGACAGTCGTTGGCTGAATCTGAATCACATGCCGGTTGCTGGGCAGACTGCGTGTACAAAACTGTGAATAGTCAAGGGCCTACTGTATATATATTAGAGGGCGCTCCCGTGAGGGCGACGTCGCGGAGTTCTCACAGTCATGTTTCTTTTGATTTGTTCGTGTTCTGCACTATGCTCATCTATGACCGGTCGACCCTACTACAGCTATGAGACCGCAGTGTTTTCGGACATGTAGACCTGAGCAAGCTCAGCTCCTATCCTGAGCTAACATGCTACGGCAGTTCAATGCTAGCCGCACCCCAGATAACAATAAGCCAAGGCAGGGAGGGGCTGAACAACGACCCCGGCACTTGGTTAGCAGTGGAAGGTTAGCACTTCCGGTCATACTGCTTGGAAATGTTCAGTCTCTGCGAAACAGGATGGACCAACTTCATGCTCGGATTGCAACGCAGAGGGATCTACAGGACCGCTCCATGCTGTGTTTCTGGGAAACATGGCTCAAGGAGAGTACACCCGACGAGGCGATTACACCAGCCGGCTACACGGCCTTCAGGGAGGACCGGAGCGCAGCCGATAGCAAGAAGGCACACAACAGATAGCAACAAGGCCCTTTGTTTGGGGCAAAAAAAAATAAAAAATGCGGCCATTTTGTTTCCCCACAACTTCAAAGTTAGATGTTCCACATTATCAGTGCAAGATTTAGAGATAATCTACAGTCAGTACTGCACACCAGGTTTATTTAAACAAAATTTGCCATTCATCCACGCGGGCCTTGTTGCTATCAGCAATTGAAACACTTAAAAAAAAATAAATAAATAAAGGCTCAATGACAACTTGCGTGCGAATTAGGAAAAAGGGGTGTTACATCATCTCAACCAATCAGCAGGAAGGAGGAAAGCCATTGGCTGAACTTGAATCACAAATATGCAATCCGTGAATAGTCAAGGGCCTATTGTATATGTATGTAATATATTACATACATACATGTACACACACACACACATGCTGTGCCAAAGTTTTTGGCCCTGACCAGTTTTCTGAAATTTTTTTGCACGTCACCACCATCCATTTCAGATCAAGCAAATGTGAATATTATACAAAGATAAAACAAACGTAAATACAAAATGCAGTTTTCAGTGCCAATTACACTTAAGGGGAAAAAAACAACTGAATCGACATGGGCCCATGTGAATAAGTAATTGCCCCCTAAACCTATTAGCTGGTTGAACCCCTTTTGCAGCAATAACTGCAGTCAGGCGTTTGCGATAAGAGGCGAGGAGTCTTTCACATCAGTATGATGGGATTTTGGCCCACTCTTCTCTGCAGAATTGTTTAAGATCAACCAGATTGGATGGTTTTGGGACATGAACAGCCTTTTTAAGGTCATGCCACAGCATCTCAATAGGGTTCAGGTTGGGACTTTAACTTGGCCGCTCCAACACCTTCATTTTGTTCTTTTTTAGCCATTCAGAAGTTGACTTGCAGGTGTGCTTCGGATCATTGTCTCGCTGCAGAACCCAGGTATGCTTTAGCTTGACGTCTCAAACGGATGCACGAACATTCTTCGCCAGGATTTCTTGGTAGCAAGCACAATTCGTGGTTCCATTAATCATGACAAGTCGCCCAGATCATAACACTTTCACCACCATGTTGGCACAATGCTGTTTTTATCAAATGCGGTATTCCTTTTGTGCCAGATGTAAGGGGATGCATTTCTCCTAAAAAGTTCAACTTTAGTTTCATCAGTCTAGAGGGCATTTTACAAAAAGCTTTGGGGATGATCAAAATGATTCTTGGCAAAAGTGAGTTGTATCTTGATATTCTTTTTTTGTCAATAGTGGCTTTCGCCTCGGAACTCTTCTATGGATGCCATTTTTGCCTCGTGTCTTTCTGATGTGGAGTCATGAACATCGACATTAACTGAGACAAGTGAAGCTTGTTGTAGTAGTTTAGAAGTGGTTTTTGGATCCTTTGTGACTACTCCGATTAGTCTGCGCCGTGCTCTTGGAGTGATTTTGGTAGGTTGGCCACTCCTGGGAAGGGTCACCACTGTGCCGTGCCTTCTCCATTTATGGATAATGGCTCTGACTGTGGTCTGCTGGAGTCCCAAAGATTTACCAATGACTTCGTATCCTTTCACAGACCGAGACAGCTCTATTATAATCTTTCTTGTTTGCTCTTGAAGCTCACTGGATCACAGGATGATGTGTGTTCAGCATGGCCTACCTCAGCTTGTCAGACAGGTTTTATGTTTGGGATCTCCTGATTAGAAATGTCTGGCAGCAATCAGTCCTGGGTGTGGCCATGAAATTGAACTCAGTTTTCCGCAATAATAGGATTGCAGTCATCCCTTGTCACTTCGCGATTTGAGCATCGCGGTCTTGGTACATCGCGGTATTTTAATAAAAAATAAAATTTAAAAAATATATATTCATAAAAATTCAAAATTTGCGCTGAAACTCGCATGTAAGCAAGCGGAAAGGCAGGGACCCAAGGCAGGCTGCATCCATTGTTTCCAAAGGACAGACTGAAGTGCCCCTCCTCCCCAGTTCAGGCAGGGACCACCCACTCAACTCAATCTCGCAAGCTGATTGGCTTAGACGTTGTTGCCTCGCCCATTCCCACGGGATTTTTTGTGATCTTAGTGTTTGTGAACGTCCTGCACTGCAGAGAAGAGCTATTGTCAGGAGGTGAGTACAGTACTTAAAGTATTTATATATAAATTCTATTTAAATATTAATACAGTACAGTATTTACATATGCTTATAACTGTATAACGTTTAATATACACTTCTTGATATCGTATAGACACGAAAACTAGAAATGAGACAAAATGGTTGAAATGAGGTGCGTTCCTACTTCGCATTTTTTTTTTTAAACATCGCAGCCAGGTCTGGTCGACATTATCCGCGATGTTCAAGGAATGACTGTAATCACAGTTACCTCACCTTTTAACAAGGGGGCAAATACTTTTTCACAGAGGTTCATGTAGGTTTGGATAGGATCTTTCTCTTCACAAATAAAATCAACAGCAAAACTGCATTTTTTGAATACTTGGGTTATCTCTGTAGTGTTTCAATTTGTTTCATGATACAAAAAAAGTTAAGTGTGACAGGTGCAAAAAAAGTAAAAATCAGGAAGGGGCAAAAACTGGCACAGCACGTTTTTTATATATACAAGTCCTTCTAGTACTTTCTTCTGCCGCTGTTTCTGGTTCAAAAGTGGCTTGACCTGAGGAATGCAGCACCTGTAGCCCATTTCCTGCACACGGTGGCTCTGCATGGTTCTACTCCAGACTCAGTCCACTGCTTCCACAGGTCCCCCAAGGTCTGGAATCGGCCCTTCTCCACAATCTTCCTCAGGGTCTGGTCACCACTTCTGGTTGTGCAGCGTTTTCTGCCACACTTTTTCCTTCCCACAGACGTCCCACTGAGGTGGCTTGATACAGCACTCTGGGAACAGCCTATTCGCTCAGAGATTTCTTTCTGTGTCTTACCCTCTTGCTTGAGGGTGTCAATGATGGCCTTCTGGACAGCAGTCAGGTCGGCAGTCTTACCCATGATTGCGGTTTTGAGTAATGAACCAGGCTGGGAGTTTTTAAAAGCCTCAGGAATCTTTTGCAGGTGTTTAGAGTTAATTCGTTGATTCAGATGATTAGGTTAATAGCGCGTTTAGAGTACCTGAACATGCAGCTAACTGGGTTATCAAAGGCGGGCCCTGTCTCTCACTGTCTATGGTGAAAGGCATGTAAAAGAACCATTGCTGACTTTCGTAAAGAGTAGCTACATAGCCTTCAGCATGTTTCTGTCCCTTGTGAAAAGGGTTGTGACAGGAAGGGCAATCAACGTAAAAACCTATGCCAAATCAAATGTGCGAATCAGATGATTCGCTGTGGCGACTCCCGAGAAAAGGGAAAAAGCCAAAATAAAGAAATAAAGAAAGAGTACCTTTTCATGATATGCTAATTTTTTTAGATAGGAATTTTGGGTTTTCATGAGCTGTATGCCAAAATCATCAGTATTAAAACAATAAAAGGCCTAAAATATTTCAGTTGGTGTGCAATGGAGCTAAAATATATGAAAGTTTAATTTTTATCAGTACATTACAGAAAATAATGAATTTTACCACAATATGCTAATTTTTTGAGAAGGACCTGTACACCCCCCAAACTTTGATCGTGCTTACAAGCCTCCATGGACAAACAAACAGACAGACAGATGGATGGACGGATGAACAGACAATAATTCCTATATACCCCGCCAAAGTTCGTTTGCACTAACAAGCTTTCACTGAAGGACAAACGGGCAGACAGAGAGACGGACGGTCAGACAGGGTTCTTACTACGCACCAACCCCCCAAACTTTATTTGTGCTTACAAATTACCATTAACATACAGATGAACGGATGAACAGACACAGTAAATCTTATATACCCTCCCAAACTTAGTTTTCACTGACAAACTCTCACCGACAGATAGAAGGACTGGGTGATTCTCCCCAAACCTTTATGCTTACAACCTTCCATAGACAGACGGATGTATGGACAGACAGATGTGTGGACACACAGGGTTTTTACTATACACCCCCAAAACTTTGCACTTACTTGCTACCGTGGATGGACAGCGACATGTAGGGTTCCATGGACCAATAGACGGGCAGCTGTTTCCTATACCCTCCACCCCAAACTTTGAAAAAGTGTAAAATAGCTTCAGTATTTAAGGGTATGTTTTTTCTCCTTCACTAAAGGATCATTCTTGCCTTCTTCATAAAGCAGAACTGCTTCAGAAAACATTTGTCAAGGCCTGGATAGTAATTCATTCACACATTCACCCTGCTATTACAAACTGAAACCACCAGAAGAGAAAAAGCAGTAGAAAGGTGTCTGTCTTTTTAAAAAAAATGAGAGAGAGAGAGAGAAAGCCCATGTGCGTTGTAATTTTGCCATGGAATTAAATAATCAGAAGTTGAAGATATCACACTGACTACGCACTCAGTGAACAGAATAAAATCATTAGTAAAGGGCCAGCTGTTGCTTGTCTTGTTCATTCTTTTGTCAGAGATTTACCATGTGGCTACAGCCCCAAAAAAGGGGGCCATTGAAGGAGTAACAAAACCAATCATCACCAAGTTCTTCAGTATTTAAATTAAACTGAGACTTAAAGGAAGAGACAAAAGACTCAGATTGATCAATTAGTGTATCATGACTAGCTCTGTGTGTGTATGTGTGTGTGTGTGTGTGTATCAGGACAATGTGCCTTCGTAATCCT
>CM045731.1:47947500-47950000 GCA_024760905.1 Plotosus lineatus
ATATCTTCTTCTTCTTTCAGCTTTTCCCTTCAGGGGTCGCCACAGCGAATTATCTGCCTGCACCCTCACCCTATCCTTTGCATCTTCTTCTCTTACACCAACTACCTTCATGTCCTCCTTCACAACCTCCATGAATCGTCTCTTTTGTCTTCCTCGAAGCCTTCTGCCCGGTAGTTCCAACCTCAGCATCCTCCTACCAATATACTCACTATCCCTCCTCTGTACATGTCCAAACCATCTCAATCGAGCCTCTCTGACTTTGTCTCCAAAACGTCTTACATGTGCTGTCCCTCTGATGGGCTCATTCCTGATTCTATCCATCTTCATTACTCCCAAAGAGAACCTCAACATTTTCATCTCTGCTACCTCCAGCTCTGCCTCCTGTCTTTTCCCCAGGGCCACTGTTTCTAAACTATACAACATCGCTGGCCTCAACACCGTCTTGTACACTTTTCCTTTCATTCTTGCCGATACTCTCCTATCACACATCACACCGGACACTTTTCTCCAACCATTCCAACCTGCCTGCACACGCTTCTTCACCTCTTTTCCACACTCTCCACTGCTCTGGATTGTTGAGCCTAAGTACTTAAAATCCTCCACCTTCCTTATCTCTGCTCCCTGTAACGTCACTGTTCCTCTTGAGAGTCCTTGTCATTCATGCACATGTATTCTGTCTTACTGAGGATAACCTTCATTCCTCTCCTTTCCAGGGCATACCTCCACCTCTCTAGATTTTCCTGCACTTGTTCGCTGCTCTCACTACAGATCACAATGTCATCTGCAAACGTCATAGTCCATGGGGAATCTTGTATAACCTCATCTGTCAGCCTGTCCATCACCATAGCAAACAAGAAGGGGCTCAGAGGTGACCCTTGATGCAGTCCCACCTCCACCGTGAACTCTTCTGTCACACCGACAGCACACCTCACCACTGTCTTACATCCCTTATACATGTCCTGCACCACTCTCACATACTTCTCTGCCACTCCAGACTTCCTCATGCAATACCACAGTTCCTCTCTCGGCACCCTGTCATATGCTTTCTCCAGATCCACAATGGCACAATGCAGCTCCATCTGACCTTCTCTGTACTTCTCTATTAACATCCTCAAGGCAAATACTGCATATGTGGTGCTCTTTCTTGGCATGAAACCAAACTGTTGTTCACTTATATATATATATATATATATATATATATATATATATATATATATATATATATATATATATATATATATATATATATATATATATATATATACACACCATGAAGTAATGATTTGTACAGCCGCCTCATAGCAGGATTTTCCTGGGTTCGAGTCCCAAGCTGGAAATTGGCATTTCTGTGTGGAGTTTGCAAATTCTCCCAATACTTGCATCAGATATTCTGGTTTTCTCCCATAGTGTAAAGTCATGCATAATATATAAATGGTTGCATGTGAATTGGTCCTGTAATGGCCTGGCGAGATGTTCAAGGTGTTCCCTGGCAGGGCACTAGCCTTCCCATGACCATAAAAGGATTAAGAAGCTCTGTAAATATATATATATATATATATATATATATATATATATATATATATATATATATATATATATATATATATATATATATATATATATATATATATATATATATATATATATATATATATATACATATATGTAAATAAAAATAAAAGGACAGGACAAAGACTTCTATTGAAACTTCATTTATCACTACAGATCTGTTTCAAGGGGTGGCGAAACCATCCTCTGTCTTCAGGTGATTACAGAAGAATCTGAATTTATGAATTTATTTATGAATTTATTTTCATTTGCTCTACGAAAAAGTGTTGAGCACTCTCTTATGGAAGGATCTACTCAGAAAATTCTCTCTCTCTCTCTCTCTCTCTCTCTCTCTCTCTCTCTCTCTCTCTTATAATATATATATATATATATATATATATATATATATATATATATATATATATATATATATATATATATATATATATATATAAAACTGCTCTAGAAAATACTCTTCAGTCCTGAGTTCAGTTTACAGTTTACAGGTCTGTGTCGAGTCTCTGTGCTCATCCTCTTGTTCCCTTATCCTGCAGGTTTTCCCAATTTCAGGACGGGTCACCCTAAATGTAAATCCCGAGGTGTAAAATGAATAAGTTAATGTGAGTGTGCTTTAAGATGGACTGGCCTGATTCTCACACTCAGTATTGCCTTTCCCAATGTCCACCACAACTCCAAGATTTGTTAACATATCAATAGTACAAGTATTTGTATCTGTATTGAGTGTGATATGTAAAGTATTTGAAGGAGCAATCCTTTCTCCTCTGCATTTTAGGGATTACAACATTTTATCAATTTACGACAGTGTTGCCTCTATAAAAGGAAATCAGCTGAAAAAATAATGGCCATAAAAATGTTTTCTCATCTCTATTATTGATGTTTCATAATATAATAATTTGTTGTTTTTACCCGAATGCCTTGCGTGTATGAGCAA